>SJYW01029290.1:13453-31451 GCA_006410735.1 Raphicerus campestris
CAACGATACAACTATACTCTATACTATATATTGTCAACCAACCAATATAAAATAAAAATTTAAAACCAAATAAATTAAAAAGTGGTGCCAGGAGGATGAAAACAAAGACTTGGCATTAAGAGCAGGATGGAGGATGATAACTTACATGACGGTTCAAGGGAGTATTCAAGTTTTTTTGTTAAATAGGGATTATTTCTAAATATGTCTAAATACTGGTTTCAGCTCGCTTCCAGATAAAGAAAACCTCTTAAAGCTCTGAAGTTTTCCAGTTATTCCTATGATGCCCTTACTAAAATTACCTCTGTTTGCAGACTGGATTTTTAAAATAATGTCCGGGAAATAACTTCTCAGAGAAGCAGCCTCATGTTTATTTTTTGGAACTTTATGATGATTTGCCTATATGTTTGATTCTAACATATCAGCAATCAGATACAAAAAATATATCTCCAACTAGACTTTAAGAATAGAATAGCCGGTACTTAACATTTGTTCAGGACTGGGTGAAACATTTCATCAAAGTCAGAATAAAGTGAAAATTGGGGAGGCAATGAAGGAGAAAAAATCAGTCAATTCATTAGATTCATTTGGCTGATTATTTTTTATGAAATCACTCCCTTGTTTTCAGGTCTTTCTTATTTTTGCTCTTACTGTCAAGCAGATGCATTCAGAGAGAATTCACAGGCTCAACTCGTGTGTAGATGGAATTAAGAGGCACTACATGTAACACAAAGAGAATCCTTTCCTTAGGCGGTGCTTTGTGATTCTGCCCTTTTGTTTATGCTTCCCCCAAAGGATTTGGAAATATCAAATACAGGTTCTAAATCTATTAGAACAGTAGATTCCCCATGGACAAAAAAGAAGCACATGCAGATCAAACATTCAGATTTTCTAATCTTTCCTGGATGGGTAACACAGAAGCGACTATATTATCCGAACAGTTATGAAAACATGGGCGGTGCGGAAAGCATTGACAACCCCGTTTCATATTCTTTTGAGTCAACTAATCATCTAAATTGAGAAATTAAAATATAATTTTTTCCTTCTTTCTCCCATCTGTTGGCCAGTTTTTGTGTGCTGGACAACTTCAAACAAATTATATAGCTTTCTCCCTTTTTTTTCCCTCCACTTTGAGCTCTGGCGGAAGTTTCACATGCAGGGTTGAGCCCCCAAGTCCTTCAGTAAAGCAAATGTTTCATTTTCAGCAGAGTCCACATATTCCATTCAGACTGGCTTCTTTCACTTCTAGATGTAAAGAGCAGCTGTGTCTCCCGAGTTGCTAAAGAAGATCCTATGTACAAAGTTAACAAAACACAGCTCGGACAATGGATTTGATCTCTGCAGCAGGGAAGCTGTACTTTTCAAATTCAGCTCTTTCTGGCTCCAACAAATTACAGGTCCCTGAAAAGATCTGGTGACCCTTTTTAAGTGTGTTTGTTGAACAAGCTCAGAGGTGACTATATGATTTAGTACAGCATGTTAACATTTTGCCAAGCACCAGAGTGCGGGCGAGACCATCTATGGACTCCAGGCTCCCTCAGTTGGTGGCACTTAGGGGATCCATTAACTCTGCACAAACTCTTTTTTTTCACCTTCTTTCCACTGATTGAGGAGCCTATTTACCCCTTCACACCCATGGCTGGAGGCTGATGCTAATATATGGGTACCTTCTCCCTTCCCCCTACAAGATACTCTAATCCCACAAAATGGTGTTTTCTAAATATTTGTTCATCATTTATTTGATGGGACAGGGGAAAGCATACTTTTATTAGGAAACTTAAATAGCCACGTATTTACATACTTGGGAGACATATTCAAGCACTTAGAAGGGAAATGATAAATGGTCATTCCTATGGAAAAGCACCCATAACCTGAACCTAGTTCAAGTTTTCCACTGACTTCAGATGACGGACTCTTGGGGGCTCAGAGTTAATGGTAAGGTCCTTGCAACTTCACAACTTGCACATGTCTCTTGCAAAAGATATGCAACAAAGTTAGGTCAAAGCTAGCAAAAGGTACACAGTTAATTCTTACTTGAGTATGTGACAGAAACAGTACTGTTACCAAATACAAGTTCTTGGTAACAAGTACAAGTTCAAGTTCTTGGTAACAAGTACAAGTACTAGTTCTTGGTAACAAGTACAAGTTCTTGTTTGATGCACAGTGAGGGCAAACAAACCACAACATCAAGTTTGCAGCAGAGAAAAGTGTATTGTAGGGCCATGCAAGGAGAAGGGTGACTCCTCCCCCGAAAACCCTGAACTCCCTGAAGGGTTTCAGCAATTTTAAAGGCAAAGTGAGAGTTGGGTGTCGTTAGTTGTTGCAAACTTCTTGATTTCGAAATCCTTTGTTCTTTCAGTTGTCCACACAGGTCCGGTCACAAGGTCCTGTAAACCTCCAACAAGACAAATACTATTCTTGGTTCTGCAAATTTTAATCTCTATATGAATGGACTCTTAAAAGGTCAGATCCCTGAGAAGAGACTTTCCTGTATATTTCAATTTCTAAACAACATTCTCTTACAAAACGTGCAGAGGCAGTATCACTAAGGCTAGGCAACAGGGAACAAGGGTTAAAGGAAAAGAAACAGGTCCAATAATGAGTTAGATTTGTTCTTCCCTTTTATATATATTTCCAATTAGGTTGTGCATGTAGGAACACAAGTTGAAGGGTGTTCTGCATTTGATTTAGTGCACTGATTTTTCTGCCTCTTAAATGTTGGCACCCCTGCCAGCTACTTGGGCAACCTAGTCCTTAAGCTGGCTCTTCCTTTCTGTGTTCAAATTGAACCAAAGTTCCTCATTTAGTGAACTGGACCTTTCCCTCCTAGCAGAGGAATCACATTCCTCCTTCTTAAAGAAATAATTCCTACTGCTTATTTATTTCCATATCTTACTACTAACTGATAAAGGTTTTTATTTCTTTTTGTGAAATCACAAGAGATTGAATTTTGCCTTCTCTGTTCTCCCTCTATAGTCAGCTCAGGCTATGGGACTTTACCTAAGAACCTCTGGGCATGAAACAAAGATTCATTAAGTGATAATTCGATGAAGACTAAATCCGAATATTGTGACAGGCAGAAGTCCCACTTCTACTTTCAACATCTCCGTATTTGCTCACATTCCTACATGTTCTACAAATTCATGTTTGCTTGTATAAACACTGGCCAAGATGAGTGCCCTAAAAGAAGTACCTAGATGGCATCAAAATTGCCTCAAGTAGTATATGTCAGGGAAAATATTTGCTGTCTTTTAGGGTTAAAAAAACCCTATTCACAGAGTTTTTCTATGCTCACACAATGGAAAATTAGTGCCCTTTGTCTGGAGCTAATAGTAATTTGATGACATTAAACTTAGAAAATGTCAAACCAAACAGAATCTGTTTCAAAGTACAGATTCATGTAGATGGGTAATAAATTTACTTATATAATNCTATTCACAAAGTTTTTCTATGCTCGCACAATGGAAAATTAGTGCCCTTTGTCTGGAGCTAATAGTAATTTGATGACATTAAACTTAGAAAATGTCAAACCAAACAGAATCTGTTTCAAAGTACAGATTCATGTAGATGGGTAATAAATTTACTTATATAATGACAGGATAAAATTCAGAAGAAACTTTAAAGTGTCTGTCTTTAACTAATTAATCATACAAAGAGCTTGACATGAATCAAAAAGAAAAAGCAGAATGTTCTTATTTAATGTCTATTAGAGCTCTCTCCTACTATCTCTTTGCTCCACGAAAAACCAATACAAAATAAATATAAAAGACCTGCTTTTTGGATTCATTTATATAAGGTGCTTTCAAAAAAAAGCACAAACAAAAACAGGAGCATAAAATCTGCATAGGTCAATCAGCTTCATCACCTACAATGTCTAAAAGCAGTGCTGGCCCAGCTGACTCAAAATGTAAACTGTTGATCAGATGAGAATGCCAGTAGAAGAGTGTGGAGGAGTCAGCACAATATTTATCCCCACGTTTTATTTTAAATAGATACATGTTTTTATTTTTTTCTACGAGCTCACTACTATGAAGAAGAGAAATACCTTTAAAGTACATATACTTTAACAATGATGCATCTATTGTGTAATACAAGGGAAACACACATATTCAAGGATTTGGTATAACTTGATGGGAAATAGATGGGGAAATAGTGGAAACAGTGTCAGACTTTATTTTGGGGGGGGCTCCAAAATGGGCATCATTGTGCTTCTTGCCTATGATTTCACTTTTTCCNTGGGGAACTTCCTTATCAACTTAGAATCCATTTTGACCCTGGGTCTGTTCCTTTTTGAAGGATCAGAGAAACATCCTTGTATGCAAGAAATGTTTTCTTCCATGGGGTCAAAGGATTCTTGGCTGAAGATCTCATTTGCAAGAATATTCAGCCCTGACCAGGAGCCTTTTTTGCAAGAGTCTTCCCAGCCCCCCTTATACTTTGTTCCCTACACTCTGCATATAAGTTAAATAAGCAGGGTGACAATATACAGCCTTGATGTATTCCTTTCCCGATTTGGAACTAGTCTATTGTTTCATGTCCAGTTCTAACTGTTGCTTCCTGACCTGCATACAGGTTTCTTAAGAGGCAGGTCAGATGGTCTGGTATTGCCATCTCTTTCAGAATTTTCCACAGTTTATTGTGATCTTCATAGTCAAAGGCTTTGGCATAGTCAATAAAGCAGAAATAAATGTGTTGGGTTTTTTTTTCTGGAATTCTCTTGCTTATTCTATGATACAATGGATGTTGAAAATTTGATCTCTGGTTCCTCTGCCTTTTCTAAAACCAGCTTGAACATCTGGAATTTCAAAATTCACAGTACTATTGAAGCCTAGTTTGGAGAATTTTTAGCATTACCTTACTAGCGTGTGAGATGAGTGCAATTGTGCAGTAGTCTGAGCATTCTTTGACATTGCCTTTCTTTGGGATTAGAATGAAAACTGACCTTTTCCAGTCCTGTGGCCACTGCTGAGTTTTCCAAATTTGCTGGCATATTGAGTGCAGCACTTTCACAGCATCATCTTTCAGGATTTGAAATAGCTCAACTGAAATTCCATCACCCCCAGTAGCTTTGCTTGTAGTGATGCTTCCTAAGGCTCATTTGACTTGTCACTCCAGAATGTATGGCTCTAGGTGAGTGATCATACCACTGTTATTATCTGGGATGTGAAGATCTTTTTTGTACAGTTCTTTGTATTCTTGCCAACTCTTCTTAATATCTTCTGCTTCTGTTAGGTCCATGCCTTTTCTGTTCTTTATTGTGCTCATCTTTGCATGAAATGTTCCCTTGGTATCTCTAATTTTTGAGGAGATCTCTAGTCTTTTCCATTCTATTGTTTTCCTCTATTTCTTTGAATTGATCACTGAGGAAGGCTTTCTTATCTCTCCTTGCTATTCTTTGGAACTCTGCATTCAAGTAGGTATATCTTTCCTTTTCTCCTTTGCCTTTCACTTCTCTTCTTTTCACAGCTATTTGTAAGCCCTCCTCAGACAACCATTTTGCCTTTTTGCATTTCTTTTTCTTGGGGATGATCTTGATCCCTGCCTCCTCTACAGTGTCACGAACCTGGCTTCCCTGATAGCTCAATTGGGAAAGAATCTTATCCTTAGAAACTTAAAGTAGTTTGCACGCTCTGTTGCCCAGTCATGTTCCACTCTCTGCAACATCATGGACTGTAACCTGCCAGGCTCCTCTGTCCACAAGATTTTCCAGACAAGAATACTGGAATGGGTTACCATTTCCTACTCCAGGGGATCATCCTGACCTAAAGATCAAACTCCCATCCCTTGATCGCTTGTGTCTCTTGCATTGGCAAGCAGATTCTTTATCACTGTGCAACCTGGGAAGCCATTGGATTGGCCAAAAAGTTCATTCAGCATTTTCCATAAGATGAGACAGAATAACTTGAACTAATTTTTTGCCCAATTCAATATATTGAGCATACCATCATTTAAATGTATGTTCAACAAAAGATAATCATCAGTTTAAGCTTAGCTATGTTACATTGACAAATGACCCCAATATCTTAGTGGCTTACAAAAACCAAGATTAGTTTATTGTACTTGCTACTGGTTCATCATCACCAGTTATGATCCTGTTCCACGCCTTCTGTCCAAGACCCAGCCTTATGGAACATCCTTTCTTTGAGATGCTGCTGAACCTGTGACACAGAGAAACTAAAATAAAGGAACCATTGAATGAATTCTAAAGTGTCTGCTTGTAAATGGCACATGTTATTTCTAGGCTAACCAAACTGTTGTGCTTTGTCTAGTATGGGCTGTGTTTTCAGCACCAGAGATCCACATCCCAGGAGTACCCTGAGTCCCAAGTAAACCGGGATGATTTGCCCACACAGTTCTGATTTTAAAACTGAAACCTTTAAATCCTGAGAAATTTGTCAATCCTGATAAACTAGGACAACTGGTCACTTGGACTAATTACCACTTATATTTCATTGGTCAAACAACTAATCAGCCCATTCTGATTCTAACAAGATATGGTCATATGTTCATCTCAGAGAGAGGGCCACTGTGAGTCAGAGAGCCAACTCTAATGCTGACATCAATGTGAAGGGGAAAAAATAAGCCTTTGCCAGAAAGGGACAGCAAAAAAAAAAAAAAAAAAAAAAACCACTGAAAAATAATACAATTGATAATAACAACAAAAAATAAAAGGTGTATTTGAAAATCAACACAAGTTTTTGGTTGGACACTATTTGTTAAGTCACTATCATATATTGGATTCTACACAGGTCTGTGACTCTCAGAGATGAAATGACATGCTCTTGTGGAGCTCACATTCTAGTTAGAAAAGCAGACTATGAGCTGTAATGGAAGTGTCACGTGATCGACGGGAAAATAAAGTAACTATGCTTCTTATTTTCCCAAGATATGTCCATTCGAATGTGTTGTGTTAATATATTTTTGAGAGTCTTCTTTTGTTCTCAAATGTGTTCCAGTTTGGATGAAAAAAAGAGTATATATTTTCCTGGGGAGAATAGAGAGGAAAGTAAATTCCTGGGGATTTATTTCCCCTAGGCAGGTGATATTTAAGCTAGGTTTCAAATAATGAGTAAGTATGGGCCAGGTGGAAAAAGTAGTAGAAATTCTTAACAGAGAAAATGCTTGCACACGCACACACACACACACACACACACACACACACACACACACAGAGAAGAGTGAAACAATGTAGTTCGTAAATCTACAGCAGTTAAATATCACTAGAGCTCCAAATGATTGTCCATGTCCCTACAGATAAAGTACATAATTTTCACAGCCCCAAAGATCTTCCTGATCTGGGCCTTGCCCTCTCTTTCTAACTTCATCTCCTCCACTCTCCCCTTGCTGGTTCTACACAAAGCATGCTGGCCTCCTAAATATTCCTCAGAACACACTTCTTCCTCTGCGCATTTGCCTGGTTTCTTCTCTTTGCTTGGAGCACTTCCCCACACCCACTTTATATGTGCACATCTTGTTTCCTCACTGCATTCAGGTCTCTGCTCAAATTTCTCATTATTAGGAAAGCCTTCCTATACAAAATAAAATATCAATAATTCTCCATTTCTGCTTTAGTTTTATGCATAGCACTCAGCAGCATCTCTCATGGTGGAGTACGTAATGTCTTAGTTATTGATTGCCACTTGCTCTGCCATTCAAGCACTTTAAGGCCAAGGGCCTTGTTTACTCTGTTCACTGTTATTTCCTATATCCCTGGAACCTAGGAGAATTCCTGATACATCATGGGTACCCAGTAAGTATTTCTTGAGTGAATAAAGCATAGGAGTCATGAAGACAATGGAAGATGGTGACAAGAGATGAAGTTAGAGAGTTAAATGCATTCAAACAGACGGATGTGTGTTTGCTGAAGGGAGGGATCTATCATACGCATCAATCATTACAAAACATAGGACATCAGAACCATGATAATTTGATTCTTAATTTTCTTCCAAAGTTAAGTCTTAAAATAGAAATGGGTAAAAATGCTATATCTGTCCAAAATGTGTATTGGTCCATGTGTATGAATACAACCAATAGAAAAAAAACAAAAAACAACATTATGAGATCGAATATAACACTTCATGGCTACCAGAAAGCAACTTGCATTCCTCTTTCCTTCCTTCATCCCACCACCTTTTAAAAAAGGTTGTAAAGAAAGTACTTTCCAGAGCAGCTGGAGTAAAAGGAGGGTGAGTCAGTTACCTCTTACTGTGTAATACCTCCACTCTGAGTGGCCTAAACAACCAGCATGTTCATTGTTTCTCATCAGTCTGCAGGTTAACTATGCCTCAGGCCAGATTTGGATGATTTGCCTGGGTCTGCTTATGAATCTGAATTGACAGGTCAGCTAAGGGCTGACTGGTCTATCAGCTGTTCTGATAAGTCAGCTATTCTCTCACATGGTCTATCATCACTCAGGTGACCGTGCACCTGTTCCCATGGAGAAGGAGTGCCCATCACAAAGATGATGTGTGCAAGGTCTTTTGAGACTTGGGCTTTGTCTTGCCACACAGACATAGCCATTGCATTCACAAAGCCACTAGAAATTCACAAGGCCAGTCTAAACGGTGGAAAAAGAGCTCTGCCTTTTCAAAGAATGAACTACAATGACACATCACATAATGTGTAGAAATAGGGAATGGTGAAGAATTGGAACCACTTTCTCAATCTATCACACTCTGCGCTTTGGCCACAATACTGTTCATATTCTTCCCATATATTAAATATACTCCCTCCTGCATATCAATGGAACACCTGCTCACTGAATTATCTATTAGCTTACAGTAAGATCACTTTTTAAGCTTACATTTCAAGAAGCATAATAACATCTGGCACAACTAATAAGTTGGTTTAGGAAGAACCCTGCATGCATATGGAGCTGACTATTCATAGCCCCTGAGATTGAGCTGTCAGTGAATAATATTTGCCAAGGAAAAAATTAGAAAAAAAAATACGCAAACCATGACCAACAGAACCACAGCCCTATTTTTTTTTCTTAAAAAAAAGTAAGTTTTGGAAGATGATGTAAATTTATATATAATATGTTTATATCCCTGCGTATTCCCAGCCCATGGTAGAATTAACAGGCTTCCAAGTAACCCATTGAAAGTAGTTAGGGAACTAAGCTATAAATTACCTTTGCACATTTGTCCTTTCATGTCACTTAAAAACTTGGCAAATAATGAAATTATTTTACAATAGAAGCTTAATACAAGTTGAAAGACTCGGCTTTAGTCTCAGAAATGTAAATGCAGCTAGCTTTAAGCACGCTTAATTTTCTGCCCAAGGATTTGGCCACCCAGAGGCATATAATGAAAAGCAATTGGACTTGTTTCTGCAAAATTCTTTACCCCCTCAGTTGTTGGGTTTATGGACCCATTGTTGAACTATTCTGTCTTGGATTTCAACCTATGCTTGATTGGTTGCTAAGCAAAAATGTAAACAATGCCAAAAAGTGTAGTAGGCATTTGGACAGATTAGGTGATAAAGTACCATAATTATGCAATCAACAATTAAAAAGCCAAATTAAAAATTTTAAAGGCCAGGACACAGATTTTTGTTTGTAGTTATCATCCCAGTATATGCTTGGAACGATGTACACCAACAAGTGTGGGCAGCCAATTTAAATCTTTCAAGTAATGGCACCGCTGTTTCCCCCCACCCCTGTCTAGAATGCACTTTTGGAGCAGGAAATGGCGCCTACGCTGCTTGGAAAATTCCATGGACAGAGGAATCTGATCAGCTACAGTCCCTAAGGTTGCAAAGAGTTGCACACAACTGAGCGCACATCCACACGCAGCATGCACTTTAATATAATGAACTCGACTCAATAAAATATATATTATATAGGAGAGCCACCATTGCTATTCCAGGTTCATATGCAAATTTAGGAATGGCATTAATAGAACCAAACTCTCAGAAGTAGTACTAGGAAGACAGTTTGAGAGGAACTACTAAGTAAGGGGTAATTTGTTGAACTAGAATTTTAATTCCAAGTCCAAGCTACTCTCTTTATGAGAAACAGGAGCAACAACCAAAGCTACTGTTGTCACACAATACAGGAGCTGGGGACAATTGGTATAGTAAAGTGCCTTAATGAGTCAGGTTCTTTTGTTGAGACCCTTATATCATTCCCTCCCACACTGATTCTGAGTTTGGCCATGTAACCTGCTTTGCTCAATGGAACACTGGCCACAAGACTTCAAATAAGCTTGTGCATTGAGCCTTATTCTCTTAGAATTCAGTTACCATGTGAAAAACTCTGAATCAGTCAATGAAAGACATATGATTTAGCCAACAGACAGTAACAACTGCTAGACACAGGAGTGAAGCCATCTTAGTCCATCAACCCCAGCAGAGCTGCCAGATGACTGCAATCACATGAGTGATCCCAGCGAGAGCTGCATAATAACTATTCATCTCAACTCAGACAAAATTATTGCTCCATATACTTGTGAGCACATCAGGTGGTTATTTCTTAAGCCACTACATTTTGGTGTGGTTGTAATATGGGGAGATAACTGATATGGCATCAAGTTGTCACAGCCACTTTTTCTTTTCTTAAGGTTTGATCATATCTTTACTTGTATTTCTAACCCTGCCAGATTCTTCAGTTTCCCAGACTATTCCATTCATCCTCCATTGTACCTCAGTCTTTGAGACACTATCAATTCAATTCAAGAAATATTTATTGAGTACTTATTCTTTGTTAAGTCTATTAAATTACTAAAGATGCCGGCAGGTGCTCAATTATTAAATGGGCTTCTCTTCCAGTTTAGCCTCTCTGTGTGAACATATATTGGACAATACAAGTATAACACAGCTACATTGTATGAAAAGCACTGCTGATTTTTAAAAAGGAGTTACTTTGCTGACAAAGGTCCGTATAGACAAAGCCATGCTTTTTCCAGTAGTCATGTGTGGATGTGACTAAAAGCTATGGTTTTTCCAGAAGGCATGTATGGCTTCCTTGGTTGCTCAGTCAGTGAAGAATCTGCCTGCAATGTGGGAGACCTGGGTTCTATCCCTGAGCTGGGAAGATCCCCTGAAGGAAGGATGGCAACCCACTCCAATATTCTTACCTGGAGAATCCCCATGCACAGAGGAGCCTGGTGGGCTACAGTCCATGGGGTCACAAAGAGTCAGACACAACTGATTATCAAAGCACAGCACATGTATGGATGTGAGGGTTGAACTATAAAGAAGGCCAAGTGTAGAAGAATTGATGCTTTTGAACTGTAGTGTTGGAGAAGACTCTTGAGAGTCCCTTGGACTGCAAGGAGATCCAACCAGTCAATCCTAAAGGAAATCAGTCCTGAATATTCCCTGGAACAACTGATGCTGAAGCTGAAGCTCCAATACTCTGGTCACCTGATGTGAAGAGTCAACTCACTGAAAAAGACCCTGATGCTGGGAAAGATTGAAGGCAGGAGAAATGATAGCAGAGGCTGTGATGGTTGGATGGCATCACCGACTTTATGGACATGAGTTTGAGCAAACTCCAAGAGATAATAATGGACAGGGAAGCCTGGTGTGCTGCAGTCCATGGGGTCACAGAGAGTCAGACACAATCAAGCAACTGAACAATACAATACAATACAGCCTATAAAAGGAGTTTAATAGTTAACTCATATGAAAGTTAATGTTGAACCATAGAAAGTGTGGTGATTCCATGAAAGCATAACTATGGATGGTGGGACTGAGGGAAGGATGGTTGGAAGGAAAATAAAAAATATGCTGAAGAGTCATGGAAATCAATATGAACATATTTCATGCCTTTGCTTTATGCCTCTAGTCATCTTTTTTTTTTTCTCATCTCTTTTCTTAGAAGTCCTTACTTTATTATTTATTTGTCAAGAAAACTGAGTGCCAAAGAACTGATGCTTTTGAACTGTGGTGTTGGAGAAGATTCTTGAGAGTCCCTTGGACTGCAAGAAGATCCAACCAGTCCATTCTGTAGGAGATCAGTCCTGGGTGTTCTTTGGAAGGAATGATGCTAAGCTGAAACTCCAGTACTTTGGCCACCTCATGCGAAGAGTTGACTCATTGGAAAAGACTCTGATGCTGGGAGGGATTGGGGGCAGGAGGAGAAGGGGACGACAGAGGATGAGATGGCTGGATGGCATCACCGACTCGATGGATGTGTGTTTGAGTGAACTCCAGGAGATGGTGTTGGATAGGGAGGCCGGGCGTGCTGCGATTCATGGGGTCGCAGAGTCGGACATGACTGAGCGACTGAACTGAACTGAACTGAACTGATAATCCTTAAACTTCCTTCCTCTTCTTAGCCTATTCTAAATATCATGAAGCTTCAGGACAGATAGAAAACTGTCAAATACATTCCTTTGTCTCCAAAATCTCACAGGGAAAAGCACAGTAGTCCATTGGCATCTCTGCAACCATAGTGTTTATATCATCATTAGCCACAAAATCTGGTTGAAAAGTGCAACAAAAATAAAGTGGTGGGTGTGGATGAGCCACATGGCTGGACATGCTTCAGTAGCAGGCATCTGGCCAGCCATGTCAACAAATGTGGTCCACATGGCAGAGTTATGTGGTAGGAGAGAGCCATGTGGTAAGGAGAGGAGAAATAGCCAGTCCTCTCTCTCAGTGTTTATGCTGCCCCCAAACCCAAGCCACTCTGTTAGTAAGCACCACCATGTTACATAATTCTAGGCAAAGTCATCTGGAATTCAGGCAGCGTGGCAGTGCTATTTGCCACAGGAATGGGAATTTAAACCTTTTTGTTATACATTATGCCTTCTTCCTCCTTTAATTGACCGTATCTACCTGGTGATTACAGAGAAAGATGCTGCTTCTAGGTAGAACAGAATCTCCATTGTGTTCTGGACCAGAGCACAGTAACTTAGGATGAAAGGGGACATTGTCATTTTGCAAATGAGACAAAAATGTCATTTAATGCCACCAAATTTTATTAGACTTCTATATGTATGTCCAGATGAGGTTAGCCATGATAGCTGAAACCCAGTGCAGGATATAAAAAGACTGACTCTATCAGCACAACAAATGAACAAGTTTAAACATTTTTAAGTGAAATGAAAAATAAAAAGTAACAATTCAAAACACAGTATCTTAGTAGTCACATCTTCATTTACTATTAGTTTAACTCTTTTAACGGTTTGCAGAAAAGTATGGAAATATTCCCAGATAGTTCCTTTGCTGTGCAAGAAAAAACAAGAACAGATTTTATTCAAGGAAATTGATTGGCTCAAATTATAAATCAAAATCTGTAGTGAACTACACTACCATGCTGATTTCAAAACAGCAAAACAATACCCACGTATTTATCTACATAATTATCTACAAGCTCAAATTATTTTGAAATTAATTTTATATTTTACCTTCCCTAATTTCATTTTTATTTGCTGTTCTTTCCTTCACCTCCCTCTCCAGATCCATTATTATAGTTAAGCTTTTGCTTTTCTAATAATAATCTGCATACATTTTGTCTTTATAGTTATCCAAACAGTTTTTGAAATATTTTTCACTGGATAAACACAGAACTGTTAGACGGGCCCCTTTTTTGAAGGATAACATGGAGATTTGGTCCATTTCCACGTTTGGCCATGCCCATAGGGGAGGTGGTAGCCGTGGGGCTCAAATCCAGGCAAGATTCCTGCCTTTCTCCTACACCAAGCTTCTCCTCTGCTTTCTGGTATTTTTTGCCAGCATGGACATAGGACCATATAATGTAGCAGACACAGGTCACCTTCAATCATGGATGTTATCTACAGAGGGTACGTTTTCATTTGCTTTGGTTCTATTTTTGTTTGTTTGTGGTTACTATTTGTATCTACTGCAAATTCTTTCTCCACCCTTTTACAAGTAAGCTGTAACTGGCAAATTCCCTGGTGAACCAGTAGTTAAGAATTCACCTGCCAACGCAGGGGACACAAGTTTGATCCCTGGGCTGGAGAAATCCCACAGGCCGCAGAGCAACTAAGCCCTTGCATCACAACTGCCGACTCCGTGTCCTAGAGCCTCTTCTCTGCAGTGAGGAGCCACCCCAGTGAGGAGCCCAGGCAACTCAACCAAGAACAGCCCCTGCTCACGGCAACTAGAGAAAGACCCAGCACAGCCAAGCCTAAATAAACAAATTAAATAAATATGTTGTATTTGGAATGTTCAGGAATGGAAACCTTTGTAAGAGAAAGACATGTGTGATGTATCAAATTTAAAATGTAAACCATGATAGAATAATATCTTTCACTTTAATATTTTATTTTTCTGGAATATCAATAGGCCAGCAATTCTGGTAGCTAAAATACATATGTGAAAATAATGCACTTAAAAAAAATCTTTATAATTNTATTTTGAAATTAATTTTATATTTTACCTTCCCTAATTTCATTTTTATTTGCTGTTCTTTCCTTCACCTCCCTCTCCAGATCCATTATTATAGTTAAGCTTTTGCTTTTCTAATAATAATCTGCATACATTTTGTCTTTATAGTTATCCAAACAGTTTTTGAAATATTTTTCACTGGATAAACACAGAACTGTTAGACGGGCCCCTTTTTTGAAGGATAACATGGAGATTTGGTCCATTTCCACGTTTGGCCATGCCCATAGGGGAGGTGGTAGCCGTGGGGCTCAAATCCAGGCAAGATTCCTGCCTTTCTCCTACACCAAGCTTCTCCTCTGCTTTCTGGTATTTTTTGCCAGCATGGACATAGGACCATATAATGTAGCAGACACAGGTCACCTTCAATCATGGATGTTATCTACAGAGGGTACGTTTTCATTTGCTTTGGTTCTATTTTTGTTTGTTTGTGGTTACTATTTGTATCTACTGCAAATTCTTTCTCCACCCTTTTACAAGTAAGCTGTAACTGGCAAATTCCCTGGTGAACCAGTAGTTAAGAATTCACCTGCCAACGCAGGGGACACAAGTTTGATCCCTGGGCTGGAGAAATCCCACAGGCCGCAGAGCAACTAAGCCCTTGCATCACAACTGCCGACTCCGTGTCCTAGAGCCTCTTCTCTGCAGTGAGGAGCCACCCCAGTGAGGAGCCCAGGCAACTCAACCAAGAACAGCCCCTGCTCACGGCAACTAGAGAAAGACCCAGCACAGCCAAGCCTAAATAAACAAATTAAATAAATATGTTGTATTTGGAATGTTCAGGAATGGAAACCTTTGTAAGAGAAAGACATGTGTGATGTATCAAATTTAAAATGTAAACCATGATAGAATAATATCTTTCACTTTAATATTTTATTTTTCTGGAATATCAATAGGCCAGCAATTCTGGTAGCTAAAATACATATGTGAAAATAATGCACTTAAAAAAAATCTTTATAATTATAGAAAAGATTTCCAAAACGGGAATTTGAAAGATACCTAAAAAAAAAAGAAAGAAAGAAGATACCTAAAAATATATTTGGAAACTACATACTATAATTCATTTTTATTGTTCTATTTTTTAAGAATATGTGAAAAAGAAAGAAATCCTATGAAATATCCTTTGCATCTAATTGTAAAAATATTATTATTCTTTCCACGAAACCAGTGGATTTCATAGGTCATCAAAAGTAAAAATGGCCTGGAAACGTAAGCTTAAATTATCAAAGAAACTAGATTAAAAGATTGAAGCACTCATTCTACACTAAATATATATATACATATGTATATGCATATATATATATCTTTTCATTCAAGAACATTTTTGTTTATCTATTATTTTTTTCCCTAAAACTTTTTATTTTGTATTGGGTTATAGCCAATTAACAATGTTGTGGTAGTTTCAGATGAACAGTGAAGGGACTCACGTATTTCTTATCTAACATACTATTAAGCACAATAAAACTATTCAAGTGTATTATATGTAAGATAATTATTAAGTGTATTCTTTATACTTAGTTTTATCTCCATTAGAGATATTTGAAATCCATACTAATATTTGTCTTAAAATCAAACTAAAGATATGAATGTGCTTGTCAATTTTTTCCCCTGAGTAAACTAATTAAAGCCTACATATTTTTTAAGACTTGCACTGGTGACATAAAACATTTTCTGATACAAGTTTGAGCTAGATTATGTCATGTAAGCCTTAGATAATGAATAAAAATACATTAATTTCTCATGATACTTTGTCAAAGTACCAATTTTTTTTAAAAGCCTTTTTTTTTAATTGAAAATAAAAGTAAATATTTAATCTGTATTATTCTTTGGCTTTTATGTTGAAAAGCCTTATACAGAAATATCTGAAATGTCTTTGGCATAGGCAGCAGCCAAGGAAACCAAAGACAAGAGAAATGAAAACAGAAATAGAGATCATAAAAGAGAGAAAGAAAAAGTACTTTTAAAAGATAGGGAAATAAGAAAGAGATTTAATGTAAATGTGATATAGTCACGATGATTTACGTCATACATAAGTACACAAGGCAAAAAAAATGGCCACATAAATGTGCTGGGTAAACTTTAGGGATCCAGAAAGGAGCCATTTATTGCCCTGTAACCTCAGTGGTGAGCTAAAATTATTTCCTAATAACAGATTTCCAGTCCTGCTGAATTATTGTGAAACAGAGGGCCAATAACTTCCACTGAATCTCTCCCTTGGTTGTCTATAAAAGGAACACTGTGCACTAGATCCAGGTAATCTTAGGTGCTGTTTGCCTACAACTCAAGCCTTAGAAACTTTCCTGTCGAAAACAGTCACCGAACAGTTCCGGTTTGGAGAGTTTTAATTAACTACCTAAGTGATTAAAAAGCTGGAGAATAAGGTGAAATAGCATCATGCTAAATAAAAACTATTGATAATGCTTATGCTATTTTCCCTTTTATATCCTGTCATCATGAAGAAGTACAGTGTCTGGCCACATATTTATCAGAACGTCTATTGCTATCTGGGCTTCCCAAGTGGCTCATCAACAAAAAAAGTCCACCTGCCAAGCAGGAGATGTAGGTTCTCTGAGTCAGGAATATCCTCTGAAGGAGGAGATGCTAGAAAATTTTGTCAGCTATTACAAAGATTTTCTCTTACAATATTAAGATTTCCAAAGATACTTAAATCTCCTAACAATGTCATAAGTCAATTTTAAAATTTGCTTCTATTACTAATTAGGACAATAAATAAGGGATGAAAAATGGGTACTGGATTTTATATAAATTCATTCATGCATTTAATAGGTATTTCACATAATTGGGGCTTCCTGGACGGCTCAGCAGTAAAGAATCCACCTGCAATGTAGGAGGTGCAGGAGACACGGGTTCAATCCCTGGATCAGGAAGATCTCCTGGAGGAGGAAATGTGACCCACTTCAGTATTCTTACCTGGAAAATCCCATGGACATAGGAACCTGATGGGATACAGCCCTTTTGTCTCAAAGTGTCAGACACAGTGAGCATGCATTTACTGGAATAATCACCTGACTCAGACACATGAGTTTATGGAGTCTTTTTTGTTTCTTTTAGTATTTATGCAACTTCAAATTCAGTGCAATCTACCATTATGATTTTACTGGCTGGTGGTAATTTTTTTAAACATGCAATTCTTATTTGAGACTTTTTACAAAAATAAACTAGTTATAGATTAGAATAAGAGCATATTGTTCTTAATTATTGTTATATTGAGTTGATTATTTAATATTATTTCACTGTGAATATTTCAACTTGTTTTAAAGCTCCATGTTGGTCAGTCAGTCAGTTCAGGCGCCCAGTCATGTCCGACTCTTTGCAACCCCATGAACTGCAGCACACCAGGCCTCTCTGTCCATCATCAACTCCCGGAGTCCACCCAAACCCACGTCCATTGAGTCGGTGATGCCATCCAACCATCTCATCTTCTGTCGTCCCCTTCTCCTTCTGCCCTCAATCTTTCCCAGTATCAGGGTCTTTTCAATGGGTCAGCTCTTCACATCAAGTGGCCAAAATGTTGGAGTTTCAGCTTCAACATCAGTCCTTCCAATGAACACCAGGACTTATCTCTTTTAGAATGGACTGGTTGGATCTCCTTGCAGTCCAAGGGACTCTCAAGAGTCATATC
>SJYW01029290.1:31498-44849 GCA_006410735.1 Raphicerus campestris
TGGAGTCGTTTGCCATTCCCTTCTCCAGTGGACCACATTCTGTCAGACCTCTCCACCATGACCCGCCCGTCTTGGGTGGCCCCACACGGCATGGCTTAGTTTGAGTTAGACAAGGCTGTGGTCCATGTGATCAAATTGGCCTGTTGTCTGTGACTGTGGTTTCAGTCTGTCTGCCCTCTGCTGCCCTCTCTCAGTACCTACTGCTTACTTGGTTTTCTCTTACCTTGGATGTGGGGTATCTCCTCACAGCTGCTCCAACAAAGTGTACCATATTGGTACACTATTTTAATATTTCAAAAAGCTGAAGAAAATATAGAAAAAAGTGAAGTTTATATTATATGCTTTGTGAATAAAAGGTAAAGAAATTAGNTACCTTGGATGTGGGGTATCTCCTCACAGCTGCTCCAACAAAGTGTACCATATTGGTACACTATTTTAATATTTCAAAAAGCTGAAGAAAATATAGAAAAAAGTGAAGTTTATATTATATGCTTTGTGAATAAAAGGTAAAGAAATTAGTGTCATTTAAAACTTTACTGTGTAGATCACTATTGATCTATCCATTAACACATCTGAGTAAGTGTTAAAACTTTAAACCTTTATGTCTAGTTCTAATTCAAGGAGGTAAATTGGAGCCAACTGTATTCCCTTAGAAAACATGGCATAACTTAGGAAATACATTTAATAAAACAGTGAAGAAGAACTGCCAAGGAAAGCATGTTTCCTTCAGAGCTGTAGAGGCGGAAGATGCTTATCTGCCCACTGTAACTCAAGACAGACTTTAGCTTCAGAACTGAAAGACCCTGTAGAGGGAGAGAGTAGTTGATAAGGCTAAAACCAGAATTATTTGAAGGGTTCTATAAGCATCAGGTATCTGGCATTTAGGCAAAAAAAAAAAAAACCAGAAAGGACAGGGGAGTTTCCTGTAGATAAATGCCAGAAAATGTTGAGAAAAAAGACTGAGGATTCGAGTGAGAATATTGGACCCACAGAGTAACTGTACATCTTCTGGAATTTGGAAAGTCCTTATCCTGTCAGCAAATTATTTTGTCCACTTATTCTAGCATGAAGTCTTCTAAAAGACACATCTAACCCCACTCCACTCCACTTCATGTAGTACTGCTAGTTTTGAGATACTTTATGTGAAAATTAACTGATATAAATGACAGTAGTTAGAGTGAAAATTGCTTGGTCACGTTCAACTCTTTGCAACCGCATGGACTATACAGTCCATGGAATTCTCCATATTAGAACACTGTAGTGTGAAACCTTTCCCTTCTCCAGGTGATCACCCCAACCCAGGGATAGAATCCAGGTCTCCTCATTGCAGGCAGATTCTTTACCAGCTGAGCCACAAGGGAAGCCCAAGAATACTGGAGTGGGCAGCCTATTCCTTCTTCAGTGGATCTTCCTGAGCCAGGAATTGAACCAGTGTCTCCTACATTGCAGGCAGGTTCTTTACCAACTAAGCTACCAGGGAAGTCCAATCAACAGTAGAGGAGACCTAAACCATGTATATACAGTCTTTTTTAAAACATGAAAGGGCAAACAAGGCATATTAGAATGAGTAGTGGTAGCATGGAAGAAAAAGAATAGATAATATTGCTAGAGAGAAAGAATGAAGAAAATAGAGAAGGTGAAGGATAAAATTATCAAAGAAATAACAGAAGAGACATTCCCAGATGAAATATAGTCACAAGTTTTCAGTTTGAAGTTTTTTACTAAGTGTCCAATATATTAAATTATAGAGGGCCCACAGACAGACATATCCTTCAGAAAATGGAATACCTCAGCGAAAAGAGAAAATCCTAAAAACCTTCAGACAATAATAAATAACTTCAAAGGAAGAAAAATGAGATAAGCATTAGACTTTTTTCACCAGGAACACTGGAGCTAGAAAGCAAGGGAGCCTTTAAAANGAAGATGCTTATCTGCCCACTGTAACTCAAGACAGACTTTAGCTTCAGAACTGAAAGACCCTGTAGAGGGAGAGAGTAGTTGATAAGGCTAAAACCAGAATTATTTGAAGGGTTCTATAAGCATCAGGTATCTGGCATTTACCTTTAGGCCAAAACAAAAACAAAAACAAAAACAAAAAAACCAGAAAGGACAGGGAGTTCCCTGTAGATAAATGCCAGAAAATGTTGAGAAAAAAGACTGAGGATTCGAGTGAGAATATTGGACCCACAGAGTGACTGTATATCTTCTGGAATTTGGAAAGTCCTTATCCTGTCAGCAAATTATTTTGCCCACTTATTCTAGCATGAAGTCTTCTAAAGGACACATCTAACCCCACTCCACTCCACTTCATGTAGTACTGCTAGTTTTGAGATACTTTATGTGAAAATTAACTGATATAAATGACAGTAGTTAGAGTGAAAATTGCTTGGTCACGTTCAACTCTTTGCAACCGCATGGACTATACAGTCCATGGAATTCTCCATATTAGAACACTGTAGTGTGAAACCTTTCCCTTCTCCAGGTGATCACCCCAACCCAGGGATAGAATCCAGGTCTCCTCATTGCAGGCAGATTCTTTACCAGCTGAGCCACAAGGGAAGCCCAAGAATACTGGAGTGGGCAGCCTATTCCTTCTTCAGTGGATCTTCCTGAGCCAGGAGTTGAACCAGTGTCTCCTACATTGCAGGCAGGTTCTTTACCAACTAAGCTACCAGGGAAGTCCAATCAACAGTAGAGGAGACCTAAACCATGTATATACAGTCTTTCTTAAAACATGAAAGGGCAAACAAGGCATATTAGAATGAGTAGTGGTAGCATGGAAGAAAAAGAATAGATAATATTGCTAGAGAGAAAGAATGAAGAAAATAGAGAAGGTGAAGGATAAAATTATCAAAGAAATAACAGAAGAGACATTCCCAGATGAAATATAGTCACAAGTTTTCAGTTTGAAGTTTTTTACTAAGTGTCCAATATATTAAATTATAGAGGGCCCACAGACAGACATATCCTTCAGAAAATGGAATACCTCAGCGAAAAGAGAAAATCCTAAAAACCTTCAGACAATAATAAATAACTTCAAAGGAAGAAAAATGAGATAAGCATTAGACTTTTTTCACCAGGAACACTGGAGCTAGAAAGCAAGGGAGCCTTTAAAATTTTAAAACAATGGAGCCTTTAAAAATTCTAAAGGAAAATTATTAACAATCTAGAATTCTATACCTAGCTAAAATATCAACAATGTGTGTGGTAGGGGAGAGGGGTCAATATATCTGCATATATGCAAAGGCTCAGAAAATATAACCATTCTCATACTTCTTACAAATATAGCTGAAGATACACTCTAGTAAGTTAGGAAGTGAAGAATAGACCCAGCCAAAAGAATATAACAGTTCTTTTTTCTTTTTTTCAGCATCTCAGAATGTGACTTTATTTGGAGAGAGTGTCTTTTTAAAAAAATTTATTTACTTTTTATTAAAGAATAATTGCTTTACATAATGTTGCTGGTTTTTGTCAAACCTCAACATGAATCAGCCATCAGTTCAGTTCAGTTTGGTAGGTCAGTCGTGCCTTACTCTTTGTGACCCCATGAACTGCAGCACACCAGGCCTCCTTGTCCATAGGTATANATAATTGCTTTACATAATGTTGCTGGTTTTTGTCAAACCTCAACATGAATCAGCCATCAGTTCAGTTCAGTTTGGTAGGTCAGTCGTGCCCGACTCTTTGTGACCCCATGAACTGCAGCAACCAGGCCTCCCTGTCCATAGGTATACATATATCCCCTCCCTTTTGAAACTCCCTCTCATCTCACTCCCTATCTCACCCCTCTAAGTTGATACAGAACCTCTCTTTGAGTTTCCTGAGCTATACAGCAAATTCCCGTTAGCCATCTATTTTACACATGGTAATGTAAATTTCCATGTTACTCTTTTCATATATATCACCCTCTCCTCCACTCTCTCCATATCCATATGTCTATTCTTTATGTCTGTTTCTTTCATTGTTGCCCTGTAAATAAATTCTTCATTACCATTTTTCTAGATTCTTTATATATACATTAGAATATGGTATCTATCTTTCTCTTTTTGACTCACTTCACTCTATAATAGGTTCAGTTCTGAATAATAGTAATACAGCTGATCTCAGAGATGAAGCTAAAGTAGAGGAGAGAGGGTGAGCCTCATAAATTGTGAAGAGTACCTCTAGGATAAAAATAAGTAAGAGCATGGACAGCCTTAAGGATTCAATGAAAGTGAATTATGTCAAAACAGTAAATCAAAATTTTCATTATATATAGTAACATTTGGCAAGAAGCTCTCAACTAATTAATTTTTTCTTACAGGACGCTTTTTAATTTTTTTATTTTTAGCCATTTTAGTTGAAGTATAGCTAATTTACAACATCGTGTTAGTTTCAGATATACAGCAAAGTGAATGTGTATATATATACATATATATGAGCTTCCCAGGTGGCTTAGACTGTCATGCCAGTCAGAATGGCAACCATCAAAAAGTCTACAGATACTAAATGTTAGAGAAGGTGTGGAGAAAAGGGGATCCTCTTATTCTGTTGGTGGGAATGCAAACTGGTATAGCCACTATGGAGAACACTGTGGAGATTCCTTGAAACCTGGAAATAGAATTGCTATATAACCCAGAAATCTCACTGCTGGGCACACACCAAGGAAACCAGAATTGAAAAAGACTCATGTACCCCAGTGTTCATTGCAGCACTGTTTACAACAGCTAAGACATGGAAGCAACCTAAACATCCATTGGCAGATGAATGGATAAGAAAGTGTGGTAGATATACACAATGGAATATTACTCAGCTATATATAAAAAAAAAAAGAATGCATTTGAGTCAGTTCTAATGAGGTGGATGAAACTGGAGCCTATTATACAGAGTGAAATAAGTTAGAAAGAGAAATACCAATACAGTATATTAATGCATATATATGGAATTTAGAAAGACAGTAGTGACGATCCTATACACAAGGCAGCAAAAGAGACACAGACTTTTGGACTATGTGGCAGAAGATGAGGGTAGGATGATTTGAGAGAACAGCATTGAAACATGTATATTACCATATGCAAAATAGATGACCAGTGCAAGTTCAATGCATGAAGCTGAGCCAGTGCTCTGGGACAACCAAGGGGGATGAGGTAAGGAGCAAGGTGGGAGGGGGTTCGCATGTGCACCTGTGGCTGACTCATGTTGATGTATGGCAAGAACTACCACAATATTGTAAAGTAATTATCCTCCAATTAAAATAAATTAATTAAAAAAAAAAAAAGAATCTCCCTGCAATGTGGGATATGTAGGTTCAAGCCCAGTCAGAAAGATTCCACTGGTGAAGGAACTGGAGACTCACTCCAGTATTCTTCCTCTGAGAATCTTATGGACAGAGGAGCCTGGTGGGCTAAAGTCCATGGGGTTGCAAAGAATCAGACATGACTGAGTGACTAACACACATACATGCACATATATATAGTGGTTTTTCTTTCTCAGATTATTTTCTATTGTAGGATATTACAAGATATTGACTACATCTCAGACTAATTATTAAACAAACCAAAATTGGCCCTTAATGGGATATAAGAAAAGAAAATCCAGTTTACCTTGATGCTAGCAACATTGTCCTATTGTTGGTTTGGGGCATTGGACCTGAAGACAGATAAATGTAATCTTAGCAAACTGGCCCAGGAGTAACAATACTTATAAAGTAACAGTAATATACACATAATTATTGTACACATGTATATATATGATATTGGTTGTCAAATTTTAGGTCAACATAACAAAAGCCTAGAATTTTTAGCTATGATGATTGAATAAAATGTAAATGTTAACAACCTTGACTGTGTAAAAGTGTACCTGAGAAAATGTAGAGTGTGCCAGGTAGGAGTTAAATTACCCTTATCTTTCATTTTGGGAAATGAGAAAATATTGTCAAAGGTTATTGAAATAAGAAATAGAAGTTTTAAAGAATATATAACATAACCAGTAAAATAATACAAATATATAATAATATATAATTAAAATATAACTAACAAAAATTGAGAATAAGAGCAGAAGTCAACATGCAGTGATTTAAATATGTGACTTGAACAGAAGGTGTTCAGTGGATGTGGCACAGAGTTGAGAAATTAAGCAATGTAAAGAAATATTAACCAGAGATATGAAGACAATCAACAGAAAATTTGTACGTGAACATGGTTGAGCTTGCCTCTGTTGGATGAGCCTGGGGATGGCTGTGAATATTGCTTTGAGTAGTATTGTCCAACCCTCTTCCCTGGACTATTTGCTTCAGTGTTCATGTTACTTTACTAAAACTCTCCTTTTCAAAATAAAAATTTTGAATAACAAAGGTTTTGCTTAGAAGTTTTTTTTTTTTTTTTAAAGGCCAACACAATGTAATTCTGGACTGGTCCTCTGACTGGAGAAAATAATTATAACTCCTCTTTCCTGAGCACCTACTTTGTGTAAGACAAGATGTGAGGCACTTTATTTTCCTTGTTTCTAAAGTTCAAAACAAGGTAGAAATTATAATGCTCATTTCAAAGATGTGGAAATTGAGCTTCAGGGAATTTAAGTAACAAAAGTCTGAAGTAACAATGTAGATGAGAAATAGGGCTACATCAAGAACATTGTCCAAAGACAAAATTTTAAAAATTAAAAACCAAATGAGAGAAGTCATATCAGATCATTTCTCTAGGTATATTTCAAATCTGCTGTTCTTTGAGTCCACAAGAGGAATGCAAACAAAGCCTACTCACTTTTCTATGTCAACCTAAAAATCAATTCAGACTCCCAGAAGAATGTGGGTCATTAGATAAGCTTTCATTCCCAGAGGTTGGATGTAGGGTCTAAAAGGTTAGTGCTCTAGCACAGACGCAGGAATTTTCCCTTGCAAACTGTACACTTGATGAGTCTGCATTTGTATGTACTTTATTCAATTAATGCTTTCTTGAATCTACAACATTTCTGCATACAAAAATATTACAGTTACAGTAAAACAGTAAATCAAACAACAACAGTGAAAAAGCATCTCTCTATCAAAGCTTAGTTTATGTTTATTTTAAGAGTGTTCAAAAATCCACTCCATGCAGTTACGTTTTACAGCTCAGAAAAAGAAGCTCCAGATTTACAGATATTTCATAACATTCCTATCAGCATATAAGAGCTTCTTTCACAGCTGGCACAGAGTGTCCTTTCTTGTGTCTCTTCTAAATCGGTAGGAAGCTCCTTAGATCTCCTTTTTCGAACATTTTCTCTCCTGGCAGTGGGGAATCACAAAGGGGATGCTATTGATCTGGCGCTGAAGTGAAAATTTCCACACGATGAGAGAGCTAACATAAGTACAAGTTCAGGCAGGAAACCAATGATTTTATTAATTATTGCTGATCACGTCATCATAAAAAATCCTTAAGCTAAAAGGAAATATACAGAATGTGAGTGTGAATGCGCACGTGTGTGTGTGTGTAAGATTGAGAGTGATAGAAAGGAAAAGGGGCTTGAGATGAGAATGAATGCCATGCTGTAGACACCCCACCAGCACTCACCAGAGGAAATCAAGTTCCCGCCAGTTTGGCTGGGGTTCAGCGCCATCTGCATAGTATTTAAAAGTGAGAGCCAAAGTCTGAGCTATTTTATTGGAGTTAGTAAAGAAGCTCTCCAATCTATATCTGAAACTCCACCGTTCCAGCTTCTGAGCATCACTAAAAAGAGCTTAGGGAGGTCAAGGAACTTAAAAACAGTAAGAGGAGCCGCTTTGCAGTCCATATAAAACTAGGACTCAATAGCCTGAGCATTTGAGACCATTTTGTCTCCCATAAATGCTGGGAAAATCCTGAAGCAATTGTTGGGGAAATGTATGAGATTAAGGATAATAATTATATTAATAGATAAAACAGAGGACTTAGAATCAGGCACTGTTTTAAGGTTTTGGTGGTGGTTTAGTCAGTTAGTTGTGTCTGATTCTTGTGACCCCATAGACTGTAGCCCGCCAGGCTCCTGTGTCCATGGGATTCTTCAGGCAAGAATATTAGAATGGGTTGCCATTCTCTTCTCCAGGGGATCTTCCTGACCCAGGGATCAAACCCAGGTCTCCTGCATTGCAGACAGATTCTTTACGGACTAAGCCACCAGGAAAGCCTTAAACCTTCACTAATTTGTTCAGTCCTCACAGTAACCTCATATGGTAAGTATTATTATTATCCACAATTTGCAGATGAGGAATCTCCCAGGACTGAATCCTAGGATAAGAATTCTCTTTCTAACATTAGTTTTTAAATTTTGCTCTTTCAAAATCTAGGACTTGTTTTTGTTCCCAAGTGACTCAAAAGTAAGTAAATGTGATTCTCAATTTCTTCCCATATCCATGAAGCAGTTAAGAAAAACACAGACTTGACTAGATTAATGAAACTTATCTTGACATATAGTTAATAGTATTGCTTTTCACATAATAAATTAAATTAATCCCTACAGCAAACTTCTAAGTGAAATGCTATTATGATACCCTTTTGCAAATGAGGAAACTAGGTATAAAGTATTAGGCAACTTACTGAAGATCACAGAGCCTTTGAGTAGCTGAGACAGGACTGAATACAACCCAACTGGCTCTTGAGTCTCTGCTGTTGTTCTGGTATCTATTGCTGGCCTCAAAAATTAGTGGCTAAAACCAACAATTTATTATAATTTTTCAGTTCTGTAGGACAACAGGGCTTAGTGAGTGTTCTCACTTGGCATCTCTCAAGAAGTTATAATCAGATGGCAGCTGAGGATGGAGTCAAATGAAGACTTAATTGGGCTGATCATGTGAAATGTCTCTTCACTCTCAATTTGGCCCTTCAGGGGACAACTAGAATTGCTGGGGGATGACTGTACTTCTCTCTTTCTCCACCGAGTGTGGGTAGTTTGGACTTGCTTACAGAATCATGGTCTTAAGATAGTAGGACTTCTTACAGGGCAACTGGCTTCCACTTGTGTGAGAAATCCAAGAAACTCTAGAAAAAGTGAGAAAATTTCTATTTTATTTCATCTTGAAGGTCATGCAGCATCACTTGTCATCATTCTCTTGATCAAAAACAAGTCATGGGGTCCACCCAGATTCAGGATTCAAGGGGAGAGGATAGTTGTTGTTCAACTGCTCAGTTGTGTCTGAGTCTTTGTGACCCCATGGACTGTAGCCCGCCAGGCTCTTCTGTCCTCCACTATGTCTTGGAGTTTGCTCAGATTCATGCCTATTGAGTCAGTGATGCCATCCAACTATCTCATCCTCTGCCACACTCTTCTTTTTTTGCCTTCAGTCTTTCTAAGTGTCAGGATCTTCTCCAATGAGCTGCTTCTTTGCATCAGGTAGCCAAAGAATAGGAGATTCAGCATCAGTCCTTCTAATGAATATTCAGGGTTGATACCTTGTAGGATTGACTAGCTTGATCTCCTTGAAGTCTAAGGGATTCTCAAGTGTCTTCTCCAGGACCACAGTTCGAAAGCATCAATTCTTTGGCACTCAGCTTTCTTTTTGGTCCAACTCTCACATCCATATATGACTGCAGGATAATCTATAGCTTCGACTATATGGACCTTTGTTGGCAAAGTGATGTCTCTGCTTTTTAGTACACTGTCTAGGCTTGTCAGAGTATAAATACTGGGAAGCATGATTCACTGGGGACCCATCACTGAAGACCAGTACCGTAGCTCTTAGTGACCATTATTTGCTGCTTATACTATAAATCACAGAGCTGGAAATTTAAGCCCAGTTTGAACAAGGCACAACAATGCTACTGAAAATAAGTACACAGGAATCCTTTCCAAAATCACTGTCTTTTTCTACTAAAGAAATCTTCAGAGGTGGCACTGAGTTGCCTCAAGATGATATCAGCGAGAGGAATTCCAAAAATGTCTGGAAAGATTCTAAGCCTCATTAAGTAAGATAAAAATTAGCACTTTTCTTATTCCTTTGCTCTTTGGAACTAAGTTTAAAGTCTCTGTAGAATGCAGACATTCTCCTGATTGAGTGCTTGTCCTAGCTCTGCTGCTAATTAGCCTTGACTAACTTCTCGGCATGTTTCCTCTTCCTTTAAATGTGATTATTGATGTTCTCCATTATGGAATTGATGGAAGGATCAAATAAGATTATGCACAGGAGGGTACTGTGAAAATTCAGACTCAAAGCACTTCTTACTACTGGATCTTGCTATTGGTGGATTATTGGTTGATGTATATCTCCCTGATTAAGCTGTAAGCTCCATGATATGAGGGGCTGCTTTGGACACTGCAGCATCTTCATTGCCTAGAACAGTGCTAAGCCCATACCACAGTTTAAAAGACTTTATCATCCAAGTAGGAACACTCTCAAGAATGAAAAGTGAAAGTAAAAGTGTTAGTTGCTCAGTCATGTCTAACTCTGTGAACCCATCAAATGTAGCCTNTGGTAGATGCCATAAAAATGGGAGATGCTAGAGTGATAAAACTAGAAGCAAGCAGTGACAAATGACCCTGAGTTTCCCAAATGAACACTCTTTAAATAATTCATTAAGGGCTGTATTTGTAACCTACCCAGGTGGTGCTAGTGGTAAAGAAACAGCCTGCCAATGTAGGAGACAGAAGAGACTAAGGTTCAATCCCTGGGTTGGGAAGATCCCCTGAAGGAGGAAATGGCAACCTGCTCCAGTATTCTTGCCTGGAGAAATCTCTGGACAGAGGAGCCAGGCAAGCCACTGTCCATGGGGTCCCAAAGAGTTGGACATGACTGAGAAACTAAGCAGCATCAAACCCAAAGACTAGACGTAAAAATCAAAACCAGTATCATCTTTTTCTGTTTTTACATTTCTCTGATGGCCACTGAAAATTCATGTCTGGGGTTAATCTGATTATAAATTGGAAAGAATAGATATTGCTTTAAGTCACTTATCATTTCTGGAAACCCCTCTATCATTTCACGCCTAGTGCCTTTTACCTGTTCTCTAATCCCTTTGTCTCCTCTGGTACCCCTTACACATCACTGTTTATTCTTCAACTAATGTAATCAATACTCAGTCACCAGGTTTCTTATCCTCTTTTTAACATTCACCACATTCTACTCTGCATTTGTCATAGAATAAAATAGTGCTGTTTCTAAAGAAATGCCAAGCTAGTCAGTCTATGCTGAAAAGGATGGAGCTCTCTAATTCGATTGGCCTTTTTGTGCTTGTTCTGAGCCGCATCTGCTGTGCAGGGGGCATTTAGCTGCTCTTGACTGAAATGGATAGTGGATGAAGTCCTTTGTGTAGCTCTGCAGGTGCATTAATTATAGACTACCTGGATGCATCTAGAACACTTGGCAGTAGCAAGACAGTAGTGAACGTTCTGTTAAACAGTGTTTCCAATGGCATGTACTGTGGACAGTTATAAAAGGCAGTCAGATAATGACCTAGTATAATTCAGGAGTCATTGGATCACCCCAGTTGAAACTCTACTCAATTTTGTTGCAAAATAAACATTTTTTTAAAATAATAACCCTTAAAAATTTATAACAGGTATCATTGGAACAACGTNCAGATAATGACCTAGTATAATTCAGGAGTCATTGGATCACCCCAGTTGAAACTCTACTCAATTTTGTTGCAAAATAAACATTTTTTTAAAATAATAACCCTTAAAAATTTATAACAGGTATCATTGGAACAACGTATGCTGCTGCTGCTATTGCTGCTAAGTCGCTTCAGTCGTGTCCGACTCTGTGCAGCCCCATAGATGGCAGCCCACCAGGCTCTGCCGACAAAGAATGAGAGAGCTTTATTTACTGCCATGAAAATAATTTCTAGTCAGGGCAATTCATTAGCATTACTGAAATGTTGGCTTTTGTATGGACATGCCCTAGTTCTTGTTTGAAGCCAGGAATCCTGAAGGCATTTTCTTACTTTGATTTCAAATGTAGAAAAACTCCGAACTGCCAAAGACTGCGCTTTGGTTTTTTGTTTGTTTGTTTGTTTTAAGATGAATCTGAGTGGATTCTTCACCAAATGCATGAGAAACAGAAGCAATTTGAATGACCTGTGTTGAAAATGAAAAAGTACTCATGTGGAAGAATCAGTCTGTGGATCTCTCATTTGAAAAAGAATAAAAGTAATTAAATGATCTTCTTTTAGCTAAATCATCTTCTTTTAGTTAGTCCAAAGAAAACTCACTAAGATGAAACCAGTTTGTCAGCTCATTAGGTAAAGCACACAAAGGCAGTGAGAATTCTTTTAGATTCTTTGAAGCTCAGGGAAGGGAATAGACCAACCAATATAGAAAAACTGATCAGGTACTTGCCCCTCACATCGTTTGTCTATCACCCTCTACCAAAAAAAAACAAAAAAAACAAAACCCCAACCTGTTTCCTTTGTCTTATTTTTATTTAGCTAAGAAATGTTTTTTGAGAGTAACATCTTGACTTATAAAGGAAGATGCAGATAATGGAAGGGGCTGAGATTTTTCTTAGTGGATGGAAAAGAATTATGCTGTTGGAATTTACCAGTTCCAGTTTTCTGTTATTTAATGTCATTCATCTTGTAATAATATCAAGGAAGGATCTACCCAAAAAAGGTTTTTTATGGCTAAGTTTCAGCAGCTCCTTCAATTCCCTCAATAGACCACTGTGTGCTCAGTTGCTCAGTCGTGTCTGACTCTGCAATTCTACCCGTAGACTGTAGTCTGCCAGGCTCCTCTGTCCATGGAATCCTAGAATGGGTTGCCATTTCCTTCTGCAGTAGATCTTCCTGACCCAGGGATCAAAACTGGGTCTCCTGCTTTGGCAGGTGGATTCTTTACCACTGAGCCACCAGGTAAGTCCTCTTCTGGGTTTACCACTTGCAAAGAACATATCCCAAGTCTCACGAGAAAAAAAAAGCTGCTTTTCATCTCACGCAGTAATTTCACTTAAAATTGCCAGAAAGAGACTCCTTCAAGGATCTGAGAGTAAGCTCTTGTCTAACACTTGGAAATGAATTGCCTGAGGAGACACATGTACTGACAAAGCAAAAGATTTTATTGGAAAGGGGTGCCAGGGTAGACAGCAGCAGGGGACCCAAGAGAACTGCTGTACTCATGGCTTGCAATCTCGGGTCTTATGTAGGTGGGATTAGTTTCCAGTTTCTCTCTGGCCAGTCATCTTGCTCATGCCCATATTTGATCCACTCGGGAACCTTCTGGTGGTACATGCATCTCTCAGTCAAGATGAATTCCAGCACAAGGGTTTGGCAGAAGTTAGCAGGACATATTATGGGCTGGTATATGCTCCCTCTTTTGGGGCCCTCCCGAATTCTATTGATTGATTTTTGTGGCAGCTTCTCAGTTCCAGCTTTTCAGGTCCTTATTGGGACCTCCTGTTGTGAGACAAGTTGTGCAAGTGATTATTTTTGTG
>SJYW01029290.1:80712-94362 GCA_006410735.1 Raphicerus campestris
TTTTTTTTTTTTTTTTTTTTTTGCATCTATGTTGTGATCATGTGATTTTTCTTTTTTAGACTGTTGATGTGATGAATAACATTAATTGATATAACAATGCTGAACTAGCCTTGCATACCTGGGATAAATCCCACTTGAGCATAGAGTATAGTTCTTTTTATACAGTGATGGATTCAATTTGCTAATATTTTGCTGAAGATTTTTACACCTATGTTTAGGAGAAATATTGGCTTATAATTTTATTTTCTTGTAATGTCTTTGTCTGGTTTTGAAATTTGGGTAATAAAAAAACAGCACATAGAATGAATTAGGAGATATTCCCTTTGTTTCCATTCTCTGAAAGAAACTGTAGAGAGTTTGTACAATTTCTTCCTTATATATTTAGTACAATATATATATTACTTATATATTTAGTAAAATATTTCATTAGTGAACACTTCTGACACTGTTTTGTAAGGTTATTACCTATTGATGCAATTTGTTTACTAGATGTCAACCTACTAACATTGTTTATTCCTTCATGTGTGAAAGTGAAATTGAAAGTTGCTCAGTCGTGTCCGACTCTTTGTGATCCCATGGACTACAGAGTCCATGGAATTCTCTAGGCCAGAATACTGGAGTGGGTAGCCTTTCCCTTCTCCAGGAGATCTTCCCAACCCAGGGATCAATCCCAAGTCTCCCGCATTGCAGACGGACTCTTTACTAGCTGAGCCAGAAGGGAAGCCCTTCATTTGTGAGGTTTGGCAAATTGCATCTTTCAAGGAATAGCTCCATTTCATCTAGGTTATCCAAGTTGTGAGCATAGAATCATCTAAATGTTCCTTTCTTATTCATTTAGGGTCCATGGATCTACGGTGATGTCTATTTTTTCATTTCTAATGATAGCAATCTGTGCTCTCTCTTTTTTTTTTTTTCTTCTTACTATTGTTGTTCAGTCACCAAATCTTTTAGCCTGGCTAAAAGATAATCAGTTTTATTAATCTTTTCAAAGAAACAGCTTTTGGTTACACTGTTCAATATTGATTTCCCACTTTCAGTTTCATTGATTTCTGCTCTAATTTTTATTATTTCTTTTCACCGGTTTAATTTGGATTTAATTTACTCTTCCTTTTCTAGTCTCCTAACATGGAAACTTGAATGACTGAACTTATACCTTTCTTCTTTTACTAATATATGCATTCAATGCTATCTGTTTCCAAAGCACTGCTTCTACTACATCCCACACATTTTGACAACTCATATTTTCATTTCATTTTCAAAATAATTTTATTCACAAATAAATTTAATAATTTCTCTTGAGCTTTTTTCTTTGTCTTGTGTGATGGGGGTTGCTTAATCTCCACATATTTGGGGATTTTTTTTAGTCAGATTTCTAGTTTAATTCATTGTGATCTGAGGGCAGATGTTGTATAATTTCTATTTGTTTAAGTTTTTCAAGATGTGCTTTATGCCTCAAATGTGGTCTGTCTTGATGAATGTTTCATGTGAACTTGAGAAGAATGTGTTTCCTTCTGTTTTGGATGAGGTAGTCTATAGATGTCAATTATATCCAGCTGATTGATGGTGTGTTGAGTTCAACTATGTCCTTACTGATTTTCTGCCTGTTGGATCAGTATGTTTCTGATAAAGGGATGTTGAAATCTACAACAATGATAGTGGCTTCAGTGCTTCTCCTTGCAGGGCTACCAGTTGCTGCCTCATAGAAATTAATGCTCTGCTGTTAGTCACATACATATATTGTTATACCTTCTTAAATAACTGACACTTTGTTATTATGGATGCATTTCTTCATCCTTGATAACTTTCTTTGCTTTGAAGAGTGCTTTTTCTGAAATTAATACAGACCATCTCTTTTCTTTTGCTTAGTGTTAGCATGATGCATTTTTCTATATTCATTTATTTTTAATATACATGTGACTTTGTATTTAAAGTAGATTTCTTATAGACAACATATAGTTGTTTCTTAGTTTTATATGATGCACTCTGACAATATTTGTCTTTGTACTGGTGCATTTAGACCATGGATATTCAAGTGATTACTGATATTTTTTGATTAATAGCTACCACTTTGTTGTTTTATATTTGTTGCCCTTAGTCTTTGTTCCTATTTTTGTCTTCCACTCTTTTTCTCCCTTTGTGGCTTTAATTAGTATTTCATACTATTCCACTTCCTTTCCTTTCTACTTGTCAATTATACATTCCCTGGAGTTTGCAATACACTTTTGCAACTAATCCAAGTCCAATTTAACTAACACTAGACTCTGAATCTGGGAGGGATTGGGGGCAGGAGGAGAAGGGGACGACAGAAGATGAGATGGCTGGATGGCATCACGGACTCGATGAACGTGGGTCTGAGTGAACTCTGGGAGATGGTGATGGACAGGGAGGCCTGGCATGCTGCGATTCATGGGGTTGGACACGACTGAGCAACTCAACTGAACTGAACTGATACCATTTCATGGGTAGCATATTTTATAGTAACGAAATAATTCTAATTCCTTCCTACTATACCTTGTATCCTTGCTTGTTATTAAGTTCACTTATGCATAAGCATGTATATATATATATATGATATATACATATTTATATATATTTCAATATATTGTTGCTATTATTTTCTTGAACAAATTATCTGTTAGATCAAATAAGAAAGATAAAAAAATTTATTTTACCTTCACTTATTGCTTGTTTCCAATCTTTCTCCATCTATTTCCCATGAAGTGATGGGACCAGATGCCATGATCTTCATTTTCTGAATGTTGAGCTTTAACCCAACTTTTTCACTCTCCACTTTAACTTTCATCAAGAGGCTTTTTAGTTCCTCTTCATGGGAAATAGATGGAGAAACAGTGGAAACAGTGTCAGACTTTATTTTGGGGGGCTCCACAATCACCGCAGATGGTGATTGCAGCCATGAAATTAAAAGACGCTTACTCCTTGGAAGGAAAGTTATGACCAACCTAGATAACATGTTCAAAAGCAGAGACATTACTTTGCTGACTAAGGTCCATCTAGTTAGGCTATGGTTTTGCCAGTGGTCATGTATGGCTGTGAGAGTTGGACTGTGAAGAAAGCTGAGTGCTGGAGAATTGATGCTTTTAACTGTGGCATTGGAGAAGACTCTTGAGAGTCCCTTGGACTGCGAGGAGAGCCAACCAGTCCATTCTGAAGATTAGCCCTGGGATTTCTATGGAAGGAATGATGCTAAAGCTGAAATTCCAGTACTTTGGCCACCTCATGCAAAGAGTTGACTCATTGGAAAAGACTCTGATGCTGAGAGGAATTGGGGGCAGGAGGAGAAGGGGATGACAGATGGCTGGATGGCATTACTGACTCGATGGACATGAGTCTGAGTGAACTCCGGGAGATGGTGATGAACAGGGAGGTCTGACGTGCTGCGATTCATGGGGTCTTAAAGAGTCGGACATGACTGAGCAACTGAACTGACTGATTGCTTGTTTACTGCTCATCCTTTCTTTATATAGATCTGAGGTTCTAACCTATATTGTTTTCTTTCTCTCTAAAGAACTTCTTTTAATACTTCTTTTACAGCAGGTATACTAGAAACAGTCCCTTGGTTTTGTTTGTCTGAGAAAGACTTTATCTCTCCTTCACTTTTGAAGGATAATTTTACAGAGCAGAGAATTCAAGGTTGGTGATTTTTTTCTTTCAATACTTTATTTTGCTCTGTTCTCTTCCTGCTTACATAGTTTCTGAGGAAATTTTGGTGCAATTCTTATCTTTGTTCTTCTATTGCTATTTTTTCCTCCCTGTGGCTACTTTCAGGATTTTCTCTTAATCTTTATTTTCTTTTGTTTGAAAATAACATTCCTTTATGTAGCTTTTGGGCATTTATGATGCTTGCTGTTCTCTGAGTTTTCTAGATCTGGGTTTCAGTTCAGTTCAGTTCAGTCACTCAATTGTGTCCGACTCTTTGAGATCCCATGAACCACAGCATGCCAGGCCTCCTTGTCCATCACCAACTCTCAGAGTTCACCCAAACTCATGTCCATTGAGTTGGTGATGCCATCCAACCATCTCATCCTCTGTTGTCCCCTTCTCCTCCTGCCCTCAATCTTTCCCAGCATCAGGGACTTTTCAAATGAGTCAGCTCTTTGCATCAGATATCCAAAGTATTGGAGTTTCAGCTTCAACATCAGTCCTTCTAATGAATATTCAGGACTGATCTCCTTTAGAATGGACTGGTTGGATCTCCTTGNTTTTTTTTTTTTTGCATCTATGTTGTGATCATGTGATTTTTCTTTTTTAGACTGTTGATGTGATGAATAACATTAATTGATATAACAATGCTGAACTAGCCTTGCATACCTGGGATAAATCCCACTTGAGCATAGAGTATAGTTCTTTTTATACAGTGATGGATTCAATTTGCTAATATTTTGCTGAAGATTTTTACACCTATGTTTAGGAGAAATATTGGCTTATAATTTTATTTTCTTGTAATGTCTTTGTCTGGTTTTGAAATTTGGGTAATAAAAAAACAGCACATAGAATGAATTAGGAGATATTCCCTTTGTTTCCATTCTCTGAAAGAAACTGTAGAGAGTTTGTACAATTTCTTCCTTATATATTTAGTACAATATATATTTTACTTATATATTTAGTAAAATATTTCATTAGTGAACACTTCTGACACTGTTTTGTAAGGTTATTACCTATTGATGCAATTTGTTTACTAGATGTCAACCTACTAACATTGTTTATTCCTTCATGTGTGAAAGTGAAATTGAAAGTTGCTCAGTCGTGTCCGACTCTTTGTGATCCCATGGACTACAGAGTCCATGGAATTCTCTAGGCCAGAATACTGGAGTGGGTAGCCTTTCCCTTCTCCAGGAGATCTTCCCAACCCAGGGATCAATCCCAAGTCTCCCGCATTGCAGACGGACTCTTTACTAGCTGAGCCAGAAGGGAAGCCCTTCATTTGTGAGGTTTGGCAAATTGCATCTTTCAAGGAATAGCTCCATTTCATCTAGGTTATCCAAGTTGTGAGCATAGAATCATCTAAATGTTCCTTTCTTATTCATTTAGGGTCCATGGATCTACGGTGATGTCTATTTTTTCATTTCTAATGATAGCAATCTGTGCTCTCTCTTTTTTTTTTTTTCTTCTTACTATTGTTGTTCAGTCACCAAATCTTTTAGCCTGGCTAAAAGATAATCAGTTTTATTAATCTTTTCAAAGAAACAGCTTTTGGTTACACTGTTCAATATTGATTTCCCACTTTCAGTTTCATTGATTTCTGCTCTAATTTTTATTATTTCTTTTCACCGGTTTAATTTGGATTTAATTTACTCTTCCTTTTCTAGTCTCCTAACATGGAAACTTGAATGACTGAACTTATACCTTTCTTCTTTTACTAATATATGCATTCAATGCTATCTGTTTCCAAAGCACTGCTTCTACTACATCCGACACATTTTGACAACTCATATTTTCATTTCATTTTCAAAATAATTTTATTCACAAATAAATTTAATAATTTCTCTTGAGCTTTTTTCTTTGTCTTGTGTGATGGGGGTTGCTTAATCTCCACATATTTGGGGATTTTTTTTAGTCAGATTTCTAGTTTAATTCATTGTGATCTGAGGGCAGATGTTGTATAATTTCTATTTGTTTAAGTTTTTCAAGATGTGCTTTATGCCTCAAATGTGGTCTGTCTTGATGAATGTTTCATGTGAACTTGAGAAGAATGTGTTTCCTTCTGTTTTGGATGAGGTAGTCTATAGATGTCAATTATATCCAGCTGATTGATGGTGTGTTGAGTTCAACTATGTCCTTACTGATTTTCTGCCTGTTGGATCAGTATGTTTCTGATAAAGGGATGTTGAAATCTACAACAATGATAGTGGCTTCAGTGCTTCTCCTTGCAGGGCTACCAGTTGCTGCCTCATAGAAATTAATGCTCTGCTGTTAGTCACATACATATATTGTTATACCTTCTTAAATAACTGACACTTTGTTATTATGGATGCATTTCTTCATCCTTGATAACTTTCTTTGCTTTGAAGAGTGCTTTTTCTGAAATTAATACAGACCATCTCTTTTCTTTTGCTTAGTGTTAGCATGATGCATTTTTCTATATTCATTTATTTTTAATATACATGTGACTTTGTATTTAAAGTAGATTTCTTATAGACAACATATAGTTGTTTCTTAGTTTTATATGATGCACTCTGACAATATTTGTCTTTGTACTGGTGCATTTAGACCATGGATATTCAAGTGATTACTGATATTTTTTGATTAATAGCTACCACTTTGTTGTTTTATATTTGTTGCCCTTAGTCTTTGTTCCTATTTTTGTCTTCCACTCTTTTTCTCCCTTTGTGGCTTTAATTAGTATTTCATACTATTCCACTTCCTTTCCTTTCTACTTGTCAATTATACATTCCCTGGAGTTTGCAATACACTTTTGCAACTAATCCAAGTCCAATTTAACTAACACTAGACTCTGAATCTGGGAGGGATTGGGGGCAGGAGGAGAAGGGGACGACAGAAGATGAGATGGCTGGATGGCATCACGGACTCGATGAACGTGGGTCTGAGTGAACTCTGGGAGATGGTGATGGACAGGGAGGCCTGGCATGCTGCGATTCATGGGGTTGGACACGACTGAGCAACTCAACTGAACTGAACTGATACCATTTCATGGGTAGCATATTTTATAGTAACGAAATAATTCTAATTCCTTCCTACTATACCTTGTATCCTTGCTTGTTATTAAGTTCACTTATGCATAAGCATGTATATATATATATATGATATATACATATTTATATATATTTCAATATATTGTTGCTATTATTTTCTTGAACAAATTATCTGTTAGATCAAATAAGAAAGATAAAAAAATTTATTTTACCTTCACTTATTGCTTGTTTCCAATCTTTCTCCATCTATTTCCCATGAAGTGATGGGACCAGATGCCATGATCTTCATTTTCTGAATGTTGAGCTTTAACCCAACTTTTTCACTCTCCACTTTAACTTTCATCAAGAGGCTTTTTAGTTCCTCTTCATGGGAAATAGATGGAGAAACAGTGGAAACAGTGTCAGACTTTATTTTGGGGGGCTCCACAATCACCGCAGATGGTGATTGCAGCCATGAAATTAAAAGACGCTTACTCCTTGGAAGGAAAGTTATGACCAACCTAGATAACATGTTCAAAAGCAGAGACATTACTTTGCTGACTAAGGTCCATCTAGTTAGGCTATGGTTTTGCCAGTGGTCATGTATGGCTGTGAGAGTTGGACTGTGAAGAAAGCTGAGTGCTGGAGAATTGATGCTTTTAACTGTGGCATTGGAGAAGACTCTTGAGAGTCCCTTGGACTGCGAGGAGAGCCAACCAGTCCATTCTGAAGATTAGCCCTGGGATTTCTATGGAAGGAATGATGCTAAAGCTGAAATTCCAGTACTTTGGCCACCTCATGCAAAGAGTTGACTCATTGGAAAAGACTCTGATGCTGAGAGGAATTGGGGGCAGGAGGAGAAGGGGATGACAGATGGCTGGATGGCATTACTGACTCGATGGACATGAGTCTGAGTGAACTCCGGGAGATGGTGATGAACAGGGAGGTCTGACGTGCTGCGATTCATGGGGTCTTAAAGAGTCGGACATGACTGAGCAACTGAACTGACTGATTGCTTGTTTACTGCTCATCCTTTCTTTATATAGATCTGAGGTTCTAACCTATATTGTTTTCTTTCTCTCTAAAGAACTTCTTTTAATACTTCTTTTACAGCAGGTATACTAGAAACAGTCCCTTGGTTTTGTTTGTCTGAGAAAGACTTTATCTCTCCTTCACTTTTGAAGGATAATTTTACAGAGCAGAGAATTCAAGGTTGGTGATTTTTTTCTTTCAATACTTTATTTTGCTCTGTTCTCTTCCTGCTTACATAGTTTCTGAGGAAATTTTGGTGCAATTCTTATCTTTGTTCTTCTATTGCTATTTTTTCCTCCCTGTGGCTACTTTCAGGATTTTCTCTTAATCTTTATTTTCTTTTGTTTGAAAATAACATTCCTTTATGTAGCTTTTGGGCATTTATGATGCTTGCTGTTCTCTGAGTTTTCTAGATCTGGGTTTCAGTTCAGTTCAGTTCAGTCACTCAATTGTGTCCGACTCTTTGAGATCCCATGAACCACAGCATGCCAGGCCTCCTTGTCCATCACCAACTCTCAGAGTTCACCCAAACTCATGTCCATTGAGTTGGTGATGCCATCCAACCATCTCATCCTCTGTTGTCCCCTTCTCCTCCTGCCCTCAATCTTTCCCAGCATCAGGGACTTTTCAAATGAGTCAGCTCTTTGCATCAGATATCCAAAGTATTGGAGTTTCAGCTTCAACATCAGTCCTTCTAATGAATATTCAGGACTGATCTCCTTTAGAATGGACTGGTTGGATCTCCTTGCAGTCCAAGGGACTCTCAAGAGTCTTCTCCAACACCACAGTTCAAAAGCATCTTCTTTGGTACTCAGCTTTCTTTATAGTCCAACTCTCACATCCATATATGACCACTGGAACTGGGTTTAGTGTCTGATAATAATTTGGGGAAATTCTCAGTTGTTGTTTTAAATATGTCTACAGTTCCTCTATCTCTTACTTCTCATCCTATTATTCTCATTATGTATACAATTCATCTTCTGTAATTGTCCCATAGTTCTTATATATTCTGTCTTGTTTTTTAGTCTTTGTGTTTTGGGTTTGGAGGTTTCTACTGATACATCCTCAATCTCAAAGATTCTTTATTCAGCTATATACAGTCTACTAATGAGCTCATCAAAGTCATTCTTTATTTTTGGACAGTGTTTCAATTTCCAGCATTTCTTTACTGTTCTTTCTTAGGAATTCTGTCTACATTGATAAGCTGTTTTTGCTTGCCATACATCTTTACTCATAGAGCCCTTAGCATTGATCTTTTTGTTGCTTAGTTGCTAAGTCATGTCCAACTTTTTTGTGACCCCATGAACTATAGCCTGCCAAGGTCCTGAGTCCATGGGATTTCCCAGGCAAGAATACTAGAGTGGGTTGCCATTTACTTTTCCAGGGTATCTTCCCAACCCAGGCATCTAATGTCTGTCTCCTGCATTGGCAAGTGGATTCTTTAGCACTGAGCCACCAGGGAAGCCCAGCCCTTAGCATATTAATCACAATTGTTTTAAATTCTCAGCCTGATAATTTCAACATCCCTGAAATTATCCCATGTCTGGTTCTGACAAGTCAGACAGCCAGTTTGCTCTTTAATTGTAATTTTTGCCTTTTAGTATACTTTGTAAATTTTTATTGATAGAAGGACATGATGGATCAGGTAAAAGCAATTGCTGTAAGTATGCCTTTAGTAATGTGGTGCTAAGATTTGGGGACAGGGAAGGTATAGGAAGAGGGGAAGTGGTCTACAGTCCTATGATTAGGTCTGTGTTATATTGAGCCTATATCTCTAGAGAGTGAACTTCACAGTGTTTCTCAGTCCTCCCCCCTCCACCATTAGGTGGGAAACAATGGTTATAGCTGACAAGAGCTGAGTGTTTCCTTTCTGCCAGGTCAGTTTGGTTCTGCTAATACTCCATCAGGGTAGGCTCTGGCTAACCAGTTTTTTCAGAGACCAGGACTTAAGAAGAACAGAGAGCTCATGCATATTTCAAAATTGCTTATTTTCCTTCCTTTTTCAATATCATGAGTGGACTTTCTTCACTATTTACTGTGAGACTCCAGTTGAGTTCCTTGAGATAAAACTCACAAAAGTGTGTGTTGTGGGAGTGGCTCTGATGACTAGATTCCCCTGGAGTTTTTATCTCTCATACTGGTCCACACTGAGCATCCAGAAATTCAACAGCTACACTCAACTTTTCTTATCTTGGTGGTACTGGTTCCACTGGCAGTTCTCACTCATGGGTCTCTAGTTCAGTAAGCTGTGACTCCTATATCTGCCTGTCTGTCTTTCCAATCTTAGGGACAATGCTTTGTTCTTTGTCCTCATCTCTCTTCAGATCAAGAAGAGTTTTTGACTTTTCAGTCTGTTCAGCTTTTCCCTTGTTAAACAGAATATCAACTTCCAAGCTCTTTACATGCAAAACCAGAAATCCAAACTTTATTGATTACAACATCCTTCATGAATCAGTAATTTTTTCATAGAATGTCTAAACCAAAAGAAAGATCCAACAGTTATGTTTGTTAAGTAGATAGGCTCAGAATACTTAATAAATATTTATGTCCCAACATCTTATCAGACATTTTGAAAAGGAATAACACACATCAATTGAAATGTGTGTTTTTTTTTTAAAGTAACAGCAATTATTTAGCAAGAGGATGTATAAACTTACAGTGTATAAACCTACAGCACAACTTTTCAAAAATTAAAATGAGATTGAATTCCACCTCCTTCATTTTCTATTTCACATTGATTGCAATGTGAATTTGTTTTCTATCACAGCAAACACAAAAAATCTCAGCTTTGCAAAGCTATGACATCATCAAAAGGAACATGGCACAATCTAATGTTCAAATAACAATTTGTTCAAAGATAGGAGTTTGTGTAGTCTGTCAAACATCAAATATTATTGTATTTCTTCAAGAATTTAGAGTGCCCTACAGTATATCTGGCAAAGGTCAGTTTTCATTACAATCCCAAAGAAAGACAATGCCAAAGAATATTCAAACTACCACACAATTGCACTCATCTCACACACTAGCAAAGTAATGCTAAAAATTCTCCAAGCCAAGCTTCAGCAGTGCATAAACTGTGACCTTCCAGATGTTCAAGCTGGATTTAGAAAAGGCAGAGGAACAGAACCAGAGATCAAATTGCCAACATCAGCTGGATCATCAAAAAAGCAAGAGAGTTCCAGAAAAACATCTATTTCTGCTTTATTGACTATGCCAAAATCTTTGACTGTGTGGATCACAATAAACTGTGGAAAATTCTGAGATGGGAATACCAGACCACCTGACCTGCCTCTTGAGAAATCTGTATGCGGGTAAAGAAGCAATAGTTAGAACTGGACATGGAACAACAGACTGATTCCAAACAGGAGAAGAAGTACATCAAGGGTGTATATTGTCACCTTGCTTATTTCACTTATTGCAGAATACATCATGAGAAATGCTGGACTGGAAGAAACACAAGCTGAAATCAAGATTGCTGGGAGAAATATCAATAACCTCAGATATGCAGATGACACCACCCTTATGGCAGAAAGTGAAGAGGAAATAAAAAGCCTCTTGATGAAAGTGAAAGAGGAGTGTGAAAAAGTTGGCTTCAAGCTCAACATGCAGAAAACTAAGATCATGCCATCCAGTGCCATCATTTCATGGCACATAGATGGGGAAACAACCAAAACAATGACAGATTTTTTTGTGGGCCAGGGGGGTGGGCTCCAAAATCCCTACAGATGGTGACTGCAGCCATGAAACTAAAGGACACTTGCTCTTTGGAAGAAAAGTTATGACCAACATAGACAGCATATTAAAAAGCAGAGACATTACTTTGCCAACAAGGGTCCATCTAGTCAAAGCTATGGTTTTTCTGGTAGTCATGTATGGATGTGAGAGTTGGACTACAAAGAAAGCTCAGCATAGAAGAATTGATGCTTTTTGAACTGCAAGAGCCGGGCTGGCACACTAAGTGCGGCCGAGAGGAGCTACCCCACGTCCGAGGTCAGTGGCAGCAGGGAGGAGGCACCCGCGTCCGAGGTCAGGGGCCGCAGCTGGGAGGAACTACCCCGCGTCTGAGGTCAGGGGCAGCAGCCGGGAGGAGACACCCCATGTCCAATGTCAGTGGCGGCTGGCAGGAGACACCCCGCATCTGAGGTCAGGGCGGCGGCTGGGTGGAGCTACCCCACGTACAAGGCTAGGGGAGGCCAGGGGGAGATACGCACGTCTGAGGTCAGGGGCAGCTTCGGGGAGACACCCCAGGTCCATTTCCGAGGACAGGGGCGGTGGAAGAAGCCACCTCGCACTGAGGCCAGGGGCAGTAACCCTGAGGAGCCACCCTGAGCTCAAGCCTGAGGCCACGGGCGGCAGCTGAAAGGAGCCACCCACATCCAAGGCCAGGGCTGGCTGGCTGGGAGGATCAACCCCAGGAGCAGTGGCTGCACAGGAGCAGTGGCTGCGCAGGAGCAGGAGGGCCTAGAGGAGCTATCCCACATTGATGGTCAGGAAGGTGGCAGTAAGAAGATACCCCTCGTTCAAGGTAAGAAACAGCAGCTGTGCTTTGCTGGAGCAGCCATGCAAAGATACCCCACGCACAAGGTAAGAGAAACCCGAGTAAGATGGTAGGTGTTGCAGGAGGGCATCGGGGGCAGACACACTGAAACCATACTCACAGAACACTAGTCAGTCTAATCACACTAGGACCACAGCCTTGTCTAACTCAAGGAAACCAAGCCATGCCTGCGGGGGAACCCAAGACAGGCGGGTCATGGTGGAGAGAGGTCTGATAGAATGTGGTCCACTGGAGAAGGGAATGGCAAGCCACTTCAGTATTCTTGCCTTGAGAACCCCATGAACAGTATGAAAAGGCAAAATGATAGGATACAGAAAGAGGAACTCCCTAGGNCTGACAGAACGTGGTCCACTGGAGAAGGGAATGGCAAGCCACTTCAGTATTCTTGCCTTGAGAACCCCATGAACAGTATGAAAAGGCAAAATGACAGTATACTGAAAGAGGAACTCCCCAGGTCAGTAGATGCCCAGTAAGCTACTGGAGATCAGTGGAGAAATAACTCCAGAAAGAATGAAGGGATGGAGCCAAAGCAAAAACAATACCCAGTTGTGCATGTGACTGGTGATAGAGGCAAGGTCCAATGCTGTAAAGAGCAATACTGCATAGGATCCTGGAATGTCAGGTCCATGAATCAAGGTAAATTGGAAGTGGTCAAAGAAGAGATGGACAGGGTGAATGTAAACATTCTAGGAATCAGAGAACTAAAATGTACTGGAATGGGTGAATTCCAATGCATTATATCTACTACTGAGGGCAAGAATTCCTCAGAAGAAATAGAGTAGCCATCATGGTCAACAAAAGAGTCCGAAATGCAGTACTTGGATGCAATCTCAAAAACGACAGAATAATCTCTGTTCATTTCCAAGGCAAACCGTTCAATATCAAAGTTATCCAAGGCTATACCCCAACGAGTAATGCTGAAGAAGCCGAAGTTGAATGGTTTTATGAAGACCTACAAGACCTTTTAGAACTAACACTCAAAAAAGATGTCCTTTTCATTATAGGGGACTGGAATGCTAAAGTAGGAAGTCAAGAAACACCTGGAGTAACAGGCAAATTTGGCCTTGGAATGTGGAATGAAGCAGGGCAAAGATTAATAGAGTTTTGCCAAGAAAATGCGCTGGTCATAGCAAACACCCTCTTCCAACAACACAAGAGAAGACTCCACATGGACATCACCAGATGGTCAACACCAAAATCAGATTGATTATAATCTATGCAGCCAAAGATGGAGAAGCTCTATACAATCAACAAAAACGAGACCAGGAGGGGACTGTGGCTCAGATCATGAATTCCTTATTGCCAAATTCAGACTGAAATTGAAGGAAGTAGGGAAAACAACTAGACCATTCAGGTATGACCTAAATCAAATCCCTTATGATTATACAGTGGAAGTGAGAAATAGATTTA
>SJYW01029290.1:100176-115224 GCA_006410735.1 Raphicerus campestris
GCTTATTTAACTTCTATGCAGAGTACATCATGAGAAACGCTGGACTGGAAGAAACACAAGCTGGAATCAAGATTGCCAGGAGAAATATCAATAACCTCAGATATGCAGATGACACCACCCTTATGGCAGAAAGTGAAGAGGAGCTAAAGGGCCTCTTGATGAAGGTGAAAGAGGAGAGTGAAAAAGTTGGCTTAAAGCTCAACATTCAGAAAACGAAGATCATGGCATCCGATCCCATCACTTCGTGGGAAATAGATGGGGAAACAGTGTCAGACTTTAGTTTTGGGGGCTCCAAAATCACTGCGGATGGTGACTGCAGCCATGAAATTAAAAGATGCTTACTCCTTGGAAGAAAAGTTATGATCAACCTAGATGGCATATTCAAAAGCAGAGACATTACTTTGCCGACTATGGTTCGTCTTGTCAAAGCTATGGTTTTTCCCTTTGACATGTATGGAAGTGAGAGTTGTACTATGGAGAAGGCTGAGTGCCGAAGAATTGATGCCTTTGAACTGTGGTGTTGGAGAAGACTCTTGAGAGTCCCTTGAACTGCAAGGAGATCCAACCAGTCCATTCTAAAGGAGATCAACCCTGGGATTTCTTTGGAAAGAAATATGCTAAAGCTGAAACTTCAGTACTTTGACCACCTCATGCAAAGAGTTGACTCACTGGAAAAGACTTTGATGCTGGGAGGGATTGGGGGCAGGAGGAGAAGGGGACGACCAAGGATGAGATGACTGGATGGCACCACAGACTCAATGGACGTGAGTCTGAGTGAACTCCGAGAGATGGTGATGAACAGGGAGGCCTGGCGTGCTGTGATTCGTGGGGTCGCAAAGCATTGGACATGACTGAGGGACTGAACTGAACTGAACTGTGGTGTTGGAGAAGACTCTTGAGAGTCCTTTGGACTGCAAGGAGATCCAACCAGTCCATCATAAAGGAAATCAGTCCTGAATGTTCATCGGAAGGACTGATACTGAAGCTGAAACTCCAATACTTTGGCCACCTGATTTGAAGAACTGACTCATTTGAAAAGACCCTGATGCTGGGAAAGATTGAAGGCAGGAGGAGAAGGAAAGACAGAGGATGAGATGGTTGGATAACATCACAGACTGAATGTACATGAGTTTGAGTAAGCTTTGGAAGTTGGTGATGGACAGGGAAGCCTAGCGTGCTGCAGTCCATAGGGTTGCAAAGAGTCGGACACAAACAAGTGACTGAACTGAACAGTGTGTCTGAGGCCTGGCTGCAGTGCCCTGAAAGTGAAAGTGTTGGTAACTCAGTCATATCTGACTCTTTGAGGTCCCATAGACTGCAGCCTTATGGACAGCAGAGTCTGGTGAATCACAGTCCATGGGGTTGCAGTGTCGGACACAATAGAGCAACTAACCCCTTAGACTGCAGCTCTGTAACCAGGCTCGTCTCTCCATTGAATTGGGTAGCCATCCCTTCTCCAGGAGATCTTCTCGATCCAGCAATCAAACCCAGGTGGCTAGCATTGCAGGCAGATTCTTTACATCTGAGCTACCAGGGAAGCCCACAAATGGAACCATGCTGCCTGAACAGGGACTTGAACCCTGGATCCTCAGGTTAAAAGTCTGATGCTCTACCAGTTGAGCTATTCAGGCAGTGCCCTGGGGGATTGATAAATGGTACATCTACCCAAAGCAGTCATATGAAGTTGTGAACAATTAAGAGACCCAATTAAAATAAATAAATTAATTTCTTTACATTATGTGAAATATCTTTATATCATCCTATGAAACGATCTTTAATATCTTGTTAAGTAAGGTGAGAAGGAAAAAGGTATAAAGCATATTAGCAAAAGAAGGCAAAAGATGAATATAAATACATTTTCCTTATGTTTAAAAACCGGGAGGAGAAATCAAAATTGTTTCCAAAATTCACCCAAAGACACAAGAGGGTGACAGAGTGGAGGATTCTGAGACAAAAGTTAGGTTTTTTAAACTACATATTGTTTTTTGGATTTGACTTAGGAAACATATACAAATGTTACATAATGACTAACAATTTTTAAAAACAATTTCTAAAAATAGAAAGCTAAATGAAGCAAGTGAACTTAACTGCGTATTGATTTTGTATCATAACCACACAGAGAGTAACTACTTCATGTGATTTGAAAACAAAACTAGTACTAAATTATCCAAAGGTTTTAAGAACTACAAAAACATTAAGCTATTGCCATTTATCATATTCTTGTTGGTAGTGTTGATATTGTTACTCAGACTATTTTGTGTGTACTATGGGTTAAAACAAATTAACTTTACTGTTGTTGAGAATTTAACATGAAAGAAAGTAGATACAGATGTAAATAATGTAGGAGTAAAGAAAAGAATCTTAGTCCTATAGTTAAGCTGGGAGAGTCAAAATAAGTTCATGAAAATATTTTCTATTTTTCTTGTTATGGTTTCTCAGATACACCCATCATTTAAAAATGCACACTTAATTTCCAAATACATGGAGTTTCTTAAGTATCTTTTTTATTAATTCCTCATTTTGATATTCAGTTCAGTTCAATCACTCAGTCTGACTGTTTGCAACCCCATGGACTGCAGCACACCAGGCCTCTCTGTCCATCACCAACTCCTGGAGTTTACTGAAACTCAAGTCCATTGAGTCAGTGATGCCATCCAACCATCTCATCCTCTGTTGTCCCCTTCTCCTCCTACTTGCCGTCTTTCCCAGAATCAGGGTCTTTTCCAGTGAGTCAGCTCTTCACATCAGGTGGCCAAAACATTGGAGTTTCAGTTTCAACATCAGTCCTTCCAGTGAATATTCAGGACTGATTTCCTTTAGGATGGACAAGTTGGATCTGCAGTCCAAGGGACTCTCAAGAGTCTTGTCTAATATCACAATTCAAAAGCATCAACTTTGATATTAATTTCTCATTTAAATGCTTCTTCTCTGCAATCACCCCCTGTAGTTTTTGTTGTTGTTGCTGTTGTTGTTTTGTTTTTTGGTCTCCTGATTTTATTGAGGCTTTCAATGGCTAAGTCAAAGAGCTTTCTTGGTAAATGTCACATAGCACTTGAAAATACGAGGGCTATTTTCAAATATATTTTGATATTGATTTCTAACATAATCCACAGTGATAAGAGAACAAACTCTGTATGATTTCAGTACCTTTAGACCATGAAATTTCTGCACTTTGTTTTATGGCCCTGGATATGTTCCAGTGTCTTCTAGTTTATAGTCTATGGGAACTTGAATAGAATTTGTATCCTCCTGTTGTGTGAAAATGGTTGGTTTATGGTGCTTTTCAGGTCTACTATATCCTTCGTGAGTCTGAGTAAACTCCAGGAGTTGGTGATGGACAGGGAGGCCTGGCGTGCTGCGATTAATGGGGTCACAAAGAGTCGGACACAACTGAGCAACTGAACTGAACTGAACTGAAAATATTCCTATGTTTCTTAACATAGGTACCCTAAAGTGGTACCCAGCATCAACTCAAGCCTACAGAAGACAGCCAGTATGATGACACCATGACTAGTCAATTTCTCTTCTCTTTAGTGAAGAGAGTATCTTCTGGGTCCTCCTGGGAAACAGTCAACTGATGGGTTCTCTAGTTTTGTATAGTTAATCCACACCACTCTACCCATTCCTATTAGCCTTTTANCTTATGTTTAAAAACCGGGAGGAGAAATCAAAATTGTTTCCAAAATTCACCCAAAGACACAAGAGGGTGACAGAGTGGAGGATTCTGAGACAAAAGTTAGGTTTTTTAAACTACATATTGTTTTTTGGATTTGACTTAGGAAACATATACAAATGTTACATAATGACTAACAATTTTTAAAAACAATTTCTAAAAATAGAAAGCTAAATGAAGCAAGTGAACTTAACTGCGTATTGATTTTGTATCATAACCACACAGAGAGTAACTACTTCATGTGATTTGAAAACAAAACTAGTACTAAATTATCCAAAGGTTTTAAGAACTACAAAAACATTAAGCTATTGCCATTTATCATATTCTTGTTGGTAGTGTTGATATTGTTACTCAGACTATTTTGTGTGTACTATGGGTTAAAACAAATTAACTTTACTGTTGTTGAGAATTTAACATGAAAGAAAGTAGATACAGATGTAAATAATGTAGGAGTAAAGAAAAGAATCTTAGTCCTATAGTTAAGCTGGGAGAGTCAAAATAAGTTCATGAAAATATTTTCTATTTTTCTTGTTATGGTTTCTCAGATACACCCATCATTTAAAAATGCACACTTAATTTCCAAATACATGGAGTTTCTTAAGTATCTTTTTTATTAATTCCTCATTTTGATATTCAGTTCAGTTCAATCACTCAGTCTGACTGTTTGCAACCCCATGGACTGCAGCACACCAGGCCTCTCTGTCCATCACCAACTCCTGGAGTTTACTGAAACTCAAGTCCATTGAGTCAGTGATGCCATCCAACCATCTCATCCTCTGTTGTCCCCTTCTCCTCCTACTTGCCGTCTTTCCCAGAATCAGGGTCTTTTCCAGTGAGTCAGCTCTTCACATCAGGTGGCCAAAACATTGGAGTTTCAGTTTCAACATCAGTCCTTCCAGTGAATATTCAGGACTGATTTCCTTTAGGATGGACAAGTTGGATCTGCAGTCCAAGGGACTCTCAAGAGTCTTGTCTAATATCACAATTCAAAAGCATCAACTTTGATATTAATTTCTCATTTAAATGCTTCTTCTCTGCAATCACCCCCTGTAGTTTTTGTTGTTGTTGCTGTTGTTGTTTTGTTTTTTGGTCTCCTGACTTTATTGAGGCTTTCAATGGCTAAGTCAAAGAGCTTTCTTGGTAAATGTCACATAGCACTTGAAAATACGAGGGCTATTTTCAAATATATTTTGATATTGATTTCTAACATAATCCACAGTGATAAGAGAACAAACTCTGTATGATTTCAGTACCTTTAGACCATGAAATTTCTGCACTTTGTTTTATGGCCCTGGATATGTTCCAGTGTCTTCTAGTTTATAGTCTATGGGAACTTGAATAGAATTTGTATCCTCCTGTTGTGTGAAAATGGTTGGTTTATGGTGCTTTTCAGGTCTACTATATCCTTCGTGAGTCTGAGTAAACTCCAGGAGTTGGTGATGGACAGGGAGGCCTGGCGTGCTGCGATTAATGGGGTCACAAAGAGTCGGACACAACTGAGCAACTGAACTGAACTGAACTGAAAATATTCCTATGTTTCTTAACATAGGTACCCTAAAGTGGTACCCAGCATCAACTCAAGCCTACAGAAGACAGCCAGTATGATGACACCATGACTAGTCAATTTCTCTTCTCTTTAGTGAAGAGAGTATCTTCTGGGTCCTCCTGGGAAACAGTCAACTGATGGGTTCTCTAGTTTTGTATAGTTAATCCACACCACTCTACCCATTCCTATTAGCCTTTTAAAACACTTTCACAATCCTCAGCTAAGACAGTCCCAGAATCTGAATTTCATTTATTGTAAATTGTTTTTTCTTCCACAAGCTTCAAGGAACCAACCACCCCAGCAGTGCATTAAGAATGGTTCCAGGCATACTTGTCAGAACATTAGGTCCTGATTCATGGAAGGATAAGCCCAATCAATATACTCTCACTTATCCCACTTTATATTCTGTCCCTCAGCTCCAGCACTTTGAAGTCCATTCCAAAACATTTTACCTTGCTTTCTGCCAAAATATATTAGCCAGATCTAATTTGGGGTGACTTGATTTAGGGGTGACTAAGCCCTTTTCCTCCCACAAAATGAACAATAATTTCCAGTTGGCCCATGCTGAGACATAATCTTAGTTACTGGTTTAGAATAGAAGGTTGTAAAGGTAGATCCAAGGAGAGCAAGTGTCATCTTATGATGTTGCTGCCTCAGATGAGGACTTTGCATGGTATCCAGGCAATGGAGAATGGGGGAGTGGGTCCGTTCTACTGGAAAATTGGGAAACTGAGAGTTGGAGATTTCCAAGTACATCTGTTAGGGGAAACACTGACTGAAACTGCCCACCCTGGCCAGGAACTACAGTAACAATTTGCATGAACACTTCCTGGTAAGAAGCATGAAATTAACAAGCCACCACCAATCAGAAGAATTCAAGAAAGATCAAAAGGAGACACCAGTCTTTAAGTCCTACCAACCTCTCAGAATCCTTCTCTTTGGCAGAGACATGCAACACTACCAGGAAGGACCTTGAGTCAGACTGATTGGCCAGAGATGACCTGGAAACAAACCCCATCACCATAAAACCTGAGACTGCAAGCCACATGGCAGAGGAGTTCTTCCAGTTTCCCTCACCCCACTGTTTTCCTCCTGAGAACCCCTTCCCAGTGAAGTCTTTTCATCAGGACATGTGTCTCCTTGGATAATTCATTTCCAAGTGCTACACAACAGCCTACTCTTGGTTCCTGGAAGAAGTTCCTCTTCCTGCAACATATCCACTCAATATCCCTGTCTTACTGCTACATCACTAGGGCCCCAGCCCTTCCCTAAGTGTCTTGACTTGACTCTAGAAGACTTTATTGGTGGCATATACACAGTCTTCTAACTCTATTAATCTCACGATTAGGTCCAAGCCCTAATTTTCTGTACCACCTTCCCTCTTGCTTCAGAATGTGAGATTCTCTGTAAATGCTACCCCAGAGGCCTCTGGCTTTCACCCTGTAGCTTAAGTTGATAGCTGACTGACTCGACTCAGTTATTTTCTTTCTTTGGCATTTAACAACAAGCAGCCAAATCCAAAATTTTTATGATTATTGTTGCGCCTTTACCTTTTAATTACTTGAGAAACTGTATTAACAGTGCATCTTCTCTAGTATTCCTAAGATAGTCAACTGCAGGTCTCACTAACTGTGATGTTACAACATGCCAAGCACTGTGTCATCATCACACTTCCTTCGGAAACATTAATTACTGTTGCCATCTGGTCAAGTGCTATCCAGTTCCAGAACCCCAGTCATATATCAGCTGTTTTGTTTGCTGGTCCCCCCAGAAGCAAGTACTGATTAAAGCATTCAGTGCAAGTAGCTTATCTGTGAGGTGATCCTAGGAAATACCAGTACAGTAGGGGTGTAAGTTAAGAAAGAAAAAGAACCTGTGGTCTGGTACTGGAGATGGAGGAAAGCTAAAATGTCATTAAAATAAGTTAAGTATCCTCAGAAAAAGAACTACTTTGATTTCAATAGAAAGTAAAGGGAAAAATCAAAAGGGGGGAAAAGAGAATAAAATAAGTTTTATTTAATTCCAAAACTATTTGATTTTAAAAACTTAAAGTAACAGAAGTTATTAATGATTTTTAAAGCCCTTTCTAATGTACTTTATATTATTTCATTAATTTTCAAGGTCTAAATTGTATTAGTCAGTGATGCAGCCTCTAGGCTGTGCATATCCTGAAACTGTGTTAGCATTTTTTAAGATTCTATTGTGATGTTTGCTGTAAGATTGGCAATATTTAAATAATTCTGGCCTGCAGCACATCATTGCAAGCTGTGAATTTATTAAATTTGAAAAGATGCAGGCGAAGATTCATTTTTTTTAATTAATTTATTTTTTATTGAAGGATAATTGCTTTACAGAATTTTGCTGTTTCCTGTCAAACCTCAACATGAATCAGCCACAGGTGTACATATATCCCCTCCTTTTTGAAACTCCCTCCCATGTCTCTCTCTTCCCATCTCACCCCTCTAGGTTGATACAGAGTCCCTCTTTGAGTTTCCTGAATCATACAGCAAATTCCCGTTGGCTATCTATTTTACATATGGTAATGCAAGTTTCCATATTACTCTTTCCNCAAAGCATTGGACATGACTGAGGGACTGAACTGAACTGAACTGTGGTGTTGGAGAAGACTCTTGAGAGTCCTTTGGACTGCAAGGAGATCCAACCAGTCCATCATAAAGGAAATCAGTCCTGAATGTTCATCGGAAGGACTGATACTGAAGCTGAAACTCCAATACTTTGGCCACCTGATTTGAAGAACTGACTCATTTGAAAAGACCCTGATGCTGGGAAAGATTGAAGGCAGGAGGAGAAGGAAAGACAGAGGATGAGATGGTTGGATAACATCACAGACTGAAAGTACATGAGTTTGAGTAAGCTTTGGAAGTTGGTGATGGACAGGGAAGCCTAGCGTGCTGCAGTCCATAGGGTTGCAAAGAGTCGGACACAAACAAGCGACTGAACTGAACAGTGTGTCTGAGGCCTGGCTGCAGTGCCCTGAAAGTGAAAGTGTTGGTAACTCAGTCATATCTGACTCTTTGAGGTCCCATAGACTGCAGCCTTATGGACAGCAGAGTCTGGTGAATCACAGTCCATGGGGTTGCAGTGTCGGACACAGTAGAGCAACTAACCCCTTAGACTGCAGCTCTGTAACCAGGCTCGTCTCTCCATTGAATTGGGTAGCCATCCCTTCTCCAGGAGATCTTCTCGATCCAGCAATCAAACCCAGGTGGCTAGCATTGCAGGCAGATTCTTTACATCTGAGCTACCAGGGAAGCCCACAAATGGAACCATGCTGCCTGAACAGGGACTTGAACCCTGGATCCTCAGGTTAAAAGTCTGATGCTCTACCAGTTGAGCTATTCAGGCAGTGCCCTGGGGGATTGATAAATGGTACATCTACCCAAAGCAGTCATATGAAGTTGTGAACAATTAAGAGACCCAATTAAAATAAATAAATTAATTTCTTTACATTATGTGAAATATCTTTATATCATCCTATGAAACGATCTTTAATATCTTGTTAAGTAAGGTGAGAAGGAAAAAGGTATAAAGCATATTAGCAAAAGAAGGCAAAAGATGAATATAAATACATTTTCCTTATGTTTAAAAACCGGGAGGAGAAATCAAAATTGTTTCCAAAATTCACCCAAAGACACAAGAGGGTGACAGAGTGGAGGATTCTGAGACAAAAGTTAGGTTTTTTAAACTACATATTGTTTTTTGGATTTGACTTAGGAAACATATACAAATGTTACATAATGACTAACAATTTTTAAAAACAATTTCTAAAAATAGAAAGCTAAATGAAGCAAGTGAACTTAACTGCGTATTGATTTTGTATCATAACCACACAGAGAGTAACTACTTCATGTGATTTGAAAACAAAACTAGTACTAAATTATCCAAAGGTTTTAAGAACTACAAAAACATTAAGCTATTGCCATTTATCATATTCTTGTTGGTAGTGTTGATATTGTTACTCAGACTATTTTGTGTGTACTATGGGTTAAAACAAATTAACTTTACTGTTGTTGAGAATTTAACATGAAAGAAAGTAGATACAGATGTAAATAATGTAGGAGTAAAGAAAAGAATCTTAGTCCTATAGTTAAGCTGGGAGAGTCAAAATAAGTTCATGAAAATATTTTCTATTTTTCTTGTTATGGTTTCTCAGATACACCCATCATTTAAAAATGCACACTTAATTTCCAAATACATGGAGTTTCTTAAGTATCTTTTTTATTAATTCCTCATTTTGATATTCAGTTCAGTTCAATCACTCAGTCTGACTGTTTGCAACCCCATGGACTGCAGCACACCAGGCCTCTCTGTCCATCACCAACTCCTGGAGTTTACTGAAACTCAAGTCCATTGAGTCAGTGATGCCATCCAACCATCTCATCCTCTGTTGTCCCCTTCTCCTCCTACTTGCCGTCTTTCCCAGAATCAGGGTCTTTTCCAGTGAGTCAGCTCTTCACATCAGGTGGCCAAAACATTGGAGTTTCAGTTTCAACATCAGTCCTTCCAGTGAATATTCAGGACTGATTTCCTTTAGGATGGACAAGTTGGATCTGCAGTCCAAGGGACTCTCAAGAGTCTTGTCTAATATCACAATTCAAAAGCATCAACTTTGATATTAATTTCTCATTTAAATGCTTCTTCTCTGCAATCACCCCCTGTAGTTTTTGTTGTTGTTGCTGTTGTTGTTTTGTTTTTTGGTCTCCTGACTTTATTGAGGCTTTCAATGGCTAAGTCAAAGAGCTTTCTTGGTAAATGTCACATAGCACTTGAAAATACGAGGGCTATTTTCAAATATATTTTGATATTGATTTCTAACATAATCCACAGTGATAAGAGAACAAACTCTGTATGATTTCAGTACCTTTAGACCATGAAATTTCTGCACTTTGTTTTATGGCCCTGGATATGTTCCAGTGTCTTCTAGTTTATAGTCTATGGGAACTTGAATAGAATTTGTATCCTCCTGTTGTGTGAAAATGGTTGGTTTATGGTGCTTTTCAGGTCTACTATATCCTTCGTGAGTCTGAGTAAACTCCAGGAGTTGGTGATGGACAGGGAGGCCTGGCGTGCTGCGATTAATGGGGTCACAAAGAGTCGGACACAACTGAGCAACTGAACTGAACTGAACTGAAAATATTCCTATGTTTCTTAACATAGGTACCCTAAAGTGGTACCCAGCATCAACTCAAGCCTACAGAAGACAGCCAGTATGATGACACCATGACTAGTCAATTTCTCTTCTCTTTAGTGAAGAGAGTATCTTCTGGGTCCTCCTGGGAAACAGTCAACTGATGGGTTCTCTAGTTTTGTATAGTTAATCCACACCACTCTACCCATTCCTATTAGCCTTTTAAAACACTTTCACAATCCTCAGCTAAGACAGTCCCAGAATCTGAATTTCATTTATTGTAAATTGTTTTTTCTTCCACAACCTTCAAGGAACCAACCACCCCAGCAGTGCATTAAGAATGGTTCCAGGCATACTTGTCAGAACATTAGGTCCTAATTCATGGAAGGATAAGCCCAATCAATGTACTCTCACTTATCCCACTTTATATTCTGTCCCTCAGCTCCAGCACTTTGAAGTCCATTCCAAAACATTTTACCTTGCTTTCTGCCAAAATATATTAGCCAGATCTAATTTGGGGTGACTTGATTTAGGGGTGACTAAGCCCTTTTCCTCCCACAAAATGAACAATAATTTCCAGTTGGCCCATGCTGAGACATAATCTTAGTTACTGGTTTAGAATAGAAGGTTGTAAAGGTAGATCCAAGGAGAGCAAGTGTCATCTTATGATGTTGCTGCCTCAGATGAGGACTTTGCATGGTATCCAGGCAATGGAGAATGGGGGAGTGGGTCCGTTCTACTGGAAAATTGGGAAACTGAGAGTTGGAGATTTCCAAGTACATCTGTTAGGGGAAACACTGACTGAAACTGCCCACCCTGGCCAGGAACTACAGTAACAATTTGCATGAACACTTCCTGGTAAGAAGCATGAAATTAACAAGCCACCACCAATCAGAAGAATTCAAGAAAGATCAAAAGGAGACACCAGTCTTTAAGTCCTACCAACCTCTCAGAATCCTTCTCTTTGGCAGAGACATGCAACACTACCAGGAAGGACCTTGAGTCAGACTGATTGGCCAGAGATGACCTGGAAACAAACCCCATCACCATAAAACCTGAGACTGCAAGCCACATGGCAGAGGAGTTCTTCCAGTTTCCCTCACCCCACTGTTTTCCTCCTGAGAACCCCTTCCCAGTGAAGTCTTTTCATCAGGACATGTGTCTCCTTGGATAATTCATTTCCAAGTGCTACACAACAGCCTACTCTTGGTTCCTGGAAGAAGTTCCTCTTCCTGCAACATATCCACTCAATATCCCTGTCTTACTGCTACATCACTAGGGCCCCAGCCCTTCCCTAAGTGTCTTGACTTGACTCTAGAAGACTTTATTGGTGGCATATACACAGTCTTCTAACTCTATTAATCTCACGATTAGGTCCAAGCCCTAATTTTCTGTACCACCTTCCCTCTTGCTTCAGAATGTGAGATTCTCTGTAAATGCTACCCCAGAGGCCTCTGGCTTTCACCCTGTAGCTTAAGTTGATAGCTGACTGACTCGACTCAGTTATTTTCTTTCTTTGGCATTTAACAACAAGCAGCCAAATCCAAAATTTTTATGATTATTGTTGCGCCTTTACCTTTTAATTACTTGAGAAACTGTATTAACAGTGCATCTTCTCTAGTATTCCTAAGATAGTCAACTGCAGGTCTCACTAACTGTGATGTTACAACATGCCAAGCACTGTGTCATCATCACACTTCCTTCGGAAACATTAATTACTGTTGCCATCTGGTCAAGTGCTATCCAGTTCCAGAACCCCAGTCATATATCAGCTGTTTTGTTTGCTGGTCCCCCCAGAAGCAAGTACTGATTAAAGCATTCAGTGCAAATAGCTTATCTGTGAGGTGATCCTAGGAAATACCAGTACAGTAGGGGTGTAAGTTAAGAAAGAAAAAGAACCTGTGGTCTGGTACTGGAGATGGAGGAAAGCTAAAATGTCATTAAAATAAGTTAAGTATCCTCAGAAAAAGAACTACTTTGATTTCAATAGAAAGTAAAGGGAAAAATCAAAAGGGGGGAAAAGAGAATAAAATAAGTTTTATTTAATTCCAAAACTATTTGATTTTAAAAACTTAAAGTAACAGAAGTTATTAATGATTTTTAAAGCCTTTTCTAATGTACTTTATATTATTTCATTAATTTTCAAGGTCTAAATTGTATTAGTCAGTGATGCAGCCTCTAGGCTGTGCATATCCTGAAACTGTGTTAGCATTTTTTAAGATTCTATTGTGATGTTTGCTGTAAGGTTGGCAATATTTAAATAATTCTGGCCTGCAGCACATCATTGCAAGCTGTGAATTTATTAAATTTGAAAAGATGCAGGCGAAGATTCATTTTTTTTAATTAATTTATTTTTTATTGAAGGATAATTGCTTTACAGAATTTTGCTGTTTCCTGTCAAACCTCAACATGAATCAGCCACAGGTGTACATATATCCCCTCCTTTTTGAAACTCCCTCCCATGTCTCTCTCTTCCCATCTCACCCCTCTAGGTTGATACAGAGTCCCTCTTTGAGTTTCCTGAATCATACAGCAAATTCCCGTTGGCTATCTATTTTACATATGGTAATGCAAGTTTCCATATTACTCTTTCCATACATCTCACCCTCTCCTCCCTTCTCCCCATGTCCATAAGTCAATTCTCTATGTCTGTTTTTCCACTGTTGCTCTGTAAATAAATTCCTCAGTACTATTTTTCTAGATTCTATATATATGTATTAGAATACAGTATTTATCTTTCTCTTTCTGACTCATTTCACTCTGTATAAGAGGTCCTAGGTTCATCCACCTCATTAGAACTGATTCAAATGTGTTCTTTTCTATGGCTGAGTAATATTCCATTGTGTATATATAAACCAAAAATTCTTTATCTATTCATTTGTTGATGGACCTCTAGATTGCTTCCATGTTCTAGCTATTGTAAATAATGCTACAATGATTAGGATACATGTGTCTCTTTCAGTTTGGGTTTCCTCAGGATATAAGCCTAGCAGTGGGATTGCTGGGTCATACAGTGGTTTTATTCCTAGATTTTAAAGGAATCACCATGCCATTTTCCATAGTGGCTGTATCAATTTTACATTCCCACCAACAGTGTAACAGCATTCCTTTTTCTCCACACCCTTTCCAGCATTTGATGTTTCTAGATTTTTGAAAAGGGCCCTTCTGACAGAGAGGGCCAACCCCACGTCCAAGGAGTGGTGCCTGCATGGGCACAGGAGGGGCGAGAGGAGCTACTCCACGTTCAAGGTCAGGAGGGGCGGCAGTGAGGAGATACCCCTCATCCAAGGTAAGGAGCAGTGGATGCGCTTTGCTGGAGCAGCTGTGAAGAGATACCCCATGTCCAAGGTAAGAAAAACCCAAGTAAAATGGTAGGTGTTGCAAGAGGGCATCAGAGGGCAGATACACTGAAACCGTATTCACAGAAAACTAATCAATCTAATCACACTAGGACCACAGCCTTGTCTAACTCAATGAAACTAAGCCATGCCCTGTGGGGCCACCTAGGACAAGTGGGTCATGGTGGAGAGGCCTGACAGAATGTGGTCCACTGGAGAAGGGAATGGCAAACCACTTCAGTATTCTTGCCTTGAGAACCCCATGAACAGTATGAAAAGGCAAAATGATAGGATAAAAGAGGAACTCCCCAGGTCAGTAGGTGCCCAATATGCTACTGGAGATCAGTGGAGAAATAACTCCAGAAAGAATGAAGGGATGGAGCCAAAGCAAAAAACAAAGCTGTGGATGTGACTGGTGATAGAAGCAAAGTCTGATGCTGTAAAGAGCAATATTGCATAAGAACCTGGAATGTTAGGTCCATGAATCAAGGCAAATTGGAAGTGGCCAAACAGGAGATGGCAAGAGTGAATGTCGACATTCTAGGAATCAGCAAACTAAAATGGACAGGAATTGGTGAATTTAACTCAGATGACCATTATATCTACTACTGAGGGCAGGAATCCCTCAGAAAAAATGGAGTAGCCATCATGGTCAACAAAAGAGTCTGAAATATAGTACTTGGATGCAATCTCAAAAACGACAGAATGATCTCTGTTCGTTTCCAAGGCAAACCATTCAATATCACAGTAATCCAAGTCTATGTCCCAACCAGTAATGCCGAAGAAGCTGAAGTTGAATGGTTCTATGAAGATCTACAAGACCTTTTAGAACTAACACCCAAAAGAGATGTCCTTTTCATTATCGGGAACTGGAATGTAAAAGTAGGAAGTCAAGAAACACCTGAAATAACAGACAAATTTGGCCTTGGAATGTGGAATGAAGCAGGGCAAAGGCTAATAGAGCTTTGCCAAGAGAACAGACTGGTCATAGCAAACACTGTCTTCCAACAACACAAGAGAAGACTCTACACGTGGACATCACCAGATGGTCAACACCAAAATCAGATTGATTATATTCTTTGCAGCCAAAGATGGAAAAGCTCTGTATAGCCAGCAAAAACAAGACTGGGAGCTGACTGTGGCTCAGATCATGAACGTCTTATTGCCAAATTCAGACTTAAATTGAAGAAAGTAGGGAAAACCACCAGACCATTCAGGTATGAACTAACTCAAATCCCTTATGATTATACAGTGGAAGTGAGAAATAGATTTAAGGGCCTATATCTGATAGACAGAGTGCCTGATGAACTATGGAATGAGGTTCATGACATTGTACAGGAGA
>SJYW01029290.1:128019-144803 GCA_006410735.1 Raphicerus campestris
AAGTGAGAAATAGATTTAAGGGCCTATATCTGATAGACAGAGTGCCTGATGAACTATGGAATGAGGTTCATGACATTGTACAGGAGACAGGGATCAAGACCATCCCCATGGAAAAGAAATGTAAAAAAGTAAAATGGCTGTCCTGGGGTGGGGGGTGGGGGTGGCTTACAAATAGATGTGAAAAGAAGAGAAGCAAAAAGCAAAGGAGAAAAGGAAAGATATACATCTGAATGCAGACTTCCAAAGAATAGCAAGAAGAGATAAGAAAGCCTTCTTCAGTGATCAATGCAAAGAAATAGAGGAAAAGAACAGAATGGGAAAGACTAGAGATCTCTTCAAGAAAATTAGAGATAACAAGGGAACATTTCATGCAAAGATGGGCTCGATAAAGGACAGAAATGATATGGACCTAACAGAAGCAGAAGACATTAAGAAGAGGTGGCAAGAATACACAGAAGAACTGTACAAAAAAGATCTTCATGACCCAGATAATCACGATGGTGTGATCACTCACCAAGAGCCAGATATCCTGGAATGTGAAGTCAAATGGGCCTTAGAAAGCATCACTAGGAACAAAGCTAGTGGAGGTGATGGAATTCCAGTGGAGCTGTTTCAAATCCTGAAAGATGATGCTGTGCAAGTGCTGCACTCAATATGCCAGCAAATTTGGAAAACTCAGCAGTGGCCACAGGCCTGGAAAAGATCAGTTTTCATTCCAATCCCAAAGAAAGGCAATGCCAAAGAATGATCAAACTACCACACAATTGTACCCATCTCACATGCTAGTAAAGTAATGCTCAAAATTCTCCAAGCTAGCCTTCAGCAATACGATGTTCAAGCTGGTTTTAGAAAAAGCAAAGGAACCAGAGATCAAATTGCCAACATCTGCTGGATCATGGAAAAAGCAAGAGAATTCCAGAAAACATCTATTTATGCTTTATTGACTATGCCAAAGCCTTTGACTGTGTGGATCACAATAAACTGTGGAAAATTCTGAAAGAGAAGGGAATACCAGACCACCTGACCTGCCTCTTGAGAAACCTATATGCAGGTCAGGAAGCAACAGTTAGAACTGGATATGGAAAAACAGACTGGTTCCAAATAGGAAAAGGAGTACATCAAGGCTGTATATTGTCACCCTTTTCATTTAACTTATATGCAGAGTGAAAGCGAAAGTGAAGTCGCTCACTCATGTCTGACTCTTTGCAACCCCATGAACTGTAGCCTACCAGTCTCCTCCCTCCATGGGATTCTCCAGGTAAGAGTACTGGAGTGGGTTGTCATCTTCTTCTCCAGGGTATCTTCCCCACCCGTGATTGAACCCGGGTCTCCCGCATTCCAGGCAGACCCTTTAACCTCTGAATATATCATGAGAAATGCTGGGCTGGAAGAAGCACAAGCTGGAATCAAGATTGCCTGGAGGAATATCAATAACCTCAGATATGCAGATGACACCACCCTTATGTCAGAAAGTGAAGAGGAACTCAAAAGCCTCTTGATGAAAGTGAAGGAGCAGAGTGAAGAAGTTGGCTTAAAGCTCAATATTCAGAAAACAAAGATCATGGCATCTGGTCCTATCACTTCATGGGAAATAGATGGGGAAACAGTGGAAACAGTGGCTGACTTACCTCCGAAGTCACTGTAGATGGTGATTGCAGCCATGAAATTAAAAGACGCTTACTCCTTGGAAGGGAAGTTATGACCAATCTAACAGCATATTGAAAAGAAAAGACATTACTTTGCCAACTAAGGTCCATCTAGTCAAGGCTATGGTTTGTCCTGTGGTCATGTATAGATGTGAGAGTTGGACTGTGAAGAAAGCTGAGTGTCGAAGAATTGATGCTTTTGAAGTGTGGTGTTGGAGAAGACTCTTGAGAGTCCCTCGGACAGCAAGGAGATCCAACCAGTCTATTCTGAAGGAGATCAGCCCTGGGATTTCTGTGGAAGGAATGATGCTGAAGCTGAAGCTCCAGTACTTTGGCCACCTCAAGCAAAGAGTTGACTCATTGGAAAAGACTCTGATGCTGAGAGGGATTGGGGGCAGGAGGAGAGGGGGACAACCGAGGATGAGATGGCTGGATGGCATTATTGACTTGATGGATATGAGTTTGAGTGAACTCCGACTGTTGGTGATGGACAGGGAGGCCTGGCGTGCTGCAGTTCCTGGGGTCGCAAAGAGTTGGACACGACTGAGTAACTGAACTGAACTGATTCTGACAGGTGGTATCTCATTGAGGTTTTGATTTGCATTTTTCTAATAATGAGTGATGTTGAGCATCTTTTTTTGTTTGTTAGCCATCTGTATATCCTCTTGGACAAATGTCTGTTTAGATCTCTTTCCAACTTTTGGATTGGGTTGTTTGTTTTATGGTATTGAGTTGTATGAGCTGCTTGTATATATTGGAAATTAATTCTATCAGTTGTTTCATTTGCCATTATTTTCTCCCATTCTGAGGATTGTCTTTTCACTTTGCTTATAGTTTCCTTTGCTGTCAAATGATTTTAAGTTTAATCAGGTCCCACTTGATTTACTTTTGTTTTTATTTCCATTATTCTAGGAGGTGGATCATAGAGGATCTTCCTTTGATTTATGTCATCGAGTGTTCTGCCTGTGTTTTCCTCTAAGAGATTTATAGTGTCTGGTCTTACCTTTAGGTCTTTAATCTATTTTGAGTTTATCTTTGTGTATGGTGTTAGGAAGCGTTCCAATTTCATTCTTTTACATGTAGCTATCCAATTTTCCCAGCACCGTTTATTGAAGAGGCTGTCTTTATCCCATTGTATATTCTGGCCTCCTTTGTCAAAAATAAGGTACCTGTAGGTGGGTGGGTTTATTTCTTGTCTTTCTATCTTTTCCATTGGTCTATATGTCTGCTTTTGTGCCAGTACCATACTATCTTGATGACTGAAGTCAGGAAAGTTGATTCCTCCAGCTCCATTCTTCTTTCTCAAGATCGCTTCCACTATTTGGAGTCTGTTGTGTTTCCATATGAATTGTGAAATGTTTTGTTTTAGTTCTGTGAAAAATGACATTGGTAATATGATAGGGATCATACTGAATCTGTAGATTGCATTTGGCAGTATAGTCATTTTCAGTGTTGAGTCTTCCTACCCAGGAACATGGAATATTGCTCCATCTGTTTATGTCATCTTTGATTTCTTTCATTGTGTCTTATAATTTTCTGTGTACAGTTCTTTCATCTCCTTAGGTAAGTTAATTCCTAGATATTTAATTCTTTGTGTTGCAATGGTGAATGGGATTGATTCCTTAATTGCTTTTTCTGATTTTTCATTATTAGTATATAAAAAAGCCAGTGATTTTTGTGTATTGATTTTGTATCTTGCAGCTTTGCTAAATTCACTGATTAGCTCTAGTAGTTTTCTGATACTATCTTTAGAGTTTTCTATGTATAGTATCATGTCATCTGCAAACAGCTGGAGTTTTACTTCTTTCCCAATCTGGATTCCTTTTGTTTCTTTTTCTTCTCTGATTGCTATAGCTAGGACTTCCAGAAATATGTTGAATAATAATGGTGAAAGTGGACACCTTCTTCTTGTTCCTAATCTTAGAGGGAATGCTTTTGTTTTTCACCACAGAGAATAATATTTGCTGTAGGCTTATCACATATGGCCTTTTACTATGCTGCAGTAGGTTCCTTCTCTGCCCATTTTTTGAAAAGATTTAATCATAAATAGGTGCTGAATTTTGTCAAAGGTATTTTCTGCATCTATTCAGATGATGATATGGTTTTTCTTTCGATTTGTTAATATGGGTACCACATTGATTGATTCCTGTATATTGAGGAAAACTTGCATCCCTGGAATAAACCCAACTTGATCATGGTGCATGAGATTTTTGATGTGTTGCTGAATTCTGTTTGCTAAAATTTTGTTGAGGATTTTTGCATCTATGTTCATCTGAGATATTGGCCTGTAGTTTTCTTTTTGTTTGTTGTCTTTGTCTGGTTTTTCCAGTAGTCATGTATGGATATGAGAGTTAGACTATAAAAAGAAAGCTGAGCACTGAAGAATTGATGCTTTTGAACTGTGGTGTTGGACAAAACTCCTGAGAGTCCCTTGGACTGCAAGGAGATCCAACCAGTCCATCCTAAAGGAAATTAGTCCTGAATATACATTGAAAGGACTGATGTTGAAGCTGAAACTCCAATACTTTGGCTACCTGATGTGCAGAACTGACTCATTTGAAAAGACATTGATGCTGGAAAAGATTGAAGGTGGGAGGAGAAGGGGACGACAGAAGATGAAATGGTTTGAATGCATTACCGACTCAATAGACATGAATTTGAGAAAACTCTGAGAGTTAGTGACTGACAGGGAGGCCTGGTGTGCTGCATTCCATGGAGTTGCAAAGAGTCGGACGCGACTAAGCGACTGAACTAAACTGAGTGAACTATCTGGTTTTGGTATCACGGTGATGGTGGCCTCATAGAATGAGTTAGGAAGTGTTTCTTCCTCTGCAATTTTTTGAAAGAGTTTTAGAAGGACAGGCATTAGCTTTTCTCTAAATGTTTGATAGAATTCTCCTGTGAAGCCATCTGGTCCTGGGCTTTTGTTTCTTAGGAGATTTTTGATCACAGCTTCAATTTCAGTGTTTGTAACTGGGTTGTTCATAATTTCTGTTTCTCCTGGTTCACTCTTGGAAGATTGAACTTTTCCAAGAATCTGTCCATTTCTTCCATGTTATCTATTTTATTGCCATATAGTTGTTCATAATAGTCTCTTTTAATCCTTTACATTTTTGCATTGTCTGTTGTAAACCCTCCTTTTTCACTTCTAATTTTGTCAATTTGGTTCTTCTCTCTTTTTTCTTTGATGAGTCTGGCTAAGGGTTTGTCAATTTTGTTTATCTTCTCAAAGAATCAGCTTTTAATTTTATTAATCTTTACTATTGTTTCTTTCATTTCTTTCTGCTAAGATCTTTATGATTTCTTTCCTTCATACTAATTTTTTTGGGGGGGTTTTCTTCTTCTTTTTCCAGTTGCTTTAGGTGTGAAGTTAAGTTGTCTATTCGATGTTTTTCTTGTTTCTTGAGGTAGGATTGTATTGCTATAAACTTCCCTCTTAGAACTGCTTTTGCTGCATCTCACAGGTTTTGAGTTGTTTGAGTGTTTTCATTGCCATTTGTTTCTAGAATTTTTTTGCTTTCCCTTTTGATTTCTTCAGTAACCTGTTGGTTATTTGGAAACATGATGTTTAATCTTCATGTGTTTGTGTTTCTTACAGCTTTTTTCTTGTAATTGATATCTAGTCTCATAGCATTGTGATCAGAGAAGACACGTGATACAATTTCAATTTTCTTAATTTACTGAGGTTTGATTTGTGACCCAAGATGTGGTCTATCCTGGAGAATGTTTCATCTGCACTTGAGAAGCAGGTGTATTCTTCTACATTTGGATGGAATGTCCTAAAGATATCAATGAGATCCATCTTATCTAATGTATCATTTAAGACTTCTGTTTCCTTGTTAATTTCTGTTTTGATGATCTGTCCATTGGTGGGCTGCTGCTGTTGCTAAGTCGCTTCAGTCATTTCCGACTGTGCGACCTCATAGACAGCAACCCACCAGGCTCCCCTGTCCCTGGGATTCTCCAGGCAAGAACACTGGAGTGGGTTGCCATTTCCTTCTCCAATGCGTGAAAGTGAAAGTGAAGTCACTCAGTTGTGTCTGACTCTTAGCGACCCCAGGACTGCAACCTACCAGGCTCCTCCATCCATGGGATTTTCCTGGCAAGAGTACTGGAGTGGGTTGCCATTGCCTTCTCCATTGGTGGGAGTGGGGTGTTAAAGTCTCCTACTATTATTGTGTTACCATCAATTTCTCCTTCTATGTCTGTTAGTGTTTGTTTTATGTATTGAGGTGCTCCTATGTTCAGTACATAGATATTTACAATTGTTATGTCTTCCTCGTGGATTAATCCCTTAATCATTATGTACTTTCCTTCCTTATCTCTTGTAATCTTCTTTATTTTAAGGTCTATTTGTCTGATATGAGGTTTGCTACTCTAGCTTTCCTTTACTTCCTATTTGCACGGACTATATTTTCCCATATATTCTCTCACTTTCAGTCTGTATGTGTCTTTAGGTCTGAAGTGGGTTTCTTGTAGACAACATATTTATGGGTTATGTCTTCGTATCCATTCAGCCAGTCTGTGTCTTTTGCTTGGCGCATTTAATCCATTTACATTTAAAGTAATTATTGATATTTGTGTTTGTATTGCTATTTTCTTAATTGTTTGGCGTTGATTTTTAGATCTTTTTTCTTCTTTGTATGTCTTGACTACACAAGTCCATTTAACATTTGTTGTAAAGCTGGCTTGGTGGTACTGAATTCTCTTAAATTTTGCTTGTCTGAAAAGCTTTTTATTTCTCAATTTTGAATGAGATCCTTGCTGGGTATAATAATCTTCATTGTAGATTTTTCCATCTCAATACTTTAAATATATCCTGCCATTTTCTTCTGACCTGCAGAGTTTCTGCTTAAAGATCAGCTTTTAAGTATATGGGGTTTCCCTTGTATGTTACTTGTTGCTTCTCCCTTGCTGCTTTTAGTATTCTTTCTTTGTGTTTAGTCTTTGTTAGTTTGATTAGTTTGTGTCTTGGTGTGTTTCTTCCTGGGTTTATCCTGTATGGGACTCTTTGTGCCTCTTGGACTTGATTGGCTATTTCCTTTCCTATGTTGGGGAAATTTTCAACTATAGTGTCTTCAAAAATTTTCTCATACCCTTTCCTTTTCTCTTGTTCTTCTGAGACCTCTATAATTTGAATGTTGGTGTGTTTGATATGGTCCCAGAAGTAATTTACTCTTCAGAAGTAATTTCTTTCAGCTCACTAATTCGATCTTCTGCCTCAGATATTCTGCTATTGATTCATTCTGAAATATTTTTAATTTCAGTAATTGTGCTGTTTGTCTTTGTGTGCTTATTCTTTAATTCTTCTAGGTCTTCGCTAATTTATTCTCACATTTTCTCCATTTTGTTTTCAAGGTGCTTAAACATCTTTACTATCATTATTCTGAATTCTTTTTCAGGTAATTTTCCTATTTCTTCTTCATTTATTTTGACTTCTGTGTTTCTGTTTTGTTCCTTCATTTGTGTAGTAATTCTCTTCCTTTTCATTTTTTTTTTAAAAGTTATTGTGTTTGAGGTCTCCTTTTCCCAGTCTTCAATGAAAGTTGAATTCTTTCCCTGAAGAAGNTATTCTCACATTTTCTCCATTTTGTTTTCAAGGTGCTTAAACATCTTTACTATCATTATTCTGAATTCTTTTTCAGGTAATTTTCCTATTTCTTCTTCATTTATTTTGACTTCTGTGTTTCTGTTTTGTTCCTTCATTTGTGTAGTAATTCTCTTCCTTTTCATTTTTTTTTTTTAAGTTATTGTGTTTGAGGTCTCCTTTTCCCAGTCTTCACTGAAAGTTGAATTCTTTCCCTGAAGAAGGTTGAATTCTTTCTTCCTTTTGGTTTCTTTCTTCCTAAGGTTGGTCCAGTAGTTTGTGATGAGCTTGGTATAGGGTGAGATTTGAGCTGAATCTTTGTTTTGTTATTTGTTTTTTCTCTGATGAGCAAGGCTGAATGAAGTGGTAATCCTGACTGCTGATGATTGAGTTTGTATTTTTGTTTTGTTTGTTGTTTAGATGAGGCATCCTGCACAGGGTACTACTTGTGTTTGGGTACTACTGGTGTTTGGGTGCTACCTGGTCTTATATACAAGTGGTTTCCTTTGTATGAGTTCTCACTATTTGATACCCCTAGGGTTATTTCTCTGGTAGTCTAGGGTCTTGGAGTCAGTGCTCCCACTCCAAAGGCTCAGGGTTTGATCTCTGGTCAGGAAAAAAGATTCCACAAGTGGTTTGTTGTGTCATTAAGGGAAAGTAAAGCAAGTATCCAAAACTGAGTCACCAAAGATGAACCCCAGACAAATGACAGTTATACAATCAGAAAAATAATCATTAAAATAATGGAATATACACATATACACTCATGAACAAAGTTAAAACAATCCAACAAAAATAAAACACAGTAGAATGATCTAGAGAACAAAGGAAATCAAAAGTTATATTTACCAGTTAAGAACAAAACTAACTTTAAGCACAAACTGGAAAATAAGACTAAAGCAAGGTGCCAAGTGAGGAATAAAGCAATGAAAACAAAACTAACAAATATGTTGAGAGGAAAGAAAAGAAAGAAAGAATAGATATGCAGAGTTAAATAGCAGTAGATCAAGATTTATATACATTAAAGATTAACTGCAAGGGGAAAAGGACAGTAGGAAAAGCAAACAAAGGAATAAATGTAGAAAAAATGATAGGTTTAAAAAATTAAAATTGAAAAAAGAGAAAAGAGGAGGAAAACTCCACAGAACTGCAAAAGCCTAGCATAGAGGCAGAAAATTATGACAATAAAAAATATGACTGAGGAAGAAGAAAAAAAAAGATGCTCAAAAGCATAATTGGATTTCTTAGCACCAATAAAATTGACAACTACTACAGAGGGATACAGGGAAAGGAAAAGAAAAAAGAAAAAAATCTAAAAGAATCTATAGAATAAGTCAAAAAATAAGAATCATGTTTTTCTTGAGTTACTGCTGTCAGAGTCCTTTCCTGCGCTGGAAATCACAGTCCACCTTACCTCCCTAGGATGCCCTCCAACACTAATCTTTGGACCTGGTATGGGACTTCCTCAGATTCTAGTCTGGTCCTCCTCCTGTGTGTTCTTGCCTCCAATGTCCACAGCTATTAGACCTAGTATGCTTTCTTTTGTGGGTGCTCTCAATGACCTTTTATATATTCCATAGATATAGAGTCTGCTTGGTTGATCATGTGGATTTAATCTGCTTGTACAGCTAGTGGGAAGGTTTTGGGTCTTCTTCCTTAGCCACATTGCCCCCGGGTTTCAACTATGGTTTTATTTCCATCTCTACATGTGGGTCGTCCACTGGGATTTAGCTCCTGAGGCTAAAGCCCTGGAGAGTTTGGCTTTGCCCCTGTGAAGGCAAGGTGTGGAAGTGGTGCAGCTGCTTGGGTTGCAGGGGTTCTGGCAGCACTAGGTACTCAGGGGGATTGGTGGCTAGGGTAGTAGGAAATGTAGTGCTCTAGAAGGGTATGGCAACCAGTATTGGCCAATATGGTCCAGTATTCTTGCCTGGAGAACCCCCCTCTCTGACAGAGAGGCCTGGCAGGCCATAGTCTACAGGGTCACAAAAAGTCAGACAGGATTGAAGTGACTCTGTGTGCATAAACACATGACTTTTTTTTTTTTTTTTTTGCCTGTGGCAGCTCTGCCCCCATGAGAGTTGAGCATGAAGGTGGTGCAGCTGCTTGGCTTGTGGGGACCCTGGAGGTACCCAGTGTGCAGGGACATGGACAGCCTCCATGGCAGGAGTTATGGTCCTATCAGAGTCTTTTTTCGAGCCTCTTGTAGCTGGAGATCAGAAGGCCTCTTTGGCCAGTCTTTCTCCATAGCTCTGCCCATTCTGGCACTTAGAGGGATCCCTTGCCTGGGGTCCTTCTCTGTTGTTCAGCATGTCAGGCACACAGACGGGTGCCCCTGACTGGGGTCCTACTCTGTAAGTTGGTGCATCAGGCTCTTAAAGGGTCACCTTGGATGGGGTCCTACTCTGTAGCTCAGTGCATCAGGCATTTGATGGGGCAGCCTCTCTATTGTTCACCTGCCGATGCTAGCTGTGGAGAGAGAGAGGCTCTGGTGATGGCTCCACCTCCTACGCGAGACTCAGCAGTATCACCTTGCTTCCATGGCTGCCTGGCTTTCCTCCATAGGCATTTCCCACCACAGTCTTCTCCCTCACATCCCCTAGATCCAGCTCTCCATAGTCAACAGTAGCCCTTGCACTGGGATTGCTCCATAAGCCCTAAACTCCAACTCCCAACTGCTGCCCCTTCCAGGAGACCTGCATTCCTGCCCGGCATATGTAGGCTTTGGCAAGGACTGTCTGATTCTCATTCCATTTAGGCTGCTACAGATCAGCTGTTTCGCTCTCAGGCTTACATGTTTCTCCTCTGACTCAGACAATTGCCCCGATGTGGGGATTGGACCCTTGCTTCAGTTCTCCCACCCACTGAGGGCAAGTCCAGTCCTACTAACACTCTTGTTTTTCCCCCTAGTTCCTTCATCCTACCGAGTTTTGTGTGGTTATATATATTCTTTTCCACTGGTTAGGTACTCCTGTCCACTCTTAGCTGGTGTTCTGCATTCACTTCTGAGTCTGAAGGTGTATTCCTGAAGTATCTGTGGAGAGAGATGTACTCCACGTCCACCTACTGCTCCACCATCTTGTTCTCAAAGATTCATTTTGAATGGGAGTTATCAAGAAGAATGAGCAGGTTGGTCCAGGAGTTGCTGTTGGATGCCTTTGAAGAATAGGAGCACACTTTCCCCTAAGAAAGAGCTGAATGTTCCAGCATATGATGTTTGTGAATACACACGAACCTTCTTGGTAAAACAGAAAACAGCCCTTGACTACCTAAGCTGTCCAAATAGAAATTAGCTTACTGTCTCATCCATCATTGCTTGTTTTGAGCACTTCATAATTCATTTCCAACTCTTAGGCCTCTGTATACTATCACGTGTGTGTGTGTGTGTGTGTGTGTGTGTGTGTGTGTGTGTNTATTTTTGTTTTGTTTGTTGTTTAGATGAGGCATCCTGCACAGGGTACTACTTGTGTTTGGGTACTACTGGTGTTTGGGTGCTACCTGGTCTTATATACAAGTGGTTTCCTTTGTATGAGTTCTCACTATTTGATACCCCTAGGGTTATTTCTCTGGTAGTCTAGGGTCTTGGAGTCAGTGCTCCCACTCCAAAGGCTCAGGGTTTGATCTCTGGTCAGGAAAAAAGATTCCACAAGTGGTTTGTTGTGTCATTAAGGGAAAGTAAAGCAAGTATCCAAAACTGAGTCACCAAAGATGAACCCCAGACAAATGACAGTTATACAATCAGAAAAATAATCATTAAAATAATGGAATATACACATATACACTCATGAACAAAGTTAAAACAATCCAACAAAAATAAAACACAGTAGAATGATCTAGAGAACAAAGGAAATCAAAAGTTATATTTACCAGTTAAGAACAAAACTAACTTTAAGCACAAACTGGAAAATAAGACTAAAGCAAGGTGCCAAGTGAGGAATAAAGCAATGAAAACAAAACTAACAAATATGTTGAGAGGAAAGAAAAGAAAGAAAGAATAGATATGCAGAGTTAAATAGCAGTAGATCAAGATTTATATACATTAAAGATTAACTGCAAGGGGAAAAGGACAGTAGGAAAAGCAAACAAAGGAATAAATGTAGAAAAAATGATAGGTTTAAAAAATTAAAATTGAAAAAAGAGAAAAGAGGAGGAAAACTCCACAGAACTGCAAAAGCCTAGCATAGAGGCAGAAAATTATGACAATAAAAAATATGACTGAGGAAGAAGAAAAAAAAAGATGCTCAAAAGCATAATTGGATTTCTTAGCACCAATAAAATTGACAACTACTACAGAGGGATACAGGGAAAGGAAAAGAAAAAAGAAAAAAATCTAAAAGAATCTATAGAATAAGTCAAAAAATAAGAATCATGTTTTTCTTGAGTTACTGCTGTCAGAGTCCTTTCCTGCGCTGGAAATCACAGTCCACCTTACCTCCCTAGGATGCCCTCCAACACTAATCTTTGGACCTGGTATGGGACTTCCTCAGATTCTAGTCTGGTCCTCCTCCTGTGTGTTCTTGCCTCCAATGTCCACAGCTATTAGACCTAGTATGCTTTCTTTTGTGGGTGCTCTCAATGACCTTGTATATATTCCATAGATATAGAGTCTGCTTGGTTGATCATGTGGATTTAATCTGCTTGTACAGCTAGTGGGAAGGTTTTGGGTCTTCTTCCTTAGCCACATTGCCCCCGGGTTTCAACTATGGTTTTATTTCCATCTCTACATGTGGGTCGTCCACTGGGATTTAGCTCCTGAGGCTAAAGCCCTGGAGAGTTTGGCTTTGCCCCTGTGAAGGCAAGGTGTGGAAGTGGTGCAGCTGCTTGGGTTGCAGGGGTTCTGGCAGCACCAGGTACTCAGGGGGATTGGTGGCTAGGGTAGTAGGAAATGTAGTGCTCTAGAAGGGTATGGCAACCAGTATTGGCCAATATGGTCCAGTATTCTTGCCTGGAGAACCCCCCTCTCTGACAGAGAGGCCTGGCAGGCCATAGTCTACAGGGTCACAAAAAGTCAGACAGGATTGAAGTGACTCTGTGTGCATAAACACATGACTTTTTTTTTTTTTTTTTTTTTTGCCTGTGGCAGCTCTGCCCCCATGAGAGTTGAGCATGAAGGTGGTGCAGCTGCTTGGCTTGTGGGGACCCTGGAGGTACCCAGTGTGCAGGGACATGGACAGCCTCCATGGCAGGAGTTATGGTCCTATCAGAGTCTTTTTTCGAGCCTCTTGTAGCTGGAGATCAGAAGGCCTCTTTGGCCAGTCTTTCTCCATAGCTCTGCCCATTCTGGCACTTAGAGGGATCCCTTGCCTGGGGTCCTTCTCTGTTGTTCAGCATGTCAGGCACACAGAGGGGTGCCCCTGACTGGGGTCCTACTCTGTAAGTTGGTGCATCAGGCTCTTAAAGGGTCACCTTGGATGGGGTCCTACTCTGTAGCTCAGTGCATCAGGCATTTGATGGGGCAGCCTCTCTATTGTTCACCTGCCGATGCTAGCTGTGGAGAGAGAGAGGCTCTGGTGATGGCTCCACCTCCTACGCGAGACTCAGCAGTATCACCTTGCTTCCATGGCTGCCTGGCTTTCCTCCATAGGCATTTCCCACCACAGTCTTCTCCCTCACATCCCCTAGATCCAGCTCTCCATAGTCAACAGTAGCCCTTGCACTGGGATTGCTCCATAAGCCCTAAACTCCAACTCCCAACTGCTGCCCCTTCCAGGAGACCTGCATTCCTGCCCGGCATATGTAGGCTTTGGCAAGGACTGTCTGATTCTCATTCCATTTAGGCTGCTACAGATCAGCTGTTTCGCTCTCAGGCTTACATGTTTCTCCTCTGACTCAGACAATTGCCCCGATGTGGGGATTGGACCCTTGCTTCAGTTCTCCCACCCACTGAGGGCAAGTCCAGTCCTACTAACACTCTTGTTTTTCCCCCTAGTTCCTTCATCCTACCGAGTTTTGTGTGGTTATATATATTCTTTTCCACTGGTTAGGTACTCCTGTCCACTCTTAGCTGGTGTTCTGCATTCACTTCTGAGTCTGAAGGTGTATTCCTGAAGTATCTGTGGAGAGAGATGTACTCCACGTCCACCTACTGCTCCACCATCTTGTTCTCAAAGATTCATTTTGAATGGGAGTTATCAAGAAGAATGAGCAGGTTGGTCCAGGAGTTGCTGTTGGATGCCTTTGAAGAATAGGAGCACACTTTCCCCTAAGAAAGAGCTGAATGTTCCAGCATATGATGTTTGTGAATACACACGAACCCTCTTGGTAAAACAGAAAACAGCCCTTGACTACCTAAGCTGTCCAAATAGAAATTAGCTTACTGTCTCATCCATCATTGCTTGTTTTGAGCACTTCATAATTCATTTCCAACTCTTAGGCCTCTGTATACTATCACGTGTGTGTGTGTGTGTGTGTGTGTGTGTGTGTGTGTGTGTGTTAGTTGATTAGTCGTGTCCAGCTCTTTGAAACATCATGGACTACAGACCACCAGGGTCCTCAGTCCATGGAATTCTTCAGGCAAGAATACTGGAATGGGTTGCCATTCCCTTCTCCAGAGGATCTTTCTGAGCCAGGGATCGAACCCTGCATTGCAGGCAGATTCTTTACCATCTGCACCATCAGAGAAGACCATACTATCACAAGTATTATTACAATATGTAGTATAGCAGGCTGGAAATGTGAGGTGATGCATAGGCATAATACTTAGTTTCAGATGATCATACAACACCATGACTTGTAAAAGGTTCTCAGAACTAAGTTCATAAATCAACTTGAGCCCTTCATGTTAAAAGAAAGACAGCCAATCGAATCATCTGCATTTTCTGAGGATGTGGCTTTCTGGTGAGATAATAACATTGGATTCTGAAACTTTTCTTACAGTGAAGAACACTTAAAAGTGGCTTTAAGGATTCATTTTGTAAGCTTAACAACTTACTTTAGGAAAAGCAGGACTTGTAGGTAACCTAGTCTGGAAAGAGAAGGAAATGAACAGATAGATTCACTCATCCTGTGAGAATTCTGAGCATAAAAAGTAATGTAAAGAGACAGTTTGATTTTCCTTTTCTTTTTCAAAATCACCACAAAGTGATAATGACCTCAGGAGTCTGTGTGTGGCCCATTTAATATAGTATAAGCCTAAGGAAAAGCGAAAGGCTAAATTTATTTTAACTGGGCTACAACGAAGATAAACATATCCCTCAGGCAAATGTTTCCATTAGTTGACAGCCTATATACAATATTAAAAGCATTGTAAATACAATGTACACTTTTCCAGGGGTTTACTTTTGAAAAATATTTATCCACATTCTGAACTCTTGACTCAAAAGTAAAAGCAACTTTTATTCCATGGGAAAAGCAATGTTTAAACAAACAACAAACAAACAATGGTTTACAGAGTAGAGTCACTTTCATTTAGTAAGTATGGTATACAGAATGATATAAAACAAGCCATTGAGGCTAACTAAAGTGTATATTACACATATCAAACATGTGTAGAAGTGTTTAGCAGTTTTTAGCAGGTTGCATAGCTATTGATCTTTGTACGATATATCCTATCTGTTCACAAAATCAATTGAGGAAGGCAGGCCTAATCCTCGGCATGAAATGAACTGCCAGTAAGCTGTCTTTTTTTATCCACATCTCAAATTAAATTGGGTTAAAAATAATTTTACACTTTTATTTTGGTGTGGTCCTTTAAAAATCAACAGATTATAGCCAGTAATGTGTAAATACAGTTGTAGAAGCTGATTCTACAGATCTAAAAGCTGTAATCCCATTACATACATAAGATTTATCTGATATCTCCAAGTCAACAGTAAAGATAGTTCACCCACATTTATTTATCCCTTTGTGTTAGGGAATATCTTCCATATACCTCTGTGCTAAAAAGACAGTTCTAGTGATTTAAATAATTCAAATGACTCTAGAACATAGCCTAATCATCTTTTCAACCTCCTCTTTCTCCTTGAGCAAGTAAAAGTCTATTTTAACTTATCTATTAAGGATTACCTGTTTGTGTTTTCTAACAACTGTCAGAGAAGTATTCTGATTTTGACAGACTTCCCTGGTGGCTCAGTCAGTAAAGTATCTGCCTGCAGTACAGGACAGTGTTTGATCCCTGGGTTGGGAAGATCCCCTGGAGAAGGGTGTGGCAACCCATTCCAGTATTCTTGCCTAGAGAATCCTAGGGACAGAGAAGCCTGGCGGTCTACTTGTGGGATCACAAAAAGTCAGACAAAAATGAAGTGAATGAACACACATGCATACACACTTATTTTGATAACATTTATTTTATCTCTGAGCTATTTAATCTATGATGATTTGTAACTGAGTATGCCATTTTGCAGAAAATGAAGAATAACTTTTCTGCAAAGTACCAGTATTTACATCAGAATAGCCAAAACAATAAAGATTAAGATACCACCTGGTATTATGATTATACAGTGGAAGTGAGAAATAGATTTAAGGGACTACATCTGATAGACAGAGTGCCTGATGAACTATGGACAGAGGTTCCTGACATTGTATAGGAGACAGGGATCAAGACCATCCCCATGGAAAAGAAATGCAAAAAAGCAAAATGGCTGTCTGGGAAGGCCTTATAAATAGCTGTGGAAAAAAAGAGAGAAATGAAAAGCAAAGGAGAAAAGGAAAGATATAAGCATCTGAGTTCGGATTTCCAAAGAATAGAAAGGAAAGATAAGAAAATCGTCCTCAGTGATCAATGCAAAGAAATACAGGAAAACAACGGAATAGGAAAGACTAAAGATCTCTTCAAGAAAATTAGAGATACCAAGGGAACATTTCATGCAAAGATGGGCTCGATAAAGGACAGAAATGGTATAGACCTAACAGAAGCTGAAGACATTAAGAAGAGGTGGCAAGAATACACAGAAGAACTGTACAAAAAAAGATCTTCACAACTCAGATAATCACGATGGTGTGATCACTCACCAAGAGCCAGATATCCTGGAATGTGAAGTCAAGTGGGCCTTAGAAAGCATCACTACCAACAAAGCTAGTGGAAGTGATGGAATTTCAGTTGAGCTATTTCAGATCCTGAAAGATGATGCTGTGAAAGTGCTGCACTCAATATGCCAGCAAATTTGGAAAACTCAGCAGTGACCACGGGACTGGAAAAGGTCAGTTTTCATTCCAATCCTAAAGAAAGGCAATGCCAAAGAATGCTCAAACTACCGCACAATTGCACTCATCTCACATGTTAATAAAGTAATGCTCAAAATTCTCCAACCTAGGCTTCAGCAATACGTGAACCATGAACTTCAGAAGTTCAAGCCAGTTTTAGAAAAGGCAGAGGAGCCAGAAAGCAAATTGCCAACATCTGCTGGATCATCGAAAAAGCAAGAGAGTTCCAGAAAAACATTTCTGCTTTATTGACTATGCCAAAGCATTTGACTGTGTGGATCACAATAAACTGTGGAAAATTCTGAAGGAGATGGGAATACCAGACCACCTGACCTGCCTCTTGAGAAACCTATATGCAGGTCAGGAAGCAACAGTTTAGAACTGGACATGAACAACAGACTGGCTCCAAATGG
>SJYW01029290.1:182429-212065 GCA_006410735.1 Raphicerus campestris
CTTTCCTTCCAAGGAGTAAGCAAGCATCTTTTAATTTCATGGTTGCAATCACCATTTGGAGTGATTTTGGAGCCCAGAAAAATAAAGCCAGCCACTATTTCCACTCTTTCCCGATCTATCTACCATGAAGTAATGGGACCAGATGCCCTTGATCTTAGTTTTCTGCATGTTGAGCTCTAAGCCAACTTTTGCAATCTTCTCTTTCACTTTCATCAAGAGGCTTTTTAGTTCCTCTTCACTTTCTGCCATAAGGGTGGTGTCATCTGCATATCTGAGATTATTGATATTTCTCCTGGCAATCTTGATTCCAGATTGTGCTTCTTCCAGCCCAGCGTTTCTCATGATGTACTCTGCATATAAGTTAAATAAGCAGGGTGACAATATACAGCCTTGACATACTCCTTTTCCTGTTTGGAACCAATCTGTTGTTCCATGTCCAGTTCTAACTTGCTTACTGACCTGTATACAGGTTTCTCAAGAGGCAGGTCAGGTGGTCTGGTATGCTCATCTCTTTTCAGAATTTCCCACAGTTTATTGTGATCCATCCACACAGTCAAAGGCTTTGGCATAGTCAGTAAAGCAGAAATAGATGTTTTTCTGGAACTCTCTTGCTTTTTCCATGATCCAGTGGATGTTGGGAATTTGATCTCTGGTTCCTCTCCCTTTTCTAAAACCAGCTTGAACATCTGGAAGTTAATGGTTCAGGTATTGCTGAAGCCTGGCTTGGAGAATTTTGAGCCTTACTTTACTAATTATTAAGTTATGACTAAAGTTGAACTTTCTTTTCAAGGAATAAGCATCTTTTAATTTCATGGGTGCAATCATCATCTTTATTTGCGTGTGAGATAAGTGCAATTTTCAGTAGACAATTTACAAAATTTAACAACATGTATACGTGGGAGAAACACAGAAGAAATGAGCAACTAACCAAAATGATTAAAATCCTCACCTTAAAATCATCTTCAGCTAAAAACAAGAGTATATTGCGAGGAGGGGTTTGATACCTCAAAAGGGAGGAAGGCAATTGAGATGGAGACTTTGCTAGGTTCTTCCGTGAAATGGCAACCCACTCCAGTATTCTTGCCTGGAAAATCCCATGGATGGGAAAGTCTGGTAGGCTACAGTCCATGGGGTCGCAGAGAGTCGGACAGGACTTCACTTTCATTTTCACTTTACCTGTCTACACACTTAGTTTATACTAATGGTTTTCTAGAATTGTGCTACCAGAAGGGGGCGCCTCCACTCCCTGCAACAACAGCAGAGCTCAACAGGAAGAAGAAAAACTCCTTTCCTGGCAAGGAGTCAGTCAATGTAAAGCCCCAGAGTCTTTGTTTACTATGGCCCTCCCAAGTTCCTTGTCCTCTCTGTAAAAGCATTCTCCCTGCTTTGCCATATGGGGACTGCACATGACTTATCATATTTGTGTGTGTGTGTTAGTCACTCAGTCTTGTCCAACTCTCTGTGACTCCATGGACTGTAGCCCATCAAACTCCTCTGTCCATGGAATTCTCCAGGCAAGAATACTGGAGTGGGTAGCCTTTCCCTTCTCCAGGGGATCTTTCCAACCCAGGGATCTAGCCCAGGTCTCCCTCATTGCAGGCGGATTCTTTACCAGCTGAGCCACAAGGGAAGCCCAAGAATACTAGAGTGGGTAGCCTAACCCTTCTCCAGGGGATCTTCCCTATCCAGGAATCGAGCCAGGATTACTCGCATTGCAGGATGACTCTTTACCAACTGAACTATCAGGGAAGCCCAACNAAATGTGAAGGGGTATCTCATTGTGATTTTGAAATTTGCATTTCTCTAATGATTAACATGTCAAGCATCTTTTTGTGAGTTTATTGGCCACTTATACCATTTTGGAGAAAGACCTGTTCAAATTATTTCCCATTTTAGGCTTTTGTTTGTTTTTTGATTATGGAGTTAAAAAGCAAAAGGCAGAGATATTACCAACAAAGGTCCATACAATCAAAACTATGGTTTTTTCAGTAGTCATATATGGATGTGAGGATGGGACCATAAAGAAAGCTGAGTGTGGAAGAATTGATGCTTTTGAACTGTGGTGTTGGAGAAGAGAGTGCTTGAGAGTCCCTTGGACTTCAAGGAGATCAAACCAGTCAATCCTAAAGGAAATCAGTCCTGAATTATTCATTGGAAGGACTGATGCTGAAGCTGAAGCTCCAATACTCTAGCCACCCACTGCAAAGAGCCGACTCATTGGAAAAGACCCTGATGCTGGAAAAGATTGAAGGTGGGAGGAGAAGAGGATGACAGAGGATGAAATGGTTGGATGGAATCACCAACTCGATGGACATGAGTTTGAGTAAGCTCTGGGAGATGGTGATGGACAAGGAAGCCTGGCGTGCTGCAGTTCATGGGGTTGCAAAGAGTCAGACATGACTGAGTGACNTGAAATGGTTGGATGGAATCACCAACTCGATGGACATGAGTTTGAGTAAGCTCTGGGAGATGGTGATGGACAAGGAAGCCTGGCGTGCTGCAGTTCATGGGGTTGCAAAGAGTCGGACATGACTGAGTGACAGCTGAACTGAAAAGAGTTCCTTATTCTGAATAAAAGTCTATTATCATATACATGATATATGGATTGTCTTTGTGTTCCATAAAGCACAAAAGTTTTTAACTTTGACAAAGTCAAAATCTGCAGGTTTTTTATTATCATTAGTGTTTTTGGTATTACATCTGAGAAATTATTACCTAGTTCAAAATTATGAAGATTCACTCTGTTTTTGTCTGAGAGCTTTGTTGTTTTAGGTCTTATTGAGGTCCCATTTTGAATTAGTTTTTAAGTATGATGTGAAGTAGGAGTCCAAATTCATTATTTTGTACATAGATACCTAGTTTTTCCCAGAACCATTTGTTGAAAAGACTATTCCTTCCCCATTGAATTCCATCAACCTTTTCTATAATATTATGCAATGGTAGAGTTAAAAGTCAATAAAAATATTGTTTATGAGTATTATTTGTTGTGTAAAACAACTATAAAAGTATAATACATAGGTAGCATATATATCATATTTTAATAGAATAAATCAATAGATTTAAACTAAGATGTTGACAGAGGCATGCAGGTTAGAGATGCTATTTCCTGTGATTGGGGCAGATGGTAGCACTTTGAAAAACCATCTGAAATACTAAAATAAAAATTTATTTTCAAAGCAAGAGGGCCATATCAGATCACAGAGAAAACAGAAGACATAAACAAATGGGGGGAAGACTAGATCCCAACCTTTAGTAAGAGTTTAACAGTCAGAATTGATGGACCAAGACATCCCTTCCTAAGTCAGGCTATATTCAATTGAGGTGATACAGACTTTAAATATGCCAACCCAAATGGATGAGGCTTTCTGATTATGCTCTATTGGCACTCCTAATGGTCCTCTCACTTACCTCTGAGCCCAGGAAAACTCTACAGGTTTGTAATATTAGCTATTAGAATCTGAATCCTTCAAGCCACAAACTAGCTGAAAGAGACATAAGCTCCCACCCCTACTACAGCTTTCTTTATTTAAAGAAATAGAACTAGGGAGAGAAACTGATGATCTTTTAAAGACTTCTTTTGTCCCTGTTCCTTAAGTAGACTTGGTACAAAGCTCTTGCTAAATTGAAAAAAAAAAAACTTTAATTAGGATTTTTGAAACCCAAATACAAAATAATTCCTAAGAGCATAATATCATTATTGTCTCCATTAAAATTCATCAGCCATTTGTGGACCCGTTTATCCAGTCCTTTAAGATATCTCTGTCATCTCTCTTCATCTTCTTGGCTTTTCTTGTTTTACAACTTCTGCAAACATGAAGACTTCATGACTTTGAGACCCCAGTAAGGATTTTCATTAGGAATTAACCTACCAAGGTCTAGTGGTTAAGAAACAGCCTTGCAGTGCAGGGGTATGTGGGATCCATCCCTGATCGGGGAACTAAGATCTCACATACCGCAGGACAACTAAGCCCGTGAGCCACAACTACCAAGCCTGCGGGCCCAGAGCCTTGTGTTCTGCAATAAGAGAAGACACTGCAACGAGAAGTCCAGGCACTGCAATGAGGAGCCTGGGCACCTCAATGAGAAAAAGCCCGTAGGCAGCAAGGAAGACCTAGTGCAGCCAAAAGTAAATAACTAAATAAAAAAAATTTAAGTAATAATAAAATAAAATTTCTTTTTTAAAAAAGAGACAGAACTGGACTAGAATGAGGAACCAAACTAAGATTAGGGGGAGGATGCTGTGTAACACAGCAAGTGCCCAAAAGCATGAAAACAATTCCCTCTTTCTTTGTTGTCTTTGGAAGGAGTGCTTTGTTCGATTTCTCTTGTATGGTCACCTTAAATAGACCTCAAATAGACAACATGTTTTTACTTCATGCCGTAGTATCCCCAAGTGTTTGTAGTATTTTTTGCAGATCACACAACTGTAGGTCCAGAGTCTCCTCTCAGACTCTCATGATTCAAAGCAAGGATGACAGTTGGAATTTCTGTCAAAATGGCAGGCTGGAGGGGAAATAAGTTGGAGTCATGGAGACATTTACTTCCTCAAAAATCATTCTGTTTAAAGGAAAAAACACAGTAGAACTGCATCTTTGGACTTCCCTGGAGGTCCAGTGATTGAGAATCTACCTGCCAATGCAGGAGACGTGTTCAATCCCTAGTCCAGGAAGATTCCTCATGCCACAGAGTAACAAAGCCTGTGAGCTGCCACTGTTGAGCTGGTATGCCCCAGAGCCCCTCTTTGCAACAAGGGAAGCCACCACGGTGAGAAGTCTGAGCACCACAAGGAGAGAGTAGTCCTGCTTGCCACAATTAGAGAAAACCCATAATGAAGACCCAGTGCAGTTTTTAAAAATTAATTAATTAATTAAAAAATTGCATCTTCACCATATTCTCACCAGGTACCATGAGAAAATTCACTGAAGCTCAGATTACTTCGGTTCTGAGTAACATGAAAATAAGAAGAAATTTACATCAAGACTTGCTGTGAACCTCAAAAAGAAGGAAGATACACAAGTGCTCTGTAAACCATAAATATTATAAATAATCAATTTGATTGCATGTACACCCCCTATTAGGTCTGAGCACAAGACAGATAGGCTGCTCCATTTCTCTTCATTCAGAATTCATGTACACTCCTTCCTGAATGAAGTTTTCATACTTCCTAGTTGTTCTGAAAACCACCAAGAAAAAGATGAAGAAGAGGAAGAAAATAATTCGATGAATGCCAAGAACATCCCCAAAGCGAACAGCCATTCTCTTCAAACAAGGTGAAAACAGCATTTGACTACTCAAAGCTCTAGGAAATCTCTGTCTTTAGGGAAAGATGAGTGAGCTGTGAAGTATCTGCCCTGGCAACAGATTCATGAATCACAATTACCTGTGTCTTTTGGATATTTGGTCTGCTAATTACCGACCAAAGTTGAGACTAGACAGCTGTTACCTGACATCATTTGGTATCCAATATGGAATGCTTTTGGCAGAGAACTGGTTTCTCTTTTCCCAACAGGAAAATGGAAAATAAACTGGAAGACTTTAGTAATAATTAGCAAAATATTAAAAACACACACACACAGGGCTCTAGATATTTGAATCTTGTATTAACTGTTGAGAGTTCAATCCCTGGGCTATGGGAAAGTGTTTCTATCCACGTGATGATCTGATGAAAGTAGATTAAAAATGGGAACACAGATCAGTGAGGACTAGAAATGCTTGCAGGTTAAAAGAATAACTTGTGTGTTTCAACAAAATCTGTATTTAATTTTGGCTTGTATTATGAGAGGAGACATCTGGAACCTGGGTGTTGGTGTTGAAATTACCAGTAGCATCTGTTCATCCTTAGTTTTACCCCTTAAATCAGAGGAAAACTACATCGTATTACAGATCTCAGGGTAAAATAGTAGCATGAAAATATGGCATGCTCCATTAAATCTGCAAGTGTAAAATAATGCTGTAATAACTTTCTAATTTTAGTTTTATGTTCTATTCCTAGCCACTAATTAAAATATGATTAATAAATGTTTTCATTTTCTATATAATTCATTTATGATTTATGTAAGTATCAAATATAAGAGCTAAATTTTCTATTTCTGTTTTTACTCAAGTAATTAACTAGGAAATGCTAAGTTACTTGGAGGTATGAGTCAGCAAACATCCAATAGGCTGTGTAGAAATTAGCCAGTCTAATTCTTTTTTGGCTTTCCAGTTTGCTCAGTGGAAAAGAATCTGCCAGCCAATGCAGGAGATGCAGGAGACACAGGTTCAGTCCCTGGTTTGGGAAGATCCCCTGGAGAAGAATATGGCAACCCACTTCAGCATTATTGCCTGGAAAATTCCGTAGACAAAAGAGCCTGGTGGGCTGCAGTCCATGGGACTACAAAGAGTGAGACATGACTGAATGAGCACAATTCTTTTTTATTCTTAAAAATATTTATCATAATTGAATCAGATAAACCACCTAAAGCAAAAGGGAAGTGGGAGAATTTAGGAAACAGTGATGAAAGAATAATCAAGGTACATGCCAGTTATGAAACTTCACTTATCATTAGTGGAAAATGTTGCTTTTCCTTAACAGAAAAGGGAAGTCTTGACCATAGATGTCAAAAAAACCAGTTGAATTATACCCTAAGAGTTAATCCTTTGCATGAAAAAACTAGCAGACTTTTGGTTGTAGTAGCTTATCAACAGAAAGACAACTGAATAAAGACAAAATAGAAGATGCAACAGTAATAATGTTCCAGCAACTGTACACAAACTAGCAAAATGACTAAAACATCAAAATAAGATTTTCTGTGTGATTCTTCCTCCCTCCCTCCTTTCTTTCCTTCCTCCAGCCTTCCTCCTTCCTTTTCTTCCTTCCTGTCTTCTTTTTCTCCTTTTCTTCTAATTTTTTATTTAACTGCTTTCTTTCCTTCTAGTTTTGACATCTTTAAAGTTAACTTTACAGGGTTTTTTTTTTTCCCCCCAAGGAACAGTTTCCAACTAAGTTCTTTAGTATTTAAATAGTCCTCTCCTGTCTGAAGAGAAGACAATGGCACCCCACTCCAGTACTTTTGCCTAGAAAATCCCATGGATGGAGGCATCTGGTAGGCTGCAGTCCATGGGGTTGATAAGAGTCGGACATGACTGAGAGACTTCCTTTTCACTTTTCACTTTCATGCATTGAAGAAGGAAATGGCAACCCACTCACAGTGTTCTTGCCTGGAGAATCCCAGGGATGGGGGAGCCTAGTAGGCTGCTGTCTATGGGGTCGCACACAGTTGAACACGACTGAAGCGACTTAGCAGAAGCAGCTCCTGTCTGAAGATGGTGGAGGAATAGGACAGGGAGATCACTTTCTCCCTCACAAATTTATCAAAAGATCATTTGAATGCTGAGCAACTTCCACAAAACAAATTCTGAACACTGGCAGAGGACATTAGACACCCAAAAAAGCCCATTCTCTTCAAAAGGAGGTAGGATAACATATAAAAGACAAAAAGAGAGACAAAAGAGTTAAGGATGGAGACCCATCCTGGGGAGAGTGTTGTGAACGAGGAGAAGTTTCCAAACAATAGGAAACCCTCTCATGAGTGGGTCTGTGGGGAGTTTTGGAATCTCACAGGACAACATAACTGGGAGGGAAAACAAACACATAATATGCCTCTACCTGCAACTTCCAGCAGAGAAGGAGCCCAGATGCCCGTGTCTGCCACCAACGAGCGGGCTAGACAGGGAGGTGTGAGCTGAGTAATCAGTGCTTAGGGTAAGGACCAGGCCTGCATGCCCTGAGAATAATCTGAGGGAGCTAACATGAGATAGCAACCCAAACTGTGGGATCACCAGAGAGAAAAAAAGAGAGAAATTTCCCGTAAAAGGCTCTAATGCACAGCCTGGCCTGCTCACAGAAAAAAGAATTGAGCGAATACCAAAGGAGAGCTAGCTGACTGTGTATAGGCCCCTCCCCCCACCGGAGGCAGGTGAGCAACAGCCAGAGCTGGAAGACAAGAGGCTGCTGCAATCTTGACCTGAGACCGGCATCTTACACCAAACTGTGAGCAGGCTCCAAGTTGCTCACCACATCTTCCTGGGAGCCTGGATGGTTGACATCTGCCAGGAAGGTCACAGCCTGAGATCAACTCCCTAGAGAAGGCATAGCACACCTAAGATGGTGCTCCCATGGGGCACCTGGGAAACAGCGGCCGGGACCGGGAAGGTGATTAAGATGCATGGCCCACCTGGGACAGTGCTCTTGCCAAGCACCTGGTCACCTGAGCTGCTCTGACCTGGGAAGGGTGTAAAACACACACCCGACCAAGTCTGTGCTCTTTCAGATTACCCGAAAACCTGAGTGGCTTAGACCTGGGAAGTGCACCTTGAAGACTGAGCAGTGTAGACCCGGGAAGCACACACCACCTTGAGCTGGGACAAACCCAGTGTGGTCCATACACTGCAAGCATTCCCCAAACATGCCAGCGATATTTGTTTGCAGTGTCCCTCCCTCCCCACAAGACAACTGAACAAGTGAGCCTAAATAAGTGACCACCTTCGCCCCCTTGAGTCAGGGTGGAAAATAGACACTGAAGACACTTGAAAAAAGAGGAAGCCAAAATGAAGAGGGAACTGTTCTGGAAGTGACAGGTGCAACAGATTAAAACCCTGTAGTTAACATTGGCTAAGCATTGGAGGGGGCCTATAGACCTTGAGAACAAGTACAAGCTGGAACGAGGAACTAACTGAAACTGAACTGACCCCACACTGCCCACAACTGCAGAGAAATTCCTAGATATATATTTACTGTTAGTAGTAGTGAAGTTGCTCAGTTGTGTCCGACTCTTTGCGACCCCGTGGACTGTATGTAGCTACCAGGCTTCTCCGTCCATGGGATTCTCCAAGCAAGAATACTGGAGTGGGTTACCATCTCCTTCTCCAGGGGATCTTCCCGACCCAGGGATCGAAACCGGGTCTCCCGCGTTGGAGGCAGACGCTTTAACCTCTGAGCCACCAGGGAAGCTATATTTACTGTTATCATTTTTAAAAGTTCTTTATTACTCCTTTAACTTTCATTTTTATAACCTACTATTGCCTTGCCAAAAAAAGACCCTATTTTAAAGAAAATTTCATACATATATGTTTTATAATTTTAGTGAGTGATTTTGTTTTATATTTTAATATTGTATTTTTGAGAGTCTAAACTCTATTCTAGATTTTTAGTCTTTGCTTTTTGGTATTTGTTATCAATTTTGTACTTTTAAGAATCTAATCTTCAGTATCCAATTTCACTTAGAGGTGTGATTACTGACTTGATTGCTCTCTCCCCTTTTGACTCTCCCTTTTCTCCCCCAGGTAACCTCTCTCTCCTTCCTCCCCCTTCTCTACTTAACTCTGTGAATCTCTCTGGATGTTCTGGGCTGTGAAGAACACTTAGGGAACTGATTAGTGGCTAGATTGGTCTCTCCCCTTTTGACTTCCCCTCTTCTCCTCCTGGTCACCTCTATCTCCCTCCTCTTCCTTCTCTTTTCTATGTAACTCTGTGAATATCTCTGGGTGTTCCAGACTGTGGAGTGCACCTAGGGAATTGATTACTGACTAGATTGTTTTCTCTCCCTTTGACTCCCCCTCTTCTCCTGGTCAGCGCTATCTCCCTCCTCACCCTTCTCTTCTCCATGTAACTCTATGAACCTCTCTGGGTGTCCTTTGCGGTGGAGAATTATTTCACCATTAACCTAGATGTTTTATCATCTATACTGTATTGATGGAGAATTCTTGAGGCTACTGTAAGAATAAGACTGAAAGCCAGAAGCAGAAGGCTTAACTCCAGAACTTCAGAACATCAGAGAACTCTTGATTCCAGGGAACATTATTGAACAAGAACTCACCCAAAAGCCTCTATACTTACATTGAAATCAAACTCCACCCAAGAACCAACAAGTTCCAGAGCAAGACATACCACATTAATTCTCCAGCAAAGCAGGAACACAGCCCTGAGCATTAAAATACAGGCTTCCCAAAGCCATGTCAAACCCATAGACACCCCAAAACACACTACTGGACACTTCATTGCACTTCAGAGAGAAGCAATCCAGCTCCACCCACCAGAACACAGATACAAGCTCCCCTAACCAGGAAACCTTGACAAGCCACTAGTCCAACCCCACCCACGGGGAGCAAGCTCCTTAGTAAAAAGGAACCATGAACTTTCAGCCTCCAGAAAGACTACCCCAAACACAGCAATCTACACAAAATGAAAAGGCAGAGAAATATTCAGCAGGTAAAGGAACATGATAAATACCCACATAACCAAACAAAAGAGGAAGAGATAGGGAGTCTACCTGAAAAAAGTATTCAGAATAATGATAGTAGAGATGATCCAAAATCTTGAAAACAAAATGGAGTTACAGATAAATAGACTAGAGACAAGGATTAAGAAGATACAAGAAATGTTTAATAAGGACCTAAAAAAAAATAAAGAAAAGCAGTCAATAATGAATAATGCAATAACAGATTAAAAGCACTCTGGATGGAACCAACAGTAGAATAACTGAGGCAAAAGAAAGGATAAGTGAGGTGGAAGACAGAATGGTGGGAAAAAATGAAGCAGAGAGGAGAAAATAAAAAAATTAAAAGAAATAAGGACAACTTCAGAGACCTCTGGGGCAATGTTAAACATCCCAAACATTCGAATCATAGGAGTCCCAAGAGAAGAAGACAATACTTGAGGAAATACTCTTGCCCTAAAATGGGGAAGGAAATAGCCACCCAAGTCCAAGAAACCAAGAGAGTCCCAAACAGGATAAACCCAAGGCAAAACACCCCAAGACACACATATTAATCAAACTAATGAAGATCAAGCACAAAGAGCAATTATTAAAAGCAGCAAGGTAAAAGCAACAAATAACATATAAGGGGATTCAGATAACAGCTGATCTTTCAATATAGAAACTCTTCAGGCCAGAAGGGAATGGCAGGACATACTTAAAGTGATGAAAGAGAAAACCCTATAACCCAGATTACTATAGCCAGTTGGGATCTCTTTCAAATATAAAGGAGAAATCAAAAGCTTTGCAGACAAGCAAAAGCTGAGAGAATTCAGAACCACCAAACCAGCTCTTCAACAAGTGCTAAAGGATCTTCTCTAGACAGGAGGCACAGAAAATGTTTATAAACTTGAACCCAAAACAACAAAGTAAATGGCAATGGGGTCATACTTATCAACAGTTACCTTAAATGTAAATGGGTTGAATGCCCCCAACAAAAATACAAAGACTGCCTGAATGGATACAAAAACAAGACCCCTATATATACTGTCTAAAAGAGACACACCTCAAACCAAAGGACACATACAGTCTGAAAGTGAAGGGCTGGAAAAAGATATTTCACGCAAATGAAGACCAAAAGAAATCAGGAGTAGCAATATTCATATCAGATAAAATAGACTTTGAAATAAAGACCATAAAAAGAGACAAAAAGACACTACATAATGATCAAAGGATTAATCCAAGAAGATATAACAATTATCAATATATGTATACCCAATATAGGAACATGTCAATATGTAAGGCAAACGCTAACAAGTATGAAAGGGGAAATTAACAGTAACACAATAATAGTGGGAGACTTTAATACACCACTCACACTTATGGATTAGATAAATCAAACACAAAAATTAGCAAGAAAACACAAACTTTAAATGATACAATGGATCAGTTAGACCTAATTGATATCTATAGGACATTTCGCCTCAAAACAGTGAATTTCACCTTTTTCTCAACTTGCACACAGAACATTCTCCAGGATAGATCACATCCTGGGTCATAAACCTAGCCTTGGTAAGTTCAAAAAAATTGAAATCATTTCAGGCATCTTTTCTGATCACAATGTGGTAAGATTATATGTCAACTACAGGGAAAAAATTTATTAAAAATACAAACATATGTAGACTAAACAACACGCTTCTGAATAACCAACAAATCATGGAAGAAAGCAAAAAAGAAATCAAAATATGCATAGAAACAAATGAAAATGAAAACATGACAACCCAAAACCTATGGGATTCAGTAAAAGCAGTGCTAAGGGGAAGGTTCATAGCAATACAAGCTTACCTCAAGAAACAAGAGAAAAATCAAATAACCTAACTTTACACCTAAAGCAACTAGAAAAAGAAGAAATGAAGAACCCAGGATTAGTAGAAGGAAAGAAATCATCAAAACTAGAGCAGAAATAAACAAAAAAGAAACAAAGGACACTATAGCAAAAATCAATAAAACTAAAAGTTGGTTCTTTGAGAAGATAAATAAACACGCCATTAGCCAGACTCATCTAGAAAAAGGGGGAGAAGAATAAAATCAACAAAATTAGAAATGAAAATGGAGAAATCACAAAAGACAACATAGAAACACAAAGGATCATAAGAGACTACTATCAGCAACTATATGCCAATAAAATGGACAACTTGAAAGAAATGGAGGAATTCTTAGAAAAGTATAGCCTTCTAAAACTGAACCAGGAAGAAATAGAAAATATTAACAGACCCATCACAAGCCCAGAATTCAAAACTGTAATAAAAAAATCTTCCAAAAAGCAAAAGCCCAGGACCAGATGGCTTCACAGGAGAATTCTAAAAAAATTTTTAGAAAAGAGTTACACCTAGCCTACTCAAACTTCCAGAAAATTGCAGGGGAAGGTAAACTCCCAAACTCATTCTGAGGCCACCATCACCCTAATACCAAAACCAGACAAAGATGCCACAAAAAAAGATAGCTACAGGCCAATATTGCTGATGAACATAGAGGCAAAAATCCTCAACAAAATTCTAGCAAACAGAATCTTACAATATATTAAAGAAATCAAACATCATGACCAAGTGGGCTTTATCCCAGAGATGCAAGGATTCTTTGATATTTGCAAATCAATCAATGTGATACACCATAATAACAAGTTGAAAGATAAAAACCATATGATTATCTTAATAGATGCAGAGAAAGTCTTTGACAAAATTCAACACCAATTTATGATTAAAAAAAAAAATCCTCCAGAAAGCAGGCATTGAAGGAACATATCTCAACATAATAAAAGCCCCATATATGGGCTTCCCTGATAGCTCAGTTGGTAAAGAATGCTCCTGCAATGCAGGAAATCCTATTTTGATCCCTGGGTTGGGAAAATGCCCTGGAGAAGGGAGAGGCTACCCACTAAAGTATTCTGGCCTGGAGAATTCACAAAGAGTTGGACACGACTGAGCGACTTTCACTTTCACATGAAAAACCCACAGCAAACATTATCCTCAGTGGTGAAAAATTAAAAGCATTTCCCCTAAAGTCAGAAACAAGACAAGGGTGCCCACTCTCACCACTACTATTCAACATAGTTTTGGAAGTTTTGGCCACAGCAATCAGAGAAGAAAAAGAAATAAAAGGAATCCAGATTGGAAAAGAATAAGTAAAACTCTCTGTTTGCAGGTGTCATGATCCTCTACATGTTGCTAAGTTGCTTCAGTCATGTCCGACTCTGTGAGACCCCATAGACGGCAGCCCACCAGGCTTCCCCGTACCTGGGATTCTCCAGGCAAGAACCCTGGAGTGGGTTGTCATTTCCTTCTCCAATGCATGAAAATGAAAAGTGAAAGGGAAGTCGCTCAGTCGTTTCCAACTCTTTGCAACCCCATGGTCTGCAGCCTATCAGGCTCCTCTGTCCATGGGATTTTCCAGGCAAGAGTACTGGAGTGGGGTGTCATTGCCTTCTCCAGTCCTCTACATAGAAAACCCTAAAGACACCACCAGAAAATTACTAGAACTAATCAATGAATATAGTAAAGTTTCAGGATATAAAATTAATACACAGAAATCCCATGTATTCCTATATACTAACAATGAGAAAACAGAAAGAGAAATTAAGGAAATAATCCCATTCACCATTGCAAAGAAAAGAATAAGATACTTAGGAATAAATCTCCCTTAAGAAATAAAAGACCTGTATATTGAAAACTATAAAACACTGTTGAAAAAAATCAAAGATGACACAAATAGATGGAGAAATATACCATGTTCATGGATCAGAAGAATCAATGTAGTGAAAATGAGTATAGTACCCAAAACAATCTATAGATTCAGTGCAATCCCTATCAAGCTACCAATGGTATTTTTCACAGAACTAGAAAAAAATAACTTCACAATTTGTACAGAAATACAAAAAAAAAAAAAAAAACTCGAATAGCCAAAGCAATCTTGGGAAAGAAGAATGGAACTGGAGGAATCAACCCACCTGACATCAGACTCTACTACAAAGCTATAGTCATCGAGACAGTATGGTAATGGCACAAAGACAGAAATATAAATCAAAGGAACAAAATAGAAAGCCCAGAGATAAATCCATGCCCCTATGGACACCTTATCTTTGACAAAGGATGCAAAAATATACAATGGAGAAAAGACAATCTCTTTAACAAGTGGTGCTGGGAAAACTGGTCAACCACCTGTAAAAGGATGAAACTAGAACACTTTCTAACACCATACACAAAAATAAACTCAAAATGAATTAAAGATCTAAATGTAAGACCAGAAACTATAAAACTCCCAGAGGAAAACATAGGCAAAACACTCTGACATAAATCACAGCAAGATCCTCTATGATCCACCTCCCAGAGTAATGGAAATAAAAGCAAAAATAAACAAATGGGACCTAGTTAAACTTAAAAGCTTTTGCACAATGAAGGTAACTATAAGCCAGGTAAAAAGACAGCCTTCAGAATGGAAGAAAATAATAACAAATGAAGCAACTGACAAAGAAATAACCTCAAAAACATACATGCAGCTCGTGCAGCTCAATACCAGAAAGATAAATGATCCAATCAAAAAATGAGCCTAAGAACTAAACAGACATTTCTCCAAAGAAGACATACAAATGACTAACAAACATATTAAAAGATGCTCATCATCATCTTGAGAAATGCAGATCAAAACCACAATGAGATACCATCACACACTGGTCAGAATGGCTGCTATCAAAAAGTCTAAAAACAATAAATGCTGGAAAAGGTGTGGAGAAAAGGGAACCCTCTTACACTTTTGGTGGGAATGCAAACTAGTACAGCCACAATGGAGAACAGTGTGGATATTTCTTTAAAAACTGGAAATAGAACTGCCATACAACCCAGCAACCCCACTGTTGGGTATACACACTGAGGAAACCAGAATTGAAAGAGACATGTGTATCCCCAATGTTCATCACAGCACTGTTTACAATAGCCAGAACATGAAAGCATGCTAGATGTCCACTGGCAGATGAATGGATGTGAAAGCTGTGGTACATATACACAATGGAATATTACTCAGCTATTAAAAAGAACACATTTGACTCAGTTCTAATGAAGTGTATAAGACTCGAGCCTATTATACAGAGTGAAGTCAGAAAGAAAAACGCCAATACAGTATATTAACAAATATATATGGAATTTAGAAAGACAATAACAACAATCCTATATGTAAGACAGCAAAAGAGACACAGATATAAAGAATAGACTTTTGGATTTGTGGGAGAAGGCGAGGGTGGGATGATTTGAGAGGATAGCATTGAAACATATATATTGCCATATGTGAAACAGATAACCAGTCCAAGTTCAGTGCATGAAATAGGGCACTCAAAGCTGATGCACTGGGACAACCCAGAGGGATGGGATGGGAAGGGAGGTGGGAGGGGGGTTTGGGATGGGGGACATATGTACACCTATGGCTGATTCATGTCAATGTATGGCAAAAATCACCACAATATTATAAAGTAATTAGCTTTCAATTAAAATAAATTAATTAATTAAAATAAATAGATAGTCTCTCTGTATCATTTCATAAATGAAGTAACTGAGAGCTTCAGAGGTGTCCATTCTATTCCCCTGTGGTAAGCAATGATGAATACATGTAATAATGACTGCTGAGTTGTTTTTCTTTGTTTTTACAATCTTTCTTATATTTATTGCTGCTGCTGCTGATGCTAAGTTGCTTTAGTAGTGTCCAATTCTGTGCGACCCCGTAGATGGCAGCTCACCAGGCTCCAACATCCCTGGAATTATCCAGGCAAGAACACTGAAGTGGGTTGCCATTTCCTTCTCCAATGCATGAAAGTGAAAAGTCAAAGTGAAGTCGATCAGTCATGTCTGACTTTTCATGACCCCATGGCCTGCAGCCTACCAGGCTCTTCCGTCCATGGGATTTTCCAGGCAAGAGTACTGGAGTGGTTTGCCATTGCCTTCTCCATATATGTATTGACACATATAAATTTTAAACTTTTTTAGCCATTTCCCAGCATTTACAATTTTTTTTTCTAAAAGGATCAACAATACAAAGATGTTTAAAGACTAATATCTCTCCCCCCCAATCTAATTCTACTCTCTATTCCACATAACTCAGGCATCCAGTGTTAACAGACTTGGATGGACTCCTTGATAATACATATACACACAACATAAATATACATATATAGTCTATTTGCTTGTATCTTCTTTCTGTTTTTCCCAAAGCTAAATTATAAAATATACACTGTGTACTCTTCTCTCTGATATTAGGTTCAAGTGGCATCATACATGGATGGCCCTACAAGAATGTGCATATGGGTCCCACATTTTTTTAAGTTTATGCATATGTATAAACACAGTATTTTACATTATGTGGTGCAATACATGTTGGGAAGTTTTCAAAGTAGTATTATGTTTTCCTTTCTTTTTTTCATTTTTTGCCTTTTACCACTTTCTCCCTTTCTTCCTTGAGGTTATCCATTTAAACACATACACGTATCTGTTTTATGAGTTTCTATTTTTTATAATCATGAGTGTGAGTGTGTGCATGCTCAGTTGTGTCCTACTATTTTGGGGCTGTAGCCCACCAGGCTCCTCTATCCATGAAATTTCTTAGACAAGAATATTGGAGTGAGTTGCCATTTCCTACTCCAGAGGACCTTCCTGACCCCCAGGATTAAACCCAAGTCTCTTGTTTCTCCTGCACTGGCAGGTGGATTCCTTACCACTGCCTCCCAAGTAAATTTGAAGATCAAATTGGATTTATTAGGTGATTCATGGATCATGTAGTAGCCCATCTAGCAACTAGAAGGATGCTAAAAGGGAAGGTCTTTATAGGCAGAAATAAGGTGGGGAAAAGAAGTTGGGGGTGGGGGCAAGAGGAAACAGCAGGGGTTTTATTATGCAGATTGTCTCACTAGTGTTGATCAGGAAATTTCAGATTATCTATTTAAAGGTCACATTCCTGGGAGAGATTGAAATTGCAATTAAATCTTTGTTTGCTGTCATGGGGTAAATGACTCCATTTGGGGCTTTTTTTTTTTTTTTNTTGAAAACTATAAAACACTGTTGAAAAAAATCAAAGATGACACAAATAGATGGAGAAATATACCATGTTCATGGATCAGAAGAATCAATGTAGTGAAAATGAGTATAGTACCCAAAACAATCTATAGATTCAGTGCAATCCCTATCAAGCTACCAATGGTATTTTTCACAGAACTAGAAAAAAATAACTTCACAATTTGTACAGAAATACAAAAAAAAAAAAAAAAACTCGAATAGCCAAAGCAATCTTGGGAAAGAAGAATGGAACTGGAGGAATCAACCCACCTGACATCAGACTCTACTACAAAGCTATAGTCATCGAGACAGTATGGTAATGGCACAAAGACAGAAATATAAATCAAAGGAACAAAATAGAAAGCCCAGAGATAAATCCATGCCCCTATGGACACCTTATCTTTGACAAAGGATGCAAAAATATACAATGGAGAAAAGACAATCTCTTTAACAAGTGGTGCTGGGAAAACTGGTCAACCACCTGTAAAAGGATGAAACTAGAACACTTTCTAACACCATACACAAAAATAAACTCAAAATGAATTAAAGATCTAAATGTAAGACCAGAAACTATAAAACTCCCAGAGGAAAACATAGGCAAAACACTCTGACATAAATCACAGCAAGATCCTCTATGATCCACCTCCCAGAGTAATGGAAATAAAAGCAAAAATAAACAAATGGGACCTAGTTAAACTTAAAAGCTTTTGCACAATGAAGGTAACTATAAGCCAGGTAAAAAGACAGCCTTCAGAATGGAAGAAAATAATAACAAATGAAGCAACTGACAAAGAAATAACCTCAAAAACATACATGCAGCTCGTGCAGCTCAATACCAGAAAGATAAATGATCCAATCAAAAAATGAGCCTAAGAACTAAACAGACATTTCTCCAAAGAAGACATACAAATGACTAACAAACATATTAAAAGATGCTCATCATCATCTTGAGAAATGCAGATCAAAACCACAATGAGATACCATCACACACTGGTCAGAATGGCTGCTATCAAAAAGTCTAAAAACAATAAATGCTGGAAAAGGTGTGGAGAAAAGGGAACCCTCTTACACTTTTGGTGGGAATGCAAACTAGTACAGCCACAATGGAGAACAGTGTGGATATTTCTTTAAAAACTGGAAATAGAACTGCCATACAACCCAGCAACCCCACTGTTGGGTATACACACTGAGGAAACCAGAATTGAAAGAGACATGTGTATCCCCAATGTTCATCACAGCACTGTTTACAATAGCCAGAACATGAAAGCATGCTAGATGTCCACTGGCAGATGAATGGATGTGAAAGCTGTGGTACATATACACAATGGAATATTACTCAGCTATTAAAAAGAACACATTTGACTCAGTTCTAATGAAGTGTATAAGACTCGAGCCTATTATACAGAGTGAAGTCAGAAAGAAAAACGCCAATACAGTATATTAACAAATATATATGGAATTTAGAAAGACAATAACAACAATCCTATATGTAAGACAGCAAAAGAGACACAGATATAAAGAATAGACTTTTGGATTTGTGGGAGAAGGCGAGGGTGGGATGATTTGAGAGGATAGCATTGAAACATATATATTGCCATATGTGAAACAGATAACCAGTCCAAGTTCAGTGCATGAAATAGGGCACTCAAAGCTGATGCACTGGGACAACCCAGAGGGATGGGATGGGAAGGGAGGTGGGAGGGGGGTTTGGGATGGGGGATGTATGTACACCTATGGCTGATTCATGTCAATGTATGGCAAAAATCACCACAATATTATAAAGTAATTAGCTTTCAATTAAAATAAATTAATTAATTAAAATAAATAGATAGTCTCTCTGTATCATTTCATAAATGAAGTAACTGAGAGCTTCAGAGGTGTCCATTCTATTCCCCTGTGGTAAGCAATGATGAATACATGTAATAATGACTGCTGAGTTGTTTTTCTTTGTTTTTACAATCTTTCTTATATTTATTGCTGCTGCTGCTGATGCTAAGTTGCTTTAGTAGTGTCCAATTCTGTGCGACCCCGTAGATGGCAGCTCACCAGGCTCCAACATCCCTGGAATTATCCAGGCAAGAACACTGAAGTGGGTTGCCATTTCCTTCTCCAATGCATGAAAGTGAAAAGTCAAAGTGAAGTCGATCAGTCATGTCTGACTTTTCATGACCCCATGGCCTGCAGCCTACCAGGCTCTTCCGTCCATGGGATTTTCCAGGCAAGAGTACTGGAGTGGTTTGCCATTGCCTTCTCCGTATATGTATTGACACATATAAATTTTAAACTTTTTTAGCCATTTCCCAGCATTTACAATTTTTTTTTCTAAAAGGATCAACAATACAAAGATGTTTAAAGACTAATATCTCTCCCCCCCAATCTAATTCTACTCTCTATTCCACATAACTCAGGCATCCAGTGTTAACAGACTTGGATGGACTCCTTGATAATACATATACACACAACATAAATATACATATATAGTCTATTTGCTTGTATCTTCTTTCTGTTTTTCCCAAAGCTAAATTATAAAATATACACTGTGTACTCTTCTCTCTGATATTAGGTTCAAGTGGCATCATACATGGATGGCCCTACAAGAATGTGCATATGGGTCCCACATTTTTTTAAGTTTATGCATATGTATAAACACAGTATTTTACATTATGTGGTGCAATACATGTTGGGAAGTTTTCAAAGTAGTATTATGTTTTCCTTTCTTTTTTTCATTTTTTGCCTTTTACCACTTTCTCCCTTTCTTCCTTGAGGTTATCCATTTAAACACATACACGTATCTGTTTTATGAGTTTCTATTTTTTATAATCATGAGTGTGAGTGTGTGCATGCTCAGTTGTGTCCTACTATTTTGGGGCTGTAGCCCACCAGGCTCCTCTATCCATGAAATTTCTTAGACAAGAATATTGGAGTGAGTTGCCATTTCCTACTCCAGAGGACCTTCCTGACCCCCAGGATTAAACCCAAGTCTCTTGTTTCTCCTGCACTGGCAGGTGGATTCCTTACCACTGCCTCCCAAGTAAATTTGAAGATCAAATTGGATTTATTAGGTGATTCATGGATCATGTAGTAGCCCATCTAGCAACTAGAAGGATGCTAAAAGGGAAGGTCTTTATAGGCAGAAATAAGGTGGGGAAAAGAAGTTGGGGGTGGGGGCAAGAGGAAACAGCAGGGGTTTTATTATGCAGATTGTCTCACTAGTGTTGATCAGGAAATTTCAGATTATCTATTTAAAGGTCACATTCCTGGGAGAGATTGAAATTGCAATTAAATCTTTGTTTGCTGTCATGGGGTAAATGACTCCATTTGGGGGTTTTTTTTTTTTTTTTAACAATATAACCATGTAAGCAACAAAGTGGCTAGCAGCTTTTTCTCTCTTCTCCCATCACAGAAATGCATACACACACACACACACATATGCAAAAAAATACATTCAGTTAACGAGAAAATCACTGATCTTCATACCCCAGTGTTAAAATATAATTTTCAAAACAACTGAAAGCAAGTCTTCCTTAACAAACTCTGAATGAACATATTTCAGATTAATTTAATACATTAATGAGGGAATTAACAAAATGGTTGCTGCTGCTGCTGCTAAGTCACTTCAGTCGTGTCCGACTTTGTGTGACCTCATAGATGGCAGCCCACCAGGCTCCCTCATCCCTGGGATTCTCTAGGCAAGAACACTGGAGTGGATTGCCATTTCATTCTCCAATGCCTGAAAGTGAAAGTGAAGCTGCTCAGTTGTGTCCAACTCTTAGCCACCCCATAGACTGCAGCCTGCAAGCCTCCTCCATCCATGGGATTTTCCAGGCAAGAGTACTGGAGTGTGGTGCCATTGCCTTCTCCATTGGGGGAAGTGGAGTGTTAAAGTCTCCTACTATTATTGTGTTACTGTCAATGTCTCCTATGTCTGTTAGTGTTTGTCTTATGTATCATTTTCTTCTAATGGACCAAAATTTGCAAGTTAACAAGTAGGTTTCACAGTGTCTGTGTCCTAATCAATAGTAAATAGCAAGTAAAACAAAATTATCTCTCCTAGTCTGAGTCTACAAGGCAATGCTTCAGTGTGACATTAAAAGGACATGGAATCAACCTTTCGCCTTACTTTCTGGTTTTTGAATCATTAGTCTTAACATCAAACTGAAACCAAGAGACTATCGGACTGTTGTAGGAAGAGGGACCCCTTCCAGTGTCCAAGAGCGGACTCTTGTCTAATACTCAGAAATGAACTGTCCAAAGAGACACAGGTGCTGATAAAGCAAGAAACTTTATTTGAAAGTGGCACCCAGGCGGAGAGCAGCAGGGTAGGAGAACCCAGGAGAACTGCTCTGCCACGTGGCTTTCAGTCTCAGGTTTTATAATGATGGGGTTAGTTTCCGGATTGTCCCTGGCCGCTCTGACTCAGGGTCCTCCCTGGTGATGCATGCATCATTCAGTCAAGATGGATGCTGGTGAGAAGGATTCTGGGAGGTGGAAGGACATGCGGACTGGTATCTCCTCTCTCCTTTTAATCTTTAGCAAATTCTTCTGGTGGGTGGTAGCTGTGAGTTCTGCATTCCTCACCAGGACCTCTTGTTGTAAGATACCTTTGTCAGGGTGGGCAGTTTCAGTCAGTGGTTCCCCTAACAGAATCGTGCCAAGGTTGAGTCACACCCTAAGAAAATGTAGAGATTCCCCAGAGGAAAACTTCATGTTGTCCTTCCTCCTGTTAGTTATGATAACACCCTTAGACCTGTCTTTTGGGCCACTTAATTAAAATAAAGCTGAACACTTGATTCCCATTAAGCCTATGGACTCTTCTGTCATTGTTAGTAGTCATGAAAAGAAGCTGCTCTAAATCTTTCACATAAAAAGCTTCCACACATAATTGATGTGTTTATTATTACTGCAAATAAATTTATTAGTTGTAATGATCTAAAAAAAATAGTGTTAATTAGCACTTCTCATTGACCAACATAACTTTCTGGTATGGGGTTTTTATTTCTAGTAAGTTGTACTAGACCAGTTTATTTTTTTTAGCAAAGAAAGAATGTCCAGACTCTTGATGTGTAACTTTGATGATTTTGTTTTTCTTCTCTTTCTCGGGTAGTGTAGAAGGAGGTGTCAACCACAAACTGGCACTTACCAGAGCATTTACCACGACTAAACAAGGGCATTTGCCATCTGCCTCCACGGAGACTGAACCCTATGCTGCTGCAGCTGCTGACCTGCAACGCCCCCTGAGGGGAATTTGGGTGAAGAGTGAGACACTCTGTGCTCCAGGGAAACAGGTGGGAAAGGTCTTTAGATAGTTACATATTTTCAGGCACTGATTTCATGATCCCAATGCTTGCATCTTCTCACACCTAGAAAAGCACTAAATCCCTTCACGGTGACATCAGCTCCTCATGACTAGCAGAAAACCTGTTTTAAAGTGCTTCATTGCACTGAACTCCCCCTTCATCAAAATCTTATATATTGCCCTTCCTTCACTGCCTCTTTGGAGGAGTCTCTCAGAGCTATCTGAGGTTCAGTCTCCTAGGCTGTAGTTCAGTCAATCAATCAGTTCAGTAACTCAGTCTTGTCAGAACCTTTGTGATGTCATGGACACGAGCCTCCCTCTCCATCACCAACTCCTTGACTTTATTCAAACTCATGTCCATTGAGTCATTGATGCCATCCAACGAGCTCATCCTCTGTCATCCCCTTCTCCTCCCACCTTCAATATTTCCCAGCATCAGGGTCTTTTCCAATGAGTCAGTTCTTCACATCAGGTGGCCAAAGTATTGGATTTTGAGCTTCACCATCAGCCTTTCCAAGGAAGATTCAGGACTGATTTGCTTTAGGATGAACTGGTTGGATCTCCTTACAGTCCAAGGGACTCTCAAGAGTCCTCTCCACCACAGTTCAAAGGCATCAGTTATTCGGTGCTCAGCTTTCTTTATAGTCCAACTCTCACATCCACATATGACTACTGGAGAAACCATAGCTTTGATTACACAGACTTTTGTTGGCAAAGTAATGTCTCTGCTTTTTAATATGCTGTCTAGGTTGGTCAAAACTTTTCTCCCAAGGAGTAAGCATCTTTTAATTTCATGGCTGCAATCACCATTTGCAGTGATTTTGGAGCCCCCCAAAATAAAGTCTGACACTGTTTCCTTTGTCTCCCCATCTATTTGTCATGAAATGATGGGACCAGATGCCATGATCTTAGTTTTCTGAATGTTGAGTTTTAAGATGACTTTTTCAGTCTCTTCTTTCACTTTCATCAAGGCTCTTTAGTTCCTCTTCACTTTCTGCCATAAGGGTGGTGTCATCTGCATATCTGAGGTTATTGATATTTCTCCCAGCAATCTTGATTCCAGCTTGTGCTTCTTCCAGCCCAGCATTTCTCATGATGTACTCTGCATATAAATTAAATAAGCAGGATGACAATATACAGCCTTGATGAACTCTTTTCCTGACTTGGAACCAGTCTGTTGTTCCATGTGCAGTTCTACCTGTTGTTTCCCGACCTGCATACAGATTTCTCAAGAGACAGATCAAGTGGTCTGGTATTCCCATCTCTTGAAGAATTTTCCAGAATTTATTGTGATCCACACAGTCAAAGGCTTTTTCACAGTCAATAAAGAAGTAGCCATTTTTCTGAAACTCTCTTGCTTTTTTGGTGATCCAACGGATATTGGCACTTTAATCTCTGGTTCATCTGCCTTTTCTAAATCCAACTTGAACATCAGGAATTTTGCAGTTCACATACTGTTGAAGCCTCGCTTTGAGAATTTTGAGCATTACTTTACTAGCATGTGAAATGAGTGCAATTGTGTGGTAGTTTGAGCATTCTTTGGCATTGCCTTTCTTTGGCACTGGAATGAAAACTGACATTTTCCAGTCCTGTGGCCACTGTTGAGTTTTCAAAATTTGCTAGCATATTGAGTGCAGCACTTTAACAGCATCATCTTTTAGCATTTTAAATAGCTCAGCTGGAATTCCATCACCCTCACTAGCTTTGTTTGTAGTGATGCTTCTTCTTTAGGCCCACTTGACTTTGCATTCCAGGATGTCTGGCTCTAGGTGAATGATCGTACCATCATAATTATCTAGACCCTAAGATCTTTTTTGTATAGCTCTTCTGTGTATTCTTGTCACCTCTTCTTAATATCGTCAGCTTCTGTAGTTATTTTGCCCCAAATAAAACTTAGCTCACAACTCTCACATTGTGTGTCTTTTTAGTCAACATAGTTCAGTTCAGTTCAGTTCAGCACTCAGTTGTGTCCAACTCTTTGTGACCCCATGAATCGCAGCACACCAGGCCTCCCTGTTCATCACCATCTCTCGGAGTTTGCTCAGACTCACGTCCATCGAGTTGGTGGTGCCATCCAGCCATCTCATCCTTGGTCGTCCCCTTCTCCTCCTGCCCCCAATCCCTCCCAGCATCAGTGTCTTTTCCAATGAGTCAACTCTTCACATGAGATGGCCAAAGTACTGGAGCTTCAGCTTCAGCATCACTCCTTCCAAAGAAGTCCCAGGGTTGATCTCCNTAACTTCATGGCTGCAGTCACCATCTGCAGTGAATTTGGAGCCCCAAAAAATAAAGTCTGACACTGTCTCCACTGTTTCAAGCCCAAGGCCAGGGCCGGCAGCTGGGAGGAGCAACCCGAGGAGCTGTGCAGGCGCAGGAGGGCCTAGAGGAGCTATCCCACCTTGAAGGTCAGGAACGGTGGCAGCAAGGAGATACCCCTCATCCAAGGTAAGGAGCAACAGCTGTGCTTTGCTGGAGCAGCTGTGAAGAGATACCCCACGCCCAAGGTAAGAGAAACCCAAGTAAGATGGTAGGTGTTGCAAGAGGGCATCGATCAGAGGGTAGACACACTGAAACCATACTCACAGAAAACTAGTCAATCTAATCACATTAGGACCACAGCCTTGTCTAACTCAATGAAACCAAGCCATGCCTGCGGGGCAACCCAAGACAGACGGGTCATGGTGGAAAGGGCTGACAGAACATGGTTCACTGAAGAAGGGAATGGCAAGCCACTTCAGTATTCTTGCCTTGAGAACCCCATGAACAGTATGAAAAGGCAGCAGTGATAGAGTAGGATATTTGATATTGAGGTTATGAAGGAGTCTAGGCATGACCTTATGAGAGTAGGGGACAAGATCACAGGAAGAGAAGAGGTCAAGGAACTGGTAGATCAAGAGTTAGAAGAATCACTGATACATCTATTGAAATCTGCCATAAGTAAGACAAGAGTGTTATTGGAGAGAATGAAACAGGTGCTTTTTATCACCAAGAAATCAGGAAAAATAACCCAGGAGCCCAAAAGTGTCAGTAATAATGAAGGGTAGGGTTAATATCATCTAATAGCATAAGATTCATGGTTGGTTATGTTTACAAAGAAGAGAGCAAGGAACACCTGAGAGTACCAATGAGGAACTAGGAGGACATCTACCCCACCTCCAGATCAGTGGATGCAGGGCTCTGGGAGCAAAAGCAGCCACCACTTGAGAGATTACAGGGAAAATATGACCTTAGGGAAGAGCTGAGTTTGCCTTAGAACAAAAGGGTGAAGAGAGGCTGAAGCTATAAGGCATTTCTGCTCCAACAGACTCTGAACTCAGGGGGCACAACAGATGAGTTTTTAGACTTAGAGAGGATGAGAGGAAAAAAAGCAATAATTTTCCACTGGGACCACAAGCATCCACATCACCTGGGAACTTATTAGAAATTCCCATTCTTAGGCCTAACTCTATGCTTACTGAATCAAAAGCTAATTCAGGCCCAGCAATCTGTGTCTTAGAAAACCCTCCAGTTGATTCTGATATGCAATAAAGTTCGGAAGCCACTGGAATAGGAGAAGATTCACTTGGCCTTACAGTGAACGAGAAGAGGGTGACCTGGGATGTCTGAGTGTTTTGTGGTGGCTGACATCATCTTGGATGGAGAACAGAATGACATTATGTCTGGATTCACAGAAGATAGTGGAGAGAAGTCTTGAGTGTTGGGGAAATGGGGAGAAGAGGGAGAATTATGTTTTAGGAGTTTCACTCCTGAAAGCCTAGAGGATCAGAGATATAAATTTTCTCTTTGGCATAAAGGGTTTCCATTGTTGCATGTTGTCACCACATTAGAGCATTTGCCCACCAGTATCTCACTTTTCTCTGTATGTTGTCTATCGAGATTAAGTATTTTTATTACAAGTCACAAAAAGCCACTGTAAGTAGCTTAAATGAATAAAGGAAATTTTTTTCAAAGGATATAAGGATTCCAAGGCAAAAAGAGTAATGATACCTAGGAAGGAGTTTTCTCAGAGTATGTGTGTGTGTGTGTGTGTGTGTGTGTGTGCATGTGTGCATATGGATTTCTAGGACAGTACACATTAGGTAAGTAAGATGAGATGTTTAGACTGCATCACTGACTCAACCTACATGAATTTGAGCAAACTCTGGGAGATAGTGGACAGAGGAGCCTGGCATGCGGCTGTCCATGGGATTGCACAGAGTCAGACACAACCTAGCAACAGAACAACAACATCAACTAGGCAACTGTGGTTTCAGATGTGGTGTCATAGAATATAAGCATGGCTGCCAGGGCCCGTCCATATGAGCACGGTTAGGAAGGGGGCATTTCTCAGAGGACCTTGGGGGCTGGGCTGCCCCCTCAAAATGCCATCACTACTGACACTTTGTCCTAAATCAAGGACTTAGCAAAATTTATGTGGATAAATACCTAGTAAGTTTCTTTTAAATGCAAAGTGGGATAACATCTTGGTTCCATATATCCTTTCTAATTGCTTTAAACACTGACAATAATTTGAAAAAGCTCTTTTTCTGTAAGACAAAGGGTACCAACTACTCTGAAACTGTAACATATATATTTACATAGCATTTAATAGATTAAAATATTTCCTCTCATTGACTTGTATAAGACAGATCTATCATTCTGGGTATTTATAAGCCTGGTGCATGTGTACACATGAATATATTTTGTGTTGGGTATGTGTGCTTTACCAACTCTATCTGTACCATATATGGCTTCTCTAAGGTAGCTTAAAGTACATTTCACACTTCTGAAATTATCACAGACCTATGATGAATAAGTCTTCCCCAAATGTGAGAGTTGGACTGTGAAGAAAGCTGAGCGCCAAAGAATTTATGCTTTTGAACTGTGTTGGAGAAGACTCTTGAGAGTCCCTTGGACTGCAAGGAGATCCAACCAGTCTATTCTAAAGGAGATCAGTCTGGGTGTTCTTTGAAAGGAATGATGCTAAAGCTGAAACTCCAGTACTTTGGCCACGTCATGCGAAGAGTTGACTCATTGGAAAAGACTCTGATGCTGGGAGGGATTGGAGGCAGGAGGAGAAGGGGACGACAGAGAATGAGATGGCTGGAGGGCATCACGGACTCGATGGACATGAGTCTGAGTGAACTCCGGGAGTTGGTGATGGACAGGGAGGCCTGGCATGCTGCGATTCATGGGGTAGCAGAGTCGGACACGACTGAGCTACTGAACTGAACTGAAATGGATTTTGAATGAGTAAGCCTTTTTACTTCTCATGCTCCCCAAATGTTTTATGAAATCTAACTTTCTGAATTTCAGTAATACTTTTGTCCTTCTATAATTTTTTTTCTAAATATCTGTAAAATAAAAGAGGAAACAGGGGCCCCAGCATAGCTAAAGCCAAATGACAAAACAGACTCAAAACCTGTATGGAAACCAAGTTCAGAAGGGACCCTCTGCATGGTCCACGGCTAGTGCCTATGTCCAATATCTTTTCCTACATGAGGCTTAAACCAATTAAGACTTGGTGTGCTGTCATTTGATGTTTTCTTTATGTTTAAAACCACATTTGTTTAAAACCACAATTCCAGGAATAACTGTTGAATTAAATGTGTATATTTTGCATAACCACGGTATTTGCCAGTGACACATGCTCTTCACACAGAAAGAATTCACAGGATGAGAGTCTCCCAAACGTTAAAGCGTATCTAAATTAGGAGGAGTAAAGAGAGAGGGGAGACAGAGAAAGAGAAGGGGGAGGAGTGGGGAGGAGGGAGAAGGAATGGGTACTAAGTTCTGAGTGTATATAATTTACAGCAGCACCCTATATAGGATAAAGATATCATAAATCCAAGTGGTGTCGTCATAGCAGAAAACAAAATGAAACAGAAAAAGCAGAAACAGGCAGATTTAGACAGAAGTCCAGTAGAAGGAGGGCTTCCCAGTTGGAGCTAGTGGTAAAGAACCCACCTACCAAAGCAGGAGACGTAAGAGACGGGGGTTCGATCCTTGGGTCGGGAAGATCCCCTGGAGGAGGGCGTGGCAACCCCTCCAGTATTCTTGTCTGGAGAATCCCATGGACAGGGTAGCCTGATGGGCTATGGTTCATAGGGTCACAAAGAGTCGGACACAACTGAAATGACTTAGTGCACACACATGCCAGTAGAAGACACATTCTAGTCCGAGGGACTTGACAAGAGGACAGAGGGAGAGGTTGGGGAGGGAGGCACTATGGAAGGAAGGATGTGAAAAGGGGAAAGAAAAAAAGTCAGGAGTCTCCATTCTATGAATGTGAGGGTGAGGGTCTCTGCTGACCTTCCCCCAGTCTTCTGGAAATTGAAAGAAGGAAGGAGACCAGATAGCCCTCCTTTCCCTCACCCACCACATTCAGCATTAAATCCCATCAATTGCCGTGGGAAACACTGCTCCCAACCACCCTCCACATCACTTTGTTCTCCCTAACACGGGGCAGTGTGGCCGCCAGCTCGTCTCCACCCTGAATGACTGCAGTCACCTCCCATGCAGGCTGTCAGCCCCAGGCTTTCTCCACCACACCAGTGCCTCATCACCTAGAAACCACAGTGATTTTCCAAAACAAACCAGTAGCCGTCTTCAGCCATTGTCTTCAAGATAAAACCCATACTCATTTTCCCAGCTTGTAGAAGTCTTCTCCAGGTCATCCATCCCTACCTCTGCAGCCTCACTTCTTGCCTTGGGATGGGAAATGGCAAGAAAGTTGTATGTTTGTCCATAATCTGGCACAAGCTGTATCACCTGAATGACACCATACTCTCCTCATATTTCTATACCTGCCTACTCATTCCTGGATTTCCCTCGTGGCTCAGTGGTAAAGAATCCTGCTGCCAGTGCAAGGGACCCAAGTTTAATTCCTGGGTTGGGAAGATCCCCTGGAGATGGAAATGGCAACCCCCTCCAGTATTCTTGCCAGGGGAATCCCATGGACAAAGGAGCCTGGTGGGAGTCCATGGGGTCACAAAAGAGTTGGACATGACTTAGCAACTAAACAACAATAACAATTAT
>SJYW01029290.1:214198-234345 GCA_006410735.1 Raphicerus campestris
GTGTGTGTGTGTGTGTGTGTGTGTGTGTGTGCATGTGTGCATATGGATTTCTAGGACAGTACACATTAGGTAAGTAAGATGAGATGTTTAGACAGCATCACTGACTCAACCTACATGAATTTGAGCAAACTCTGGGAGATAGTGGACAGAGGAGCCTGGCATGCGGCTGTCCATGGGATTGCACAGAGTCAGACACAACCTAGCAACAGAACAACAACATCAACTAGGCAACTGTGGTTTCAGATGTGGTGTCATAGAATATAAGCATGGCTGCCAGGGCCCGTCCATATGAGCACGGTTAGGAAGGGGGCATTTCTCAGAGGACCTTGGGGGCTGGGCTGCCCCCTCAAAATGCCATCACTACTGACACTTTGTCCTAAATCAAGGACTTAGCAAAATTTATGTGGATAAATACCTAGTAAGTTTCTTTTAAATGCAAAGTGGGATAACATCTTGGTTCCATATATCCTTTCTAATTGCTTTAAACACTGACAATAATTTGAAAAAGCTCTTTTTCTGTAAGACAAAGGGTACCAACTACTCTGAAACTGTAACATATATATTTACATAGCATTTAATAGATTAAAATATTTCCTCTCATTGACTTGTATAAGACAGATCTATCATTCTGGGTATTTATAAGCCTGGTGCATGTGTACACATGAATATATTTTGTGTTGGGTATGTGTGCTTTACCAACTCTATCTGTACCATATATGGCTTCTCTAAGGTAGCTTAAAGTACATTTCACACTTCTGAAATTATCACAGACCTATGATGAATAAGTCTTCCCCAAATGTGAGAGTTGGACTGTGAAGAAAGCTGAGCGCCAAAGAATTTATGCTTTTGAACTGTGTTGGAGAAGACTCTTGAGAGTCCCTTGGACTGCAAAGAGATCCAACCAGTCTATTCTAAAGGAGATCAGTCTGGGTGTTCTTTGAAAGGAATGATGCTAAAGCTGAAACTCCAGTACTTTGGCCACGTCATGCGAAGAGTTGACTCATTGGAAAAGACTCTGATGCTGGGAGGGATTGGAGGCAGGAGGAGAAGGGGACGACAGAGAATGAGATGGCTGGAGGGCATCACGGACTCGATGGACATGAGTCTGAGTGAACTCCGGGAGTTGGTGATGGACAGGGAGGCCTGGCATGCTGCGATTCATGGGGTAGCAGAGTCGGACACGACTGAGCTACTGAACTGAACTGAAATGGATTTTGAATGCGTAAGCCTTTTTACTTCTCATGCTCCCCAAATGTTTTATGAAATCTAACTTTCTGAATTTCAGTAACACTTTTGTCCTTCTATAATTTTTTTTCTAAATATCTGTAAAATAAAAGAGGAAACAGGGGCCCCAGCATAGCTAAAGCCAAATGACAAAACAGACTCAAAACCTGTATGGAAACCAAGTTCAGAAGGGACCCTCTGCATGGTCCACGGCTAGTGCCTATGTCCAATATCTTTTCCTACATGAGGCTTAAACCAATTAAGACTTGGTGTGCTGTCATTTGATGTTTTCTTTATGTTTAAAACCACATTTGTTTAAAACCACAATTCCAGGAATAACTGTTGAATTAAATGTGTATATTTTGCATAACCACGGTATTTGCCAGTGACACATGCTCTTCACACAGAAAGAATTCACAGGATGAGAGTCTCCCAAACGTTAAAGCGTATCTAAATTAGGAGGAGTAAAGAGAGAGGGGAGACAGAGAAAGAGAAGGGGGAGGAGTGGGGAGGAGGGAGAAGGAATGGGTACTAAGTTCTGAGTGTATATAATTTACAGCAGCACCCTATATAGGATAAAGATATCATAAATCCAAGTGGTGTCGTCATAGCAGAAAACAAAATGAAACAGAAAAAGCAGAAACAGGCAGATTTAGACAGAAGTCCAGTAGAAGGAGGGCTTCCCAGTTGGAGCTAGTGGTAAAGAACCCACCTACCAAAGCAGGAGACGTAAGAGACGGGGGTTCGATCCTTGGGTCGGGAAGATCCCCTGGAGGAGGGCGTGGCAACCCCTCCAGTATTCTTGTCTGGAGAATCCCATGGACAGGGTAGCCTGATGGGCTATGGTTCATAGGGTCACAAAGAGTCGGACACAACTGAAATGACTTAGCACACACACATGCCAGTAGAAGACACATTCTAGTCCGAGGGACTTGACAAGAGGACAGAGGGAGAGGTTGGGGAGGGAGGCACTATGGAAGGAAGGATGTGAAAAGGGGAAAGAAAAAAAGTCAGGAGTCTCCATTCTATGAATGTGAGGGTGAGGGTCTCTGCTGACCTTCCCCCAGTCTTCTGGAAACTGAAAGAAGAAAGGAGACCAGATAGCCCTCCTTTCCCTCACCCACCACATTCAGCATTAAATCCCATCAATTGCCGTGGGAAACACTGCTCCCAACTGCCCTCCACATCACTTTGTTCTCCCTAACACGAGGCAGTGTGGCCGCCAGCTCGTCTCCACCCTGAATGACTGCAGTCACCTCCCATGCAGGCTGTCAGCCCCAGGCTTTCTCCACCACACCAGTGCCTCATCACCTAGAAACCACAGTGATTTTCCAAAACAAACCAGTAGCCGTCTTCAGCCATTGTCTTCAAGATAAAACCCATACTCATTTTCCCAGCTTGTAGAAGTCTTCTCCAGGTCATCCATCCCTACCTCTGCAGCCTCACTTCTTGCCTTGGGATGGGAAATGGCAAGAAAGTTGTATGTTTGTCCATAATCTGGCACAAGCTGTATCACCTGAATGACACCATACTCTCCTCATATTTCTATACCTGCCTACTCATTCCTGGATTTCCCTCGTGGCTCAGTGGTAAAGAATCCTGCTGCCAGTGCAAGGGACCCAAGTTTAATTCCTGGGTTGGGAAGATCCCCTGGAGATGGAAATGGCAACCCCCTCCAGTATTCTTGCCAGGGGAATCCCATGGACAAAGGAGCCTGGTGGGAGTCCATGGGGTCACAAAAGAGTTGGACATGACTTAGCAACTAAACAACAATAACAATTATCCATTGCCTAGTGGCCCAAATTATCTCCCCCACAGCCTCTCTGCCCCTACCCTTACCCTTCACTTTTCTCAGACAACTCTCTAAAGTCCATGTCCCCAAAGGCAACATGGTACATCAGAAGACGCAGAGACTCCATTGAAGAAGCTCTTATGGGCAGAATTGAAAAGGAAGTGTTTGAGGTCCATGCATTTACGTAGTCATTCTCTTTGGGATACTCTTCTCCTCCTTTGTATCCATTACATTCTCATTAAAAGGCATTAGATTAGACCTCAACCCAACCCACCTGAATGGCATCCTGACCTCCCCCCACCAGACGCCAGCCCCTCGCCCAGCGTCCAGCCAAAGCTTCCTGACAAGCAGGAGCAGTTTACCTTCTGGAGCCCCTGTAGGGGCTAAATGCTCAGACCCCTACCCTCAGCCTGACAACCTGTCTCACTGTTGAAAAACAGTTCAAGGTAGCACTTGGGACCAAACGTGTCATTTTCCTTGTCAAAATGAAAGCTGTAAATTTTAAACCTAATGCTTAATGTATCCAGATATTGAACACAGGGACTTTTATCCTCGGCTTAATGGTCTGTCTAAAAACATCAAAAAAGATTACTTAAAAACTCTGGGCCTCAGAGGTCCTATAAAATTACATGAAGCACCCCTCCCCCTCACCATCTCCTCCAAGTTTTAAAAAATTTATTGGAAAACACTTATGCAATATATGAACTCTTTTTTTTTTTTCTGAGTCTTAGTGTGTGCTTGATTGCTGGGGGGTGGTTAAGAAATGCAATAGGATAAGATGAAATTTTATTAGATTACAACCTAAAATTTTAATAGACTTTCTGCTTCTGGGAATGGATGCAAACCTTATTCAGCATCTTCTTGAGCAGAGAAAATGTAAAAGTATGGCTTTCTTCCTTTAATATAATGTGACAATAAAGAATAGCAGTGCTTTTTAATTTTTTTTTTTAATTCAGGTATTTGTAAAGACCCGATTAGAACAGAAAGACAGGAGAAAGTAAAGGCAAGCAATAGAAAGATAATTAGAAGGTAATTATTTTCTCAATAGAAGGAGAGTAGGAGTCGAAGGTAATTGTTAAGATTTTAAGAATGGAGAAATTATAATACTGGACCTTAGCAGTTTTATCAAAAACTCGCCCACAAGCATACATTTATTGGAGACTTTAAAATCCACTCCTTGGCCAGACTATCCATGATCTAGTGATGTGGTAAAGTTTGCTTCCAAGGTCTTACTGGCATAACCTGAAAAATTCTTTTTGACATGAACAGAATCTTTATTCTCGCTAGGCTATAAAGAGACGAGGAGTGTTTTGCATACAATCGTTATCTTTCTGCCCAGAGAAAATTATGAACCATGAAGTTTAGAGGGGTCAAGACTGCTTTCAATTATTGTATTAAATCCAAGACTGTATCCTTACCCGGCTGCCTTTCTAGAGAACAGGGCTGCTAATTAGGGGGAGACAATGTTTGGGAAAAATGGAAAGCATCCAAGCTCTTCCAGAATTCAGAATTTCCAATATTTTTAAAGCACTATAGATTCACAGATGGTAATAGTATCATTCTCTTCATCCGCCTTAAGAGTGCTCTCTGATATATCTGCTTCTGAGATAATAATAACTCCATTATGGGTCCCGCATTTAAGGTTCTTACTGTAATGCCCCGACATTTGGGTGCATGTCTGGCTGACCCACAACACAGCAGTCTCATTAAGGATTACTCCTGGGCTAAAGTGGAATCTAAAGGGTTAATGAGGCTGGGCAGTGTCAGCCAGTAGCAGCTGCTCAAGCAGCAGGCTGGGAAAAGCTCTGTTGATTTCCATTCTTTACTGCTGAGTGATGAAGGGCAACCTATATGCTCAAAGCCTAGTCAGGCCACAACCTGTACTGATGTAAAAAAGAAAAAATAATTCAATTCAGTCCATGGCCCAGGTCAACAATTACTCTATGATACATGACATGAGGGCAAAGTCAAGGCATTTACAGTGTATAAGGGGCTAAAACCATGGGGCTTGAGAGGTTAGCCACTATTTTGTTTATCCTTTACTATGGAAAAGATTCTATCAGCTCTGATCTAGAATCTGCACAGTTCTTTGATCCATGGTTATATACATCTTGATTCATTGTATGGACGCTTTCAGCCCTGATATTCTTCAACTGGTCATTTTGGATCTCTGCACTTATTTTGGAATTCTGATCCCAAAACTCCACTACTCAATACAACACCCTGCTTTCTAAACTCTAAAAAAGAATATTTAATTTTCAAAGATTTAATAATTTTAATACAAAAAGGAGAATTTGTCATAAAGTGTTCTCATGATACCTCTGAAACATCTCCTTTGTTTGACTTCAGTAAGTAGAAGAATTACCTGAAATGCTTCTGAAAAGATTCCCAAGGCCCAACTCCAGGGAGTTAAGTGCAGCAGAACCTGGGGTAGGGTCTGAGAATTTACATCTTGTAAAAGCTCACAGGTGACAATGGTGTGGCAGGTCCAGCAACCACACTCCCCCCAGCAGCACTGTTCTTAATCTTCCTTCTCATTCTCCTCTGCTGGATTTTTCTCCCCGCCCCATGTATATAGATATCTATATCTACATCCATCTAAATGAATCGCTTTGCTGTACACTTGAAACTAACACCACATTGTAAATCAACTGAACAGTTCAGTTCAGTCTCTCAGTCACATCCGACTCTTTGCGACCCCATGGACTGCAGCACGCCAGGCTTCTCTGTCCATCACCAACACCCAGAGATTGCTCAAACTAATATCCATCGACTTGGTGATGCCATCCAACTATCTCATCCTCTGTCATCCCCATATCCTCCTGCCTTCAATCTTTCCCAGCATCAGAAGTCTTTTCCAATGAGTCAGTTCTTTGCATCAGGTGGCCAAAGTATTGGAGTTTCAGCTTTAGCATCAGTCCTTCCAATGAATATTCAGAACTGATTTCCTTTAGGATGGACTGATTGGATCTCTTTGCAGTCGAAGGGACTCTCAAGAGTCTTCTCCAACACCACATTTTGAAAGCATCAGTTCTTCAGAACACAGCTTTCTTTCTAATCAACTAATACTTCAATTAAAAAAGAAAGGAAAAGAAAGAAATATATGGGCTTTTCTGGTGGCTCAAATGATAATGAACATGGCCTCAGAGACCTGAGTTTGATCCTTGGGTTTGGAAGATCCCATAGAGAAAGGGAATGGCAACCCACTCTAGTATTCTTGCCTACAGAATTCCATGGACAGAGGAGCCTGGTGGGCTACAGTCCATAGGGTCACAAAGAGTCAGACACAACTGAGCAACTTAACACTTTCACTTTAATAGATATATACTTTTTCAGATGCTTGTTCCATATAGGTTATTACAAGACACTTAGTATAGTTCCCTGTGCTGTACAGCAGGACTTTGTTGTTCATTTTATATACAGCAGTGTATATCTGTTAATCTCAAGCTCTTAATTTATCCCTCCCCACCCCCTTTACCTTCGATAACCATAAGCTTGTCTGCTAAGTCTGTTTCTATTTTATAAATAAGTTCATTTTTATTTTTTATATTCCACATGTAAACGATACCACATGATTTTTGTGTTTCTTTCACTTAATTTGCTGTTGTTTTTGAGTCACTAAGTTGTACCCAACTCTTTGTAACTCCATGGACTGCAACACACTTGATTTCCCTGTCCTTCGCTATCTCCTGGAGTTTGCTCAAACTCATGTCCACTAAGTCAGTGATATTATATAACTTGCTTTACTTATTATGATAATTTCAAGGTCTTTCCATGTTGCTATAAATAGAATTATTTCATTCTTTTTTATGCCTGAGTAGCATACCATTACATATATGGCTGAGTAGTATTTCATTATATATATGTATATATGTGTATATACACACACACATGCACACCAATGCTCTTCATGTATTATCTTTGCTGGATTTTTCCTCTCCATGAGCTCTAACTTGGCAAGTTCTAAGATTCAGGCTTACACCTCCTCTGCTTTCCCTCCCCAGGCATCTTATGCAATCCTCTGGCTCTATATCATGTCTATAAGCTGATAAAGCCTAATTTCCCCCCTTAATTCATGACTGTGCACCTACTTGACATTTGACAACTCCTGATTCCCCTTTCAAATCTGGTCCACTCCACTGTTCAACTCAGAAAATGGCACCAACACATGAAATCACTCCAGCCAAATCCTGCATTGTCCATAGCTCTTCCCGTCTCCTCACATTTCACTCCAATCCATCAGTAAATCTCACTGGCTCTCTTTTCAAAATACATTGAGAATGGGGTCATTCCTTATAGTCTACACTGGCCAAGCCTCCCATCATATCTTGCCTGGATTGCTGCTATCATTTTCCAGCTCATCACCTTATTTTGTCCCCTTGTCTCCTACCCTATCATGTACACAGAACTAACAGTGATCCCTTAACCTATAAGTCAGTTCTTCACTGTTCTGCTCTCAATTCACTCCATATAACTCAGAACAAAAGGCTGGAGGCTTGACAGTATCCCACAAGGTTCCCCATAATCTGACTGTGTTCCTCCACCCTTCTCTCACCTCCTATGCTTGCAGTTTCTCCCTTACTCACAGGCTCTGGTCACACTAGCCTCCAAGTGCTGCCCTTCACATGCCAAGCCTATACCCACCTCAGTGCCTTTGCACATGCCGTTTCCTCTGCCTGGAATGCTTTCCCCCTCAGTATCTACAAGGCTCACTCCCTCAGACCCTTCAGGTCTCTGCTCAGGTGTCTACCAAAGGAATTCCCCTGGCTCCCTCTCTAAGAGAGACCTAGCCCTGCCCCATAACACTCTCCAATCTCCTGATCCCATTTCACTCTCTCTGCCATGGCATTTATCATCCCTGGGGACTTCTTATTTATGCATTTGCTTATGGCTTGCCTCTCTCCACCAGGATGCAAGCCCCATGAGGAAAGAAATGATTTTTCTATCCACTGTTACATTCCTGGTACCAGAAATATTGATACCGTCCAGTCTGTTGGAAGAGCTTGTTAAATATTTGAGGACTACATGAATAAACTAATTGAAAAGCAAACATTGTAGTCTGTAAAAAAAAAAAAAAAAANAACCCATCAGTAAATCTCACTGGCTCTCTTTTCAAAATACATTGAGAATGGGGTCATTCCTTATAGTCTACACTGGCCAAGCCTCCCATCATATCTTGCCTGGATTGCTGCTATCATTTTCCAGCTCATCACCTTATTTTGTCCCCTTGTCTCCTACCCTATCATGTACACAGAACTAACAGTGATCCCTTAACCTATAAGTCAGTTCTTCACTGTTCTGCTCTCAATTCACTCCATATAACTCAGAACAAAAGGCTGGAGGCTTGACAGTATCCCACAAGGTTCCCCATAATCTGACTGTGTTCCTCCACCCTTCTCTCACCTCCTATGCTTGCAGTTTCTCCCTTACTCACAGGCTCTGGCCACACTAGCCTCCAAGTGCTGCCCTTCACATGCCAAGCCTATACCTACCTCAGTGCCTTTGCACATGCCGTTTCCTCTGCCTGGAATGCTTTCCCCCTGGGTGTCTACAAGGCTCACTCCCTCAGACCCTTCAGGTCTCTGCTCAGGTGTCTACCAAAGGAATTCCCCTGGTTTCCTCTCTAAGAGAGACTTAGCCCTGCCCCATAACACTCTCCAATCTCCTGATCCCATTTCACTCTCTCTGCCATGGCATTTATCATCCCTGGGGACTTCTTATTTATGCATTTGCTTATGGCTTGCCTCTCTCCACCAGGATGCAAGCCCCATGAGGAAAGAAATGATTTTTCTATCCACTGTTATATTCCTGGTACCAGAAATATTGATACCGTCCAGTCTGTTGGAAGAGCTTGTTAAATATTTGAGGACTACATGAATAAACTAATTGAAAAGCAAACATTGTAGTCTGTAAAAAAAAAAAAAAAAAGATTTCTTTTTCCTCTCTAAAATTGATCAATTACGCTTCTCAGCTTTAATCACTTTAAGATACCACCTTTCTGCAATATTCAAGGGGATTAGATGGATAATTTATTTCAGTAAAAATTACCCCGGAGACTATTCATTTCAGCCTCCCAGTAAAATTCTGCAAATCTCAGGCCACTCAACCTCTTTGTCCCCCTGCACTCTTTTTCCTCAAGCCCCTGGTTCCCAAGACCGTTAACCTGAGAAACAGGGTCTTTTTGAATGACTATAAGCACAGAAAGACCTGCTGAGTCAATATATCAAGCAGACTGGTCACAGGTGGTCACAATGTTGGACAAAGAATGTATATTCTGAAATGCTGTGGTCCCTGCACAGAGCAGTGCTGCCTGTTTGAAATGCTCCCAGAGCTAATGAAGGCAGCCCCAGAGTTCTCACAGTTGATAAATACGAGAGATGGCAACAGTTGCAGAGTTAGGTAAAGGAACCAGTATGAAAATAGCTTTGGAAAAATACTCTGCAGTACACTGCCACCATTCATCCCTTACACTGCAAAACTGTGTTAGTGCTTAAAAGGACTCCTCTCACTAACTTTCCACCCAACTCAATTTCATTTAACTCAATTTAGGCTCAGGGGCTTCTACTCTCAACTCTGCCGTCTTGGTGCTTTTGAAAGAGCAGTGACATTGATAGTTGAACCTGTGGACCATCTTGCGTGTTTTCTAATGTGATTTGCTGGACGGATGTTTGCAATGAAAAGCAACTATTAAAAAAATAAATGCGTGTAGAGATTAGAGTCCACATTTTGAAATGTCAGTAAATACAGTATTTGTCTGACAGATCATAATGATTTGTAAAAGGCGGCCATATGTGTATCAAGCTCTCAGTCTTCCTAATGTTTTTTCCTTAAAAATCTTTTATTTTTAAAACTGGAGAAAAAAAAACCAGCATTAAACGAAAACTATCTTTCAGATTTTTGGAGGAATGCAGACTAAAATTCCACGTCCTCAGCCCGCGGATTTATCTCTTTCAAAGAGAAAGCAGGGAAACGTTTCCAGCTTGTGCACTCCTGTCATATTACAACACTGAGGGTGATAGAATGATTTAAGAAAAAGAGATCAAGGATAGAACTTTCGAGTCAGTTCTTCAGTCTTTAATGTACTGTTTCACTACTTAACAGTGCCTAAAGGTAGCTTGCCGGTGTACTCTCACAAATAGCACCATTAACAGAATTTTACATGCCTAGGTCACTTTCCTTTGATCCCCCAAAAGTCTTAAAACATTGTACAAACAACATACTGGAGGCCACATTCCTGAAAGACAGCCACTTCTAGGGAGTAGAGGTGGTCCCCGACTTAGCATCGAAACATACAGGACAATTTCAGACAGAGAACAAAAAGCAAGTGATGGTCCTTCTGAAAACCTCCAAGGAAGCTAAGTGTTTTCAAAGAATGAAATCAAACACAACGACCTAAGGCCAGTGAAGAATTTTCCTAGGAGATAGAACCTCTGCTTAAAAGTGAGGAAGTGCTTAATGGCCATCCCAGACCTCCAAATTTCCTGGTCTCCTACACATAAACTAGTCTCCAAACATGCTGAAATGATATCTCAGGCATAAGCTTTCCTTTGTTCTGGTGCTAGTTTGTAAAAGATCTTTACATGAACAAAAGCTTCTGTCTTTACAATAACCATCTTTCTTTAGAAAAGGCAAGCAGTATACTTTTGGGATACCGAATTGCACAATAGAGGAAACCAAATAATTCCAGTGAGGTTTGATGAGCCCTCAGCAAATCCTACAACAATTCTCGTCATCTGTCACTCAGGAAGTATCTTATAAAGAACTGTGTGGCATTGCTACTGTCTATTACCTGCAATATTCCTTTTGGTTCACTTGAGATTTTTTTAAAATATATAATGAATGCATTCAATAATTGTTTGAATTGCTGCAGTGCATTCTATCATAAATGGTTTATGGATAACCATCAATTGGTTCTGCTCATCAGTCTAACAAGTGCAATGTACTACTCAGAGCAAAGGATGACTATTTATTTAACAGATCTTGGCAGGAATATTTGTTGCATGCCACAACTTTACAAAGAACATTAAAATCAATGACAATTTATAAACCAAAGGCTGGGAATTATGCTTTGGATTCCCATAATTCATCAGAATAAAGCTGTCAGATACCTTTTATTATAAATTAATAGCATGTTGTCTAAGAGAGCTACGGAACAGATGTTTCACCAGTTCAGTACTGACATCTAGTGGACAATGGAAAATATTCTTCCATGTCCTCCCAACTGGATTTTTTCCCTCTTTCCCAAAAGATGTTCGCTGCTGCTGCTGTGTCAGTCAAAAGATTTTTACCATGCAAGAAACTCATTCGAAGTTAAGTTTTATGTACCTGTGTTTGAGCTCACAAATATATGTTGGAAATTTTAGTGATAAACACTGGCCAGGTGTACTTTTCATTCAAAATCTACTCAGCTTTTAAAAAATCTGTTTCTAGAATATATTTTAAACTTTTTAAGACTTTTTTATACTGGAGGACTTAATTACTTCTAATTCTCCACTATTAAACTAACTGCACTATTTCAAGCAATAAGCTTCCAACTCCAGCATCGTCATAAAGAAAGGGAAAAATAGTTCTAAATATAGTTTTAAAATCAACATTTACTTAGCTTGTGTATGATTCAAAGTTAGGGTTCAAATTAACTATTGGGATTTTTTTCTTTCCAGTTTAATGTGACTTAGGAATGACCAAACTATTGGAGAGAGAGACTGAGAGTCTACTTAAGTGCACTGTTTGTGTATTTTGTTTCCTTAAACAACATTTTCAGGTTGATCTACACAACATTCCATGGTCATTAACATACTGAAAAACTGAAAAACATTTTCATGTACCTGGCAACCTCTAGGATACACAGTCTTGGCAACAGTCCCCCTAGAACAAGTGAGAGAATCTGTGTGCCTCAGTTCAGTTCAGTTCAGTCGCTCAGTCACGTCCAGCTCTTTGTTGGACCCCATCGCCAGGCTTCCCTGCCCATCACTAACTCCCAGAGCTGGTGCCCCAGGTAACAGACAAATCTGAGACTTTCCAAGTGTTCCAGGTTACCTGATCTGAATCCAAGCTGGACTTGACCTTCCAAGGGATTTAGAAGGTTTAAGGACAGCATCCTTTTCAGAGCCTTTTGGAATTCAGGGTTCCTGAAAGTAAAAAAAAGATAAATAAAACTAGTGTTTCCCGTGCGCCTGCTTTTGTGCCTGGCACTACAATGGGTACTTTACATAAGAGATGAATGAATACAGATCAGGGATGAACACTATTGGTCCAACTTTTCATGCCTTAAAGGGTACACAAATGACTTGCTCTAGGATGGGTATCAAGCTGAAATTTCTAGAAGAGGATTAATATCTCTTTCTACATTTTTATACTGGGGGACAATGGTAAAACTCAACCAAAATCATAATCTGCCCCATTCCACTTTATCAAACTATAAAATGGTGAAACAGCACATGAAACCACCTTAAAGGTTTCACAAAGTTTGTAAAATTTATTTTAGGTTACTTTGAAAGCTGTGCATGACAATCATTTTGGTAGGCCTCTGTGATTATTATGAAGGTGAATAAATAGAGAAGAACACAATATCTTCTCCACAATAAAGAGAAATGAACTTCAGAAGTTCTTTGTGTGAAAGTAGGGGGTAAACTTGCTTAAAGCATAGCCCATAACTTTTTATAGAGTAATGTAAAAGGAACTATTTCAGGATTTTCTTTTTTAAGAAATTCTTCAATCCAGTCCCAACCTTCAAATCACTGTTTGAACATCTTTCCAAACAAGCTTTTCAACAGTCATTAAAATAAAGATTTGTTACATGAATAAGGACAACTGAATAGTATGTTATCAACTAACAAACCCTCCCAGTGGGCAGCTTTATATATATATATATATATCTATATATATATGTATTAACTAAAAGATAAATAAGGCTGTCTTCTGCTATTATGAACAACTAACTTCAGTTCTTTTCATAAAAGGACCCCTATCACACTCATGTTAGTCTTTGACTACCTTCCCCTCATTCTAAAAATAATTTTAAACTCTAGAATCATTCTAAATCCTATTGTCTCATATAAGACCTACATAAACTCCCTATATAAAGAAACATTTTAAAGATTCCCATTGATGGAGAAATCCACCAATGCTTATGTACAACTGTCACATTTAACCCTAGAAGTAGATCAAAGGTGACAAGGCTTGGAATCAGATAGATAGGACATTCAAAAACAAGTGCCTGACTAGAGTGGATATTTTAAGTTCAGAAGGAGATAGGTTGAGTAGAAACAAGCAAACAAAAAATGTTAATGTGAAAAGGACAGCAAGCAAACCCAACCCACAGGTCTAAAAGCAATGATCGTATGGAGGAGACTCAAAGCTAAACTTGAGCCCTAGGATAAGTCACTGTCCCTTCATGTACCCTCCCCACACTGTGATGGTAAAATCCAGCCCAAAAATGCACCAAGAGAACCAGAGACCTGCAAGGCCAGCTTGCTCCTGATGAACATAAGATCAAGTTCTTCCAGTTATAACTTTCAGTAAAGTCTTCCCCTTACTGTTATTAGGGGCTTCCCTGGTGGCTCAGAAGGTAAAGAATCTGCCTATAATGTAGGACACCCGGCTTCGATCTCTGGATCAGGAAGATCCCCTGCAAATGAAATGGTAACCCACTCCAGTATTCTTGCCTGGAGAATCCCATGGACANCAATCTTCCCCTCGCTGTTATTAGGGGCTTCCCTGTGGCTCAGAAGGTAAAGAATCTGCCTATAATGTAGGACACCCGGCTTCAATCTCTGTATCAGGAAGATCCCCTGCAAATGAAATGGCAACCCACTCCAGTATTCTTGCCTGGAGAATCCCATGGACAGAGGAGCCTGGCTGATCACAGTCCATGGGGTCACAAAAAGTCGGACATAAGTGAGCGACTAAACATCCACATGCACCATTATTATTTTAGGTTGTGAATGAGGTAAACAGAATCATTACACATTAGGTCTGGAAGGGACCTCAAAGAACCTCTAGTCCACCTTCTCAGCCCCAGAGAAGAAAAAGAGGCTTGGCGAGGTTAGGGGTGTTGGAAGTTAGTGATACACTAATGGAGTGATGAGGAATAGTGGGATGAGAGATCATCAGAGCTAAGACCATCGATAGCCATCAAGCCAGGAAAGACTGAGGNAGAAAAAGAGGCTTGGTGAGGTTAGGGGTGCTGGAAGTTAGTGATACACTAATGGAGTGATGAGGAATAGTGGGATGAGAGATCATCAGAGCTAAGACCATCAATAGCCATCAAGCCAGGAAAGACTGAGGGCCTGGAGGATGAAGTAAAAGTAGGGGCAAAAACTAGGAGAGAGGCCCAGGCTTGTCCCGGAATTGCTGGGCAGGCAGAGTTAAAATTTCCCAGTGAAGGAAGGACACTCAAGACTGCTGCTGCTGCTAGGTCGCTTCAGTCATGCCTGACTCTGTGCAACCCCATAAACGGCAGCCCACCAGGCTCCGCCATCCCTGGGATTCTCCAGGCAAGAACACTGGAGTGGGTTGCCATTTCCTTCTCCAACCCAAGACTAGACTCAGGCTTTTTATCAGAACTCAACAAAGTGGGTGAGAAATCAAGGCAAGCAGCACAAGAAAGGAAAGCAGAGCATGGCAGATGAGTAAGAGCCAGAGAGCCACAAAAGGAAAAAGGACTGTCAAGCTCACAATCTAAGCCACGACTTCAGCGCTAACGTCTGCTACCTGGAAAGGACTTCAGAAGCTAAAGTGACTCTGACTCAGGCTCAGAGAATCTATATGGTTCTGTGAGGGTGGGATTCAATCCTGGCCCAGCTAATCTGGGGGGTGGATCTGGTCACTGGATCACCTGGGTAAGGTGATGAATATGTGGGCATTAGGTAATCAGAATGTTGAGAAGGCAGATCCTAATAAAACCTAAGTGAATTGAATGCACTGTACGTACCTGAAACTGAATCAATAAGATGTCCAGTTGATTCACATGCTCAGGTTAGCATTTGTACACAATGCAGAGACCACAACTACACAACTAGATAATCTAGATGTGCTTCTTGTTCATTTCATCATGTCCTTAGTACCACTCTCTTCAACTGTCAGTCGTTTTACTCTTTGTTAATAGGTTTTCCACCACAGACTCCCCAGTGCATTTTGAAATTATTTTCCTGGGTAAATTCACATATTCTATTTATTTTTCAATGCTGTGTTTTGTTTTTTTTTTTTCATTTTTTTTAAGAAGGCTACTTTTAAAATGTCATTTCCAGGACTTCCCAGGTGGTTCAATGGTTAAGAATCTGCCTGCCAGTGCAAGGGACATGCGTTCGATACCTGGTCCTGGAAGATCCCACATGCTACAGTACAACTAAGCCCTGTGTGCCACAGCTACTGAGCCCCTATTCCACAAGAGAAGCCACCCTAATGAGAAGCCTGTACACTGCAAGGAGAGGAAGCCCCGCCACACCAACGAAGACCCAGCACAGCCATAAACAAATAAATAAAATTTAAAAATAATAATAAAATGTCATTTCCTATGGACAGGGTACATATTTATTTATTTACTAAATGTTTATGCTTCTTTTAGCTTGCCCTTAGTATTCTGTGCTTACGTAGGGGCTCAAGAAAAAAGCATGTGGTGAATTCAAATCAGTTTGTTTTCCACCTGAAAATTCTGAATCTAAGATTGTGAATTTTACCTAAGCACACCAGAAACCATCATTTTTATTCTGTATTTTTTTAAAATGGGTAAGTTCTAACCAAATGGTTTCATTATATGATGAAAAATAAAATTATATCTAAAAGAATTTTAACTGAATCATCTCAGGTTAAATAAGTGAGTAGAAGTAGAAAGGAAGCTGGGTGGCTTATAAATTAATGGATTTAATCAATGATTTATGGTTAATTTACTTCACTTATGTCCTTCCTTCAATCTATGCCCAAGGGTTTTATCTTTGAATTTCTGAATAAAAAAGCCAAACTTTTATTTGGAGAAATGGGCAGAGATGAGGAGAGAGGGTAGTTGAAAACTCCAACAGCTTTCTGTGTATTCCTTTTGATATTTTATCAGTAAGGCTTTAATAGTTGCACAAGAACCACATGTTGATATAATGCGAATGTTCCAAACAGAGATATCGATGACTCTAACTGATGAAATAACTAAATATCAACAGTAAAAGGACCTCCAAGATGATAAAAAAGAACATCACAGAGGGGGGGAAATGAGTTGCTGGCCAACATGTAAACAAGAATTTGACTCTGTTTATTTCTTCCGTTCTTCAGATACATTGGAGAATTGCTTTGTGCCTTGTACCTCTCAGGGTCCAATTTAATATCTTCCTGTTTTTTAGAAGGTGGTTTATGCAACTTATTGGAATGTTTCCAAGAAAAGACTGAGAGAAACCAAGAAAGAGAGAAGGGAAGGAAGAAAGGGAGGAAAGGAAATTTATAGGCATGTAAGGCTCAATAAATTGTAATGCCCTTGGCGTTTCCAAGTCCCCTCTCCTGTCTTAAATTGCAGTTACTTTGCTATGATGTATGGTGTCAAAATAGTGATCCTTGAGAATAAAGATCTTTATTTTTGCCCCCAAGCCACTATTTAAAAAGAAATGCAAATTTCCCTGAACTCATGTTTATTTTCAAGCCTGACATGATCATGTTCACAGACTACAAAGTCTTTCAAGAGAATTTCTGAAGCTCAATAACAAAAGACGTTCTCTCTTTCCACATTCTCACTAATTGTGAAATAGAGGGAAATGACTGGGAAGATGGGGGATTGAGCCCCATGTTTGGTTATCACATGTTGTTTCAAGCCAAAGACTCTGCCAAAACTCCTGCTTCAAGGACAGGGGTGTCATCTCCTGCTTCAGTTTGCACTCAGAAACCACTGCAGGCTCTCAGACAGGGAGCAACACGCTCAATAACCATCCAGACTTTTTTCAAGTTGCTTAGGAAGAGTTCAAGGTGGCGCTAGTGGAAAAGAATCTGCCTGCCAATGAAGGAGATGAAAGAGATGCAGGTCGGATCCCTGAGTTAGGAAGATGACCTACCTAGAGGAGGAAATGGTACCCCACTCCAATATTCTTGCCTGGAAAATTCCATGGACAGAGGAGCCTGGTGGGCTACAGTCCATGGGGTCACAAAGAGTCGGACACAACTTAGCGACTAAGCACAGGAAGAGTTCAGAGCGTCGCCCTGACTCTGTGAAATCTAAATGTGGAAATTCCCAACTGCCCTTGTTCCCTGACTCCCAAATGTACCCAGACACAACGATGTGTTGTATCTACTGCATCTGTGGATGGGTGAGTTTTCAGTGATTTGCTGTGTGCACACTTATGCATGCCTGTCGAGATGTGCACTGCCCAGACTTCCCTCAGAGAGCAAGAGTATGTCTATACAGACATACTTTTCTTTTTAAAAATGCCAACAAAGGTAAATCTTTGCACCGGAAGATATCTTGGAGATCATTTTGTTTAAATTTCTCATTTTAAAGATGATTTGTTCATGCTTCTAACAGATATTTTTAATCCCATAATTTCCCAAAGACTTTAAATGATTTGTTCAGAGAAATTAAATATGGTGCTCAGTGTTGCACAGTAATTTTAAAGAAAATTTGAAATGCTGTATGGTATCATTTCCTTTTCATGAGTCACAACCTTGTTGTGGTGAATGGCTTGTGTAACTCAATGAAGCTATGAGCCAAGCCATGCAAGACCACCCAAGACAGACAGGTCACAGTGAAGAGTTCTGACAAAATGTGGCCCACTGGCAGAGAAAATGGCAAACTACTCCAATGTTATTGCCTCAAGAACCCTATGAATAGTAAAAAAAAAAAAAAAAAAAAANGCCATGCAAGACCACCCAAGACAGACAGGTCACAGTGAAGAGTTCTGATAAAATGTGGTCCACTGGCAGAGAAAATGGCAAACTACTCCAGTGTTATTGCCTCAAGAACCCTATGAACAGTAAAAAAAAAAAAAAATGACAAAAAGATATAATATCAGAAGATGAGCCCCTCCAGGTAGCAAGGTGTCCAACATGCTACTGAGGAAGAACAGAGGGAAATTACTAATAGCTCCAGAAAAAATGAAGAGGTTAGGCCAAAGTGGAAATGACACTCAATTGTGGATGTGTCTAGTGGCAAAAGTAAAGTCCAATGTTGTAAAGAACAATATTGCAAAGAAACCTGGAATGTCAGGTCCATAAAACTGGACATGGTCAAGCAGGAGATGGCAAGAGTGAACGTTGGCATCTTAGGAATCAGTGAACTAAAATGAATGGGAATGGGTGAATTTAATTCAGATGACCATTACATCTATTACTGTGAACAAGAACCCCTTACAAGAACTGGAGTATCCCTCATAGTCAACAAGAGAATTCAAAATTCAGTTCTTGAGTGCAGCCTCAGAAATGACAGAGTGATCTAGGTTCGTTTCCAAGGCAAACTGTTCAACATCACAGTAATCCAACTCTATGATCCAACCACTGATGCCAAGAAGCTGAAGTTGACCAGTTCTCTGACAAGAAGCCTGGCAGGCTACAGTCCATAGGGTCACAAGAGTTGGACACAACTTAGCAACTAAACCACCACATCCCTCAATGAAGTTGGAAAATTTTTTTAAGTTTCCTAAATTGTCTTGAGAATGACATATACACACTACGATATATAAGACAGATAACCAACAAAGATCTACTGTATAGCACCAGGAACTTTACTCAATATTCTGTGATAACCTATATGAGAAAAGAATTTGAAAGAGAATGAATCTATGCATATTTATAACTGAATCACTTTACTGTACACCTGAAACTAACACATTGTAAATCAACTACACTCCAATAAGGTTTATTAAAAATAAAGTTACCTAAATTATCATCCATGTTATTTTACCTCCTCCGATGTTAAGAAGTGATTATCAGTATTTCCAGGCCAGTCAAATCAAAGCATATGTTAGAAATGTTTGTTCTTTAGTTCCTTAATATCACTGCTTACAGCACTTTCCTAATGATTTTTCTTCCTCTAAAAAAAAAATCATAGTCTTTATTCCCAGCCTCTTCTTTTTCCTCAATGGCAAAATGGGCACAGAATCATATAGCCAAGGGGCAATAAACTTTTCCTGCAGAGGGCAAGATATTTCAGGCTCACAGCCATATGGTCTCCATCTCAGTTCCTCAACTCTGTCATCATAGCACAGAAGCAGTCACAGATAATAAGTAAATAAACAGCTCTATTGGGTTCCAATAAAACTTTATTAATAAAAACAGGCTGATGGCCAGATTTGAACCAAGGGCTGTAGTCTGCCGACTGATATAGACCATTATTACCTAGGAGTATCCCAGCTAATTCATCATCTTTCTTAGAAGATAAATTGCTTTTTCCCCTAATTACAATGTTACATTTTTTTACACAATCCCTAAGGTAACACATTCCAACAGAACTTTTAGCCATGGTAGAATTGTTTTATATCTGTGCTGTCAGTATAAGCACCACTAGCTATGTGTGGCTACTGAACACCTGAAATGTAGCTAGGTGACTGAGAAGCTAAATTTTAAATTTAATTTTTGCTGATTTAAACTTAAATTGCCCTCTAGGAGCTAGTGGTTATCCCAAAGGACAGTGAAGCCTTAAGGATCAATGAAGATCACCAGGCACTATTTTAGACAGAGCCCCAAAACTGGAAGGCCTATTGTGTGCTCAAATCACAAGGCGTAGACAGGCATCTGTATCATTATGCCCATGACCAGCCCTGGACATTTCAAAGGCATTCTTCTTCTAATAAAATAGTGTTTTAGATAACTCTCCTATTAGAAAAAGTATAATTTAATTTATATATGCTGTATTTTTAAACTGCATACCATTCATTTGGGGGTTTTATCATTTATTTATTTATTTTTGCTGTGCTGGGTTTTTGCTGCTNCCATCAAGCCAGGAAAGACTGAGGGCCTGGAGGATGAAGTAAAGGTAGGAGCAAAAACTAGGAGAGAGGCCCAGGCTTGTCCCAGAATTGCTGGGCAGGCAGAGTTAAAATTTCCCAGTGAAGGAAGGACAGCCAAGACTGCTGCTGCTGCTAGGTTGCTTCAGTCATGCCTGACTCTGTGCAACCCCATAAACGGCAGCCCACCAGGCTCCGCCATCCCTGGGATTCTCCAGGCA
>SJYW01029294.1:0-17067 GCA_006410735.1 Raphicerus campestris
GAGGACCATGAGGACTAAAGGAACCACTCACACTATACCGTTATAGAATCCCTCCCCTAGGGTCAGCCGTGAGTGACCACAGGTTGGTAGCCCTTACATCCTCCGAGGTGGTCTCAGGGAATTTCAGGCTGTAGCATGAGAGGACAGGTCTTGTTAGGAGACGAGAAGTCAGTGTGAGGACCTGCAGAGAGGACAATAATAGTGAAAGGAGTAAGGAAATACAGGTCTGCCTAGGATCCTGACAGAGGACAGGTGCAGCCAGCCATCAGGAGGCCTCAATTTCCAGTCCCAGGTTTCTGTCCTGAGAGACCACAGGTAGATGTGGTAAGTTAGGCAACCTTTGCTTTCTTCTAATGGGGCTCACATTTTGTGGGCCTTACTCTGAGCACATGTCCTCAGGTAAAGAGCCAGGAGCTGCAAGGCCTCCCAGCAGTTCCCAGAGGACACATGCTCATTTCTCCAGAGGAGCTTCAGGCAACCCTTGATGTGGCAGGGAGGACAGTTCTTTCATCTGTGCGTCAGCTACTCTGTGCAGACTGATCTCCCTGGGCCTTTGTCCTTCCAAATCTCCATGATAATGGGAATTGAAGGAAGGCCCCAAACAAGTGACGTGCCCCTCCCCTCAAGTCCTTGCTAGGAAAGTTTACCCTTGATGTTTCTGCACATGCATGACTGCTTCTTCCACTTGTTGGGAAGAAAATTGCTCACTAAATTCCAGGCAATAGTCCAAGCTGGAGACGTTCATTTAGAAGGCTCCCACCAAGAGAAAGGACAGCTCTTGGCTGGGGAAGCCTGCCTCCATATGACAGAGATAGAATAGCATAGGATACAGGTAGCTGTCCCAGGTGACTCTGTGGAAAAGAATCACCTGCAATGCAGGAGATGAAGGTTTGATCCCTGTTCTGGAACATCTCCTGGAGGAGAAAGTAGCTACTCATTCCAGTATTGCTGCCTGGAGAATCCCATGGACNAGTCATTGTTTAGAGTCAATGGCAACAAAGACAGAAGAATGTATTCGTCTTACTCTATTATTTTGTTTTAATATTTCTTGCAGTATGTTGTTTCCAATGTTGTGTTAGCATCTATTTATACTAAAAGTAATCAGATACACATGTACATATATCCCCTCACTTTGGATTTCCCCCACATTGAGGACATCCCAGTGAGTTAAGGAGAGCTCCCTGTGCTATCCAGTATATCCCCAACAGTTGTCTATTTTATACTTAGTATCAATAGTGTGTATGTGTCAGTCCCAATATTCTAGCTCCTCCCACCCTAACCCTTTCCCCCTTGGCACCATACGTTTGGTCTCTGTCTTCATTTCTGCTCTGCAAATAGGGTCACCTGTGCCATTCTTTTCGAACCCACACATATACGTTAATAATCAATCTTTGTTTTTTTTCTTTCCGACTTCCTTCTCTGTGTGACACTCTCTAGGTCCATCCACCTCTCTAACAGTGACACAATTTTGTTCATTTTAATACTGAGTAATATTCCACTGGGTTACCCTGGTGGGTCAATGGTAAAAAAATCTGCCTGCCAATGGAGGAGCCGTGGGGTAAATCTCTGGGTCAGAAAGATACTCAGAGGAAAGAAGTGGCAACACACCCCAGTATTTTTACCTGGGAAATCCCAAGGACAGAGGATTCTGGTGAGCTACAGTCCTTGGGGTCTCAGAAGAGTCAGATACAACTTAGTGACAAAATAACAAGAACGATATTCCATCGCGTATACCTTCCACAGCTTCTTTATACTTGCATCGGTCGATGGACATCTACGTTGCTTCCATGTGCTGGGTGTTGTAAACAGTCCTGCAGTGAACATTAGAGGGCTTGTCTCTTTTTGAATTATGGGTCTGTGGTCTCTATGGCAGAGTTAATGCTGACCTGTAAGAAGGCTTACGCCAAGGAGGACCTCTAGGACTGCTTCTGCCAGTGCCCCCATCCCTGTGGTGAGCCCCAGCTGAGCTGTGCCTCCACAGGAGACTGTCGAACACTTGGAGATGGGTCAGATTCACTCTCCTGTGGAGTAAATGCTCCTTTTCTCTGGGTCTTGGTGCATGCGAGACTTTGTGCCCTCCAAGAGTGAGTGGTGTGTCTGTTTCCCCTATTTTGTGGGAGTCCTGTAATCAAATTCCACTGTCCTTCAAGGTCAGATGACCAGGGAATTCCAAGTCCCTTAATCAGAACCGCAGGCTGGGTTCCTTGATGTGAGGTGCAGAACTCTCACAGTCGTGGGAGAACTCCTTTGTATTTTTGTTCTCCAGTTCCCTACTCAGTGGGTATGGGATTTGAATTCATTGTGATTGTGCCCCTCCTATTATCTTGTGGAGACTTCCACTTTTCCTTTGAACATGGGGTAGGGGTATCATTTTTGGTGTGTTCCAGCATCCTCCTCTTGATAGTTTTCCAACAGCTAGTTGCCGTTATGGTGCAGGAGGGGATGAACAGACATCCTCCTACACAGCCAGCTTGAACAGAAGCTTCTGAAATACAGTTTGGAGTAGTGAGATGGCAGGAGAACTGAAGGACACTAGGTCTGCCTCAGGCTGGGAGGAGTGGAACAGCGTGGCCTCTCGACATGTGCAGACCAAATGTCTATTTCCAGCTCTGTCACAAGTCTTGTGAGCTTGAGAATATTACCAAATTCATAATCTGCAAAGCGAGTCTTCTAAACCCTATTTTGTAGAACTATTGTAATATATGTGATATTTATAAAGCTCTTGCACTAATGGATTTCAAAGAATGACATTTATTCCTCTGATAATTATGACCACAGACCATAGTATCAACGGTTGGAGTTTTTTTTTTTTTTTTACTTGCATGAGATATCAGAAAATATGTGGCACTTTTGGAATGAACAAAGTTCTGCTTAAACATTACAACTATATAAAATTTTCCCAGTATTAATTGCGTCATTTGAATGTAGAGGAATCTCTCCTGCCTGGATGCTACTTAGAACTTTTAGAATTTGTGTCAAGGACGAAGATCTTCCCTTTCAGCTGCGTTTTCATCCATACCACCGCCCCCCATTTTCATTAATTTCACGAGCACCAAAAGTGTAGCCTTCATTTGAAGTTCCCCAAATTATGCTTAAAATAGGCAGTAGAGCATTTCTGTAACATAGTGGCCTCTGACCCCAGTGTGGAGAGTGCTGTTACAGTGGGTGTTAGATATCTCAGTTCAAGGAAATACCATCCTGCCCTTGCCAAACACCCTGGAGGCAGTGGGGTTAAATCCCCAGTTTGTGCACTGTGCTTCCCTGTACTGGGGCAGGAGCACAGAACCCATTGTATTCCTGTCCCAGGTGGAGAGCTCTGTTTTATCCACAGTCTCAAAGTAAATATCAAGGGTAATCTTCCATTCGGTTCTTCAGCTTCTCAACTTAAACCTCCTATTTCAGGGTCACCCCCTACCCTCAATTCACTCAGCCTCGTTTAGCCCACCAACCCACCTAACTTCAGGTTACATCCTCAAGGGAACTGCAGTGTTCCAAAGCGCCCACATTCCTCGCCTCAAAGCATTTAATTCTGACTGCTCTAACCTGAAACCTCCTCTCGTTCTCATCCCTTGTTTCAACTTGTCACATGTTTAGGTCTCAAAGGGTACCTCACCATCTGCTTGATATGGCGGCAACTTTAGACGCTTAACTTCTACGGACAGTGGCTCAGGCTTCTTTTTATTTCCATCCCCAGTTCTGCCATGGAGCATTCCAAGGAGTAGATACTCAATTAGTGGCTGGAAATATGAGTGACAATGATAAAGTTGTCTACTTAATTACTATTTAATTTCTCCCACAATCTTGAATAAACTAAGGAAATACCAAAAACTTACCAAAGTTATCTTTTATTTTTTACTTGACCTTAGTTATTTTACCACAGAGTCTCTTCAACTTTACATGAAAATCCTTCTTCCATTGCTGTGTTTTCTTGTTCTAGATCACACAGCAATGAAAAGTTTCTCAATTTGCATTATAAAATATAAAAGCTTTAATTGGAACCTGATAAGCAGTAATAAATTTGTGATCCATATTTCACCAGTGGAACGCTGATTTCCTGTTTTTGTAGTACCAAAGAGAAAGAGTTCATTAGAGAAACAGAGCAGTTTTAAGTATGAGTTTTATGAAGCAGAGCAAAATTACACTCCTGAGAAGGATGAGAGCAGGCTGTCTAGAAACCAGGAGCGGTCCTGCCATGGGGTAGGGTCATGTGTGTCCTGTGTCATTTGACTGACAAGTTGATGGACAGCTTTAGGTTATATAACTTTTCTCCTAGTGTGCAGGCAGTTACCCATAAGTACCCAAGCAGAATCCATGGGGTGGGAGGGAAGACAGAAACCACAGTGCTATTTTTGTACATATGGCATCATGAACCCTGGGTTACATTAGTCACCTTTCAGGTCTCAGTGCCCCTGTGCCACCCCGTGCTGGCACTTTGTCTTGCTTGATCCTGACATGGCTGGAAACCTAGTGCTGGTCATTGGGCAGAACAGGGAGCCTCTCTAGGTGTGCTCTGACCACCAGAGTTCAGGTGGGGAAGAGGATGACAAAGTATCCCTGGCTGCTAACCTGGCTCAAGTCTTATACTCCCAGTTAGATTCTGAACAGGGAACAGGCATCGTTCCCATGGGAAATGGTTGGGAGTTTGCCATGTGATAGCTGTCTCCCAGCTGAGGGCTGACTCTGTATATAGTTGCCCTTTCTGCCTGAGAGAGTGTCTGAGCAAGGATCATATAAATGTCCTCCTGGGTTAACTCAAAAGTCACAGATGTCTAAACTTGTCTAGATATTTTTGGAGGTCATCTGAGAATTTTCTTTAATCTTGTTTTATCCAACTGAGATCCTGCATGGGAAGGGGAACTCGGATTCTTATGGAATTCTGGTGTGCCCTATGATTTCCTGAGGTGCTTAGAGTTTAAGGAGGTCTGGAGTGCCAGGTTAGAGGGCAAAACTTTGGTGATGGGGCCCGGGGGGCAGTGGTGTTCAATGCTCAGTATAGTAAAGAAGAGGTCTCTGGTCCAAGAGGCTCCTTCTTTTGCCCAGAAAGAGCTCCTGTGAACAGGGCTCAGGGGCTGGCTGATGGTTAGTATCATCAGGAGAAGGGGAAGGGCTTTTGTAGGCAGATTAAGCATTGTCAAGCCAGCCGAGTCTCCCTGGCAAGTCTTACAAAGTTCAGAGGTTTTCCTTAAGGCACGGAAGACTTGGACATAAGGGACCTCGCTAGAATCCTAAGGGCAAGACTTCAGCGATGGACAGTCAGTTATCCATCAGAAGAGGAAATGACAAAATCTTATGAGGAGGTTCAGGTGTCACTGAAGCCCCTTATGGCCTTTTCATGGCTGTGGCATCCCTCACTTTTGAGCTTGCTGGGCAGAATGTGGTTCAGTTCTCACCCCAAGGGCGATTGTGCCTTCCCTGAGTATTTTTTTTAAAGAAATTATTTATGTATTTCACTTTGGTTGTTTTGGCTCTCCATTGCTGTGTGTGTGTTCTCTAGTTTCGAGGAGCAGNAGTGCCCCTGTGCCACCCCGTGCTGGCACTTTGTCTTGCTTGATCCTGACATGGCTGGAAACCTAGTGCTGGTCATTGGGCAGAACAGGGAGCCTCTCTAGGTGTGCTCTGACCACCAGAGTTCAGGTGGGGAAGAGGATGACAAAGTATCCCTGGCTGCTAACCTGGCTCAAGTCTTATACTCCCAGTTAGATTCTGAACAGGGAACAGGCATCGTTCCCATGGGAAATGGTTGGGAGTTTGCCATGTGATAGCTGTCTCCCAGCTGAGGGCTGACTCTGTATATAGTTGCCCTTTCTGCCTGAGAGAGTGTCTGAGCAAGGATCATATAAATGTCCTCCTGGGTTAACTCAAAAGTCACAGATGTCTAAACTTGTCTAGATATTTTTGGAGGTCATCTGAGAATTTTCTTTAATCTTGTTTTATCCAACTGAGATCCTGCATGGGAAGGGGAACTCGGATTCTTATGGAATTCTGGTGTGCCCTATGATTTCCTGAGGTGCTTAGAGTTTAAGGAGGTCTGGAGTGCCAGGTTAGAGGGCAAAACTTTGGTGATGGGGCCCGGGGGGCAGTGGTGTTCAATGCTCAGTATAGTAAAGAAGAGGTCTCTGGTCCAAGAGGCTCCTTCTTTTGCCCAGAAAGAGCTCCTGTGAACAGGGCTCAGGGGCTGGCTGATGGTTAGTATCATCAGGAGAAGGGGAAGGGCTTTTGTAGGCAGATTAAGCATTGTCAAGCCAGCCGAGTCTCCCTGGCAAGTCTTACAAAGTTCAGAGGTTTTCCTTAAGGCACGGAAGACTTGGACATAAGGGACCTCGCTAGAATCCTAAGGGCAAGACTTCAGCGATGGACAGTCAGTTATCCATCAGAAGAGGAAATGACAAAATCTTATGAGGAGGTTCAGGTGTCACTGAAGCCCCTTATGGCCTTTTCATGGCTGTGGCATCCCTCACTTTTGAGCTTGCTGGGCAGAATGTGGTTCAGTTCTCACCCCAAGGGCGATTGTGCCTTCCCTGAGTATTTTTTTTAAAGAAATTATTTATGTATTTCACTTTGGTTGTTTTGGCTCTCCATTGCTGTGTGTGTGTTCTCTAGTTTCGAGGAGCAGGGGCTACCCTTCATTGGGATGCACTGGCTTCTCACTTTGGTGGCTTCTCTTACTGCGGAGCACAGGCTCTAGGATGCATGGGCTTCACTAGTTGCAGCAAGAAGTGGTAAAGGAGAAGTGTTAGAAGATTGCTGTTGCTGTTCTGTCTCTAAGTCATGTCTGACTCACTGTGGCCCCATGTATTGTAGCCCTCCAGGATCCCCTGTCCGTTGGATTCTATGGGCAGGAATACTGAAGTGGGTTGCCATTCCCTTCTCCAGGGGAACTTCCCAATCCAGGGATCAAAGCCAGGTCTCCTGCCATTTCAGGTAGATTCTTTACCATCTGAGGCACCAGGGCAGTCATATTTCAGAAGATAGCCAGAAAATTTTTAGCTCAATTTCTTTTTCTTTCTTTGTCCATTCTCTCGCTATCCTGCAGACACACTCAGCTTGAATTTTCTAAACACAAAGTGGAGGCATTCATGGCATTCAGTGTCTGGATTTGTATACCCAAAGGCAAAGATACTGGGATTCTAGGTGCAGAGAAATGCAGAAGTGCATTCTTTCACTTCCATTCTAGCCCTATGAGCCAGTTTAACAGGCCATAGTTTAAAATTTTCGATGGGGTGGCATGGAGACCTCCTCTACCTGAAACCTATCACATCAGGTTTTGCCTCAAATCCACATTGCCAGGACTCCAAACCCCCCAAAATCCAGTTTGGGACTTGAACCATGGTCTCTTAATTAGAATCACTCACGCGGTACCTGGACTTAGGGCAGCTCAGGTTGTTTGTGTCTCAGCACAGAAGGAATTCAGCAAGAGGCAAAGTGTTAGGCAAGAAATAGATTTATTTATAAAGGATGCTTGTAAGCTGTCTCTTATACACATCTTGTGCCCTATGATTTCCTGAGGTGCTTAGAGTTTAAGGAGGTCTGGAGTGCCAGGTTAGAGGGCAAAACTTTGGTGATGGGGCCCGGGGGGCAGTGGTGTTCAATGCTCAGTATAGTAAAGAAGAGGTCTCTGGTCCAAGAGGCTCCTTCTTTTGCCCAGAAAGAGCTNAGGAGTAGGAAAGACTGCCTTCTTTGAGTACAGGTCAAGCTTACATCACTTCCTCTCAATTCATTTGGAGCAGGAGAATGTCTGACCTTATCAGGTCAAACTTGGATTATTGTAGAACTTCAAATCAATACAAGGCTGGTGACATTCTTCTTTTTACTAAAGGCCTGGGTGACATCTCATGTATGATTTATGGCTTTATATTTAAAGAAACCTGCCTTCTTCCACTACATTCTGATACCTTTCTTGACCAATGTCAACTTACAACAGTCTACCAGTGGTTCCTAGGTTTCTTGAAGTTGGTGATGGACAAGGAGGCCTGACGTGCTGCAAATCATGGGGTCGCAAAGAGTTGGACACGACTGAGTGACTGAACTGAGCTGAACTGATTCCCCTCCTAGACTTCTAGATCTACCTGTTTGTCTTTCTGTCTGTGCTGAGGCCCTGATTCATGTCTGACTCTTTGCAACCCCATAAACTGCAGCGCTGCATGCTCTCTATCCATGGGATTCTCCAGGCAGCAATACTGGAATGAGTAGCCACTTTCTCCTCCAGGAGATGTTCCAGAACAGGGATCAAACCTTCATCTCCTACATTGCCGGTGGATACTTTTCCACAAAGTCACCTGGGACAGCTACTTGTATCCTATGCTATTCTACCCCTGTCATATGGAGGCAGGCTCCCCCAGCCAAGAGCTGTCGTTTCTCTTGGTGGGAGCCTTCTAAATGAAGGTCTCCAGCTTGGACTATTGTCTGGAATTTATTGAGCAATTTTCTTCCCAACAAGTGGAAGGGGCAGTTATGCATGTGCAGAAACATCAAAGGTAAACTTTCCTAGCAAAGAATGAGGGGAGAGGCACATCACTTGGTTTGGAGACTTCCTTCAATTTCCATTATCATGGAGGTTTGGAAGGACAAAGGCCCAGGGAAATCAGTCTCCTCAGAGTAGCTGACCCATGTACGAAAGCACTGGGATGACCCAGAGAGATGGTATAGGCAGGTAGCTGGGAATGGGGTCAGGATTGGGAACTCATGTACACCCATGGCGGATTCATGTTGATGTATGGCACAACCAGTACAGTATTGTAAAGTAAAATAAAGTAAAAAAAAAAAGAAAAAAAAGAACTATCCTCCCTGTCACATCAAGGGTTCCCTGAAGCTCCTCTGCAGAAATCACCAGGTGTCCTCTGGGAACTGCTAGGAGGTCTTGCAGCTCCTGGCTCTTTACCTGAGGACATGTACTCAGAGTAAGGCCCAAAACTCTCTGAGACCCAATAGAAGAAAGCAGAGGTTGCCTAACTTAACATATCTACATGTGGTCTCTCAGGACAGAAAGTTGTGACTGGAAATTGAGGCCTTCTGATGGCTGGGTGCACCTGTCCTCAGTAAGGATCCTAGGAAGACCTGTATTTCCTCCCTCCTTTCACTATTACTGCCCTCCCTCCAGGTCCTCACACTGACTTTCCATCTCCTAACAAGACCTGTCCTCTCATGCTACAGCCTTAAATTCCCTGAGACCACTTCAGAGGATGTGAGGGCTGGAACCTGTGGTCACTCATGGCTGACCCTAGGGGAGGGATTCTATAACAGTGGTATTGTGTGAGTGGTTCCTTTAGTCCTCATGGTCCTCTACTTGACTCTTGGCATGACCTGGAGTTCCTCCTGAGGTTGACCCCTGAGCCCCAGCAACTTACCTCCTGAGATGCTCTAAAAGGGAATGTGTGGCGTGCATCATGCCTATGTTCCCAAATTTGCCAGTGCGCGGTGTAGAGGGGCAGGGCTGGATTTTAGGTGCAGTCCCTTTATCCTCATATGGAGTCACTAGTTTTCCACTCTGTACTGAAGTGAGGCTTCTCCCAGGAGACCAAGGCTCTCACCTCCCTGAGACCTCTCCAGCAGAAAGAGAAGCACTTCAGCCAGAAAGCTTTCTCCTGGGTCTCATAGAGCTGACATCAGGGGTGGGCCTCCACAGTCTCCCCTGTTCTGGGCTGAATGGTCCTCTTGCCCCTCGTTCAGGGACCTCATCCTCACTCCTGACCAGACTTCAGCCTCCACTCACCTGAGGCTGTGCTCCTCAGAACAAAGGCATTACTTTCTTGGAAGTTCTGGATTGAAAGACAGGATGAACCAGAGGTGTGCAAAGCTATTGGGGCCTTCTGAGGAGAACATTCTAGGGCTCCACTCTCTTCTGGAGTCAGTTGTCCCCCAGTCTTAGATCAGGTTTCTTACCTTGACTTCCTGTAGCATATCAGAATCTACCTCCTGACTGAATCAGCTGGCCTGTGGCCTAGGTTTCACATTCTGGAGACAACATAAAGGGAGAGGAGAGAGCTCCTCCCTGGTTACCCTTGCCTGTTCCTCTGTGTCGTCCCCCTTGCTGTGGGGGGTCCACTCATCAGCACCCGGTGTCCTCACTGTAAATCCTATGAAGGCCTATTAGGATCTCCTACTTGGGCAGAATTCGGACTGTTGCCACAAGACCATGACACTCAGCTCCCTGAGAACCCCTCCACCCTTGCCTTACAGGAAACGAAGGCACAACTCAGACAGACTGATCTCCCCATGACCACACAAGGCAAGAAGCAAGATACAGTTTCTGAGACCCCTAGTGTTCTAAAACCGTCCCCTTGATAACTATCAGAGCCAGGACTCTTCAGTCCATTGACCTGAGGACACAGTGCGTAAGCTAAAGCTTTTATGTCCCTGAGAATCAGGAAGGATAAATGAGGGCATATTGATCTTTTCAGGGTATCTGACATTGCATCTGTTCAAGACCACCTTGTCCCTGAGTAGTGTTGTCTTCTTTCATACCATTCATTTATCAGCATTTTCTAAACTTTATTCCAAAACAGTTCTTTGGGAAAGGGCCCCATGCATCCAACGAGACACATTTTTTGGAGTGTTTCGAGGAAAAATGAATGAAAAGACATGATGCTTGGCTTAGGCTGGGAGAAGTGGCACATTGTGGGCTCTGCACTAATCCAGATCGGGGGACTAGTCCTTGGAAGGTCACTTCATCAGTTTGTGAACTTGAGAAATTGGCAAGGTATCCATCCACAAATGGAGTCTGCTAAATCTGATCCTGCGTGAATGCTGGAATGCATGTCCTACATATAAAGCAGTGGCATACTGATGAAGAAGTACTGGTTTGTAATAAATGGAAGGTATGATTACTATGAACCCCTCAAATACCACCTTCCCGTCTGAGTTTATTTTTAATCCAGGAGAGGGCAGAGAATATGCAGTGAATTAGGACAAAAGAAACAAATATTCTTAAATGAGCTGAATAAGTCAGAGTATTTTTTATTTTTACTATAAGTTTAAAAGAAATAAGGTAAACCACAAGTTAAAGAATTTTTACTCTATTCTTTTTTCCATTTTTTTTTGTTTCCCAATAGTTTCTGTGGTCTTCTTTCACATTAGCACAAAAATCACTCTTGCAGTGCTATGTGACCTACTTGCAGATCAGAAAGACAATACAGATGGCTCCTGAATTTCTTTTATGTCTACCAAAACTGTACCTTTAAAACTTTTAAAACAGCAGTGAATACAACAGCAGTACCATTACCAAATTAATACTCTGAAGAAAAACAACCTCTTAGAAGTAAAAATATTTGAAAAAAAACAACAACAATATGTAGAAGTTACTCAAGTGAATGAGAGAAATGTGATTGAAATAATGTGATCTACCACCTACTACCACGCACTCTTTAGAAGCTTGACTGTTTTTCAAGAAACATTCTCTTCTAATGTCATGTTATCTTGTTTGCATTGTGAACAATATATTCAGTACTTTCAGAGTGTTTTGCAAATACCCAAACTTTTAAAACATTTAAACAACTAGAAACTGTGACTTATATAATTCATACATTTGAATTCTGAAACACAATAAACCTTATCAAAAGAAAGAACTTTTAAAAATACTAAAACCTCTTTCACCTCTTCACCCTTCTACTCTGAATCATCATTCAGTATATATTTCTCATATAGATTAAAAAAAAACAGATATATATTTTGATAAACTAGACCTAAACTCGCAACCATTTAAAACTATAAGAAGATATGGGTTTTGTTCCCTCCATCCCTACTACTCTGCAGTATTTAGGAGCCTGACTGCTCTCTTCCAACACAAAAGGAACAAAGTGCCCTGCCCCCATCCCTAGATGTGGGAGGAGCTGCGGGACTTAGCTCTAGAAGGGGCACAGGCCTCAGCCATGGATGGAGCCCTGGCCGCAACTCTCAGGCCTGCTCTCTCCGCCTGATCTCTCAGAGCCTCGTCATAGAGGTCTGGGAAGGAACTAGGGACTCTACCATGGAACCTGGCTAGAACCTCGAGTACCTTCATCTTACTGGTCTCAGCACAAGCTCTCGGGCCCCACAGGAACTCATAGCAGGGAGGATCACTATTGGGCACCTGGCGGTAGTTCAGGTACTCCTTCTGCACCAGATCTTTGGTGATGAGCCTTCGGGGCTCCCCAAAGATCCAGTGCCTCCTCCCAGCATAGATCCCCAACATACTGAGGAATTCCCAGATCTCCTTCTCGGTGGCACGGTTACCATTCATGAAGATGACCCCCAGGAGCACCATAAGGAGACCAGACTTGGGCAGCCCCCCCGAACACTTGGACAATCGTTTCCCCCGAGGCTGAGCTTGCTGATGAGGATGTAGATGTTCTTGCCACAGTCAACTTCCTTCATCTCCAGGCCAAAGACCAGCTCCACGTGCTCACGGGCTGTACTGAGGATCTCAGGGAAGTGCTGCCTGTACTTCCTGCTGACGATTTTCATCAGGGCGTTCTGCGTGATGGGCTCCTTCTTGGTGTACTTCTCCAGCAGGAACTCTACCAGTATCCTGGCCTTCCTGGCCAGAGGATCTTTGTGAGTGCTCTGAGTGGCAGGGGCTGCCTGGGAGGCACCTGCACTTTCCTCCTCTAGGCCCTGGGCACCTTCATCAGATCCTGCACAGGAAGGCCCTGCATCAGGAGAGCTATGGCCCATGGCTCCCTGAAGCTCCTGGTGATCACCAGCAGCAGGGGAGCTCGGGGGAGAACCTTGAGGGGCAGAAGAGGGGGAGGAGGGGCACTCCTCCTTTGGGGCTGCAGCAGCACTGGCCTGGGCCTCCTGAGTGTTCCCCCGGACCTGGTGGCCTTTCCCGTGGGCATGGGACTTGTTCTTGTGCCTCCGAGGCATGCTGACAGCAAGTCAGGGACCACAGGTGGGAGTTCAGGCAGGAAAGCAGGCAAGGAGAGCACCTGGAGGAGGGACAAGGACATGCTGTGAGCACCTTCAGCGAGGAGAGTCCTCCCTGGCTTGAATGGAAGCTGCCTCTTTGGGGTCCTAGAGGCCAGTGTTCTAGGACCCACAGGGCTCCTGTTCTCCTGGTCAGCCTGTCCCCTGAGACTGCTGAGTAGCAAGGGGGAGTGAGCCCTGGGGCACAGCAGAGAGTCCTGACTGGGTGTTAAAAGGGGCGGGGGAGTGGGGCCTGGCAGGGGAGGCAGGTCCTCTCAGCTGACATTCAGAGTCAGGATGAAAATTGGTGCAAGACACCCCCACATCCAATGCCTCCTCTCCTGCACCCAGCCCATTCCCTCTCCTGTCTGAAATTGATGCTGCCACCTTCCCTGTCACCCCAGACGAGGAGAAGAGGGCGTACTCAACTCCCCACTGAAGCCTCCCAACACCTTCCTTCTGCTGTCTCGTGGCTGTCCCGTCACAACCAGGCTCCCAGCTCCCCTCTCAGACCACCGCCCCCCTTCCCGATGTTTGGCCGGGCGGAAGCACTGATCACAGGGGAGGGTCCTGAGTCGTCTATTTGTCGGGGAGGCTGGTCCTCATCCTGACTCTTCCCGAACCCTGACATCCTCACTCTACTGACCAGCTGCCAGCCCCTTAGACCCAAGTGCCCTCTTCTCTGAGTGTTCCGTGTCTGAGGTCGCAGTAAGGGAGCACCTCAGCCTTTAGATGTCCGGTGGCTGCCCTGATGATCCGCAGCCAAATCGCGGTGAGTCAGGGACATGGCTGAGTCATTGCACATGGCTGCTGTTCTGGTGTATGGAGACACTCATTTCCCTGAGGGCCCCTCCTTCCGTCCACAGGGCTCATGGCTCTCCCTCTACTGAGTGGAGCTGGGATCCACAGAGCCTGACCCAGGCATTCTTTCCCGAGACACCTAGGGGTTAGTGGACGGTCTTGGGGCCTAAGAGCTAGGCTGGATCCTCTGGTCTGAGTGCAGGGCTAGGGTGGCCGGAGGCTGTGCTCCCCCTCTTTTAAGAGGGAAAACGGATTCGTGGTGCAGAGATGTGTCCCTGCACTCGTAACTCACGTCACGTCCAATCTTGACACACGATGACACTTGGGACTGATCCCTCTGGCCACTGGCAATCCCAGCTCTCAGAGACAGCGGCACTGTCAAGGATGGCGTCGCTCCCCCAGCGTGCTTAGGCTGACGTCACTTCTGGTCATGTGCATCTGGTCTCCAGGAGGACAGCAGGGGCAGGACCTGGACAGGTGGGGTTCCGGGGGAGCTTCTCCCAGGATTGGCATGTGGACTTTCCCTTGACTCTTAAGGGGTCCTGGGACGTGCCTGTCCTGAACTGTCCGCTGGCTCACTCCATGCCTCTCACTTATGTCAGCACTCCCAGCAGGAAGAACTGGGAAGCCCAAGTGTAACATCCGTCCTCGAGCCCATGAGACCAAAAGCGAGGGCTCTCTGGGCTCCCTCTTCTGTAGTAAGGGATGCTTTGTCGTTCTCCATGACTTCCCTTAAACCCCTGTAGATGCTGGGCTAGGTCCCATCTGCTGACCTGAGGCCAAGGCCTCATATCGAAGATGGGAACCCCCGAGTCTCCCAGTATGAAGTGCACATATGTCTCATCTCACCATTTCTACCCAAGGCCTCCTGGAAATGGCTGCTACAGGTAAGATGAGCTGACAGGGAAGGATGAGAGACTGTCTTCTGTGGTGTGGAATCCCTCACATCTCAGTCAGAAACTTCATTCATATTGACTGCTGACAGGGCCTGGAACTCCTTCCCTTTCTGGTATAAGTCCACCCCTGTCCCCAGCCATGCTCATACAATTCCAGAAGAGTAAGTGAAGGGTTTCCTTAGCCTGACATTTCTCACTGTGGGCTCTCAGTCGATTGCAGGGTCATTGCTCAAAAGTTCTGAGATGAAGTTCTGTCGTTTTGTACAATTACTGATACTAACTTTTCTCTTTTAGTCCCTGAGTGATGGTCTATTAATGTGATCATTTCAAAGGGCCAGTTCTCATCCCCTTAGCATTTCTTGGTGGCTCAGACAGTAAAGAATCCGCCTGTGGTGCGGGAGACCTGGGTTCAATCCAGGGGTTGGGAAGACCCCCTGGAGGAAGGCATGGCAACCCACTCTAGTATTCTTACCTGGAGTTTCCCCTTGGACAGAGGAGCCTGGTGGGCTATAGTCCATGGGTTCACAAAGAGTTGGACATAACTGAGTGGCTAAGCACACAGACAACAAACTTTGTGCTGGTTACTTCATGATCTGGGCTGTACAGCCACATCCAAGCCAAGCTTTGGTGCCCCATGGTCCTGGCATGGGCCCTCGGAGATGCTGCCTCAGATTCCTTCAGTGAAGCAGTGCAGATTCATGATCCCAGGGCAGAGTGGAAGAATCTAGGGCTCAAGTTTAAAGCGTCTTCCAGCTGATCCTGTTGTCTGCTTCCCTTGCAGCCTGCACATCTGTGCCAATCTCTTCAGTACTCCCCAACCTGGGCACACATAGAGTCAAGTTCAGTGGAGACTGACTGTCCATCAGGGAATATTTAATTTTATGTTTTCCCTTTGGTTAATAGTTTTCTTTATTCTTTCCATAAGATTTCCGTGGTTACTTCTGGGTACAAAAAGCAGCAGACCATCCTTTCATTGTGGTCTCAGCTACTCTGAATGTGGTACTAATTCTGTAAAGGAGTTACAGAAAATTGACAGTCTTACAATATCTGTTTGTCATGAATATACGTAATACACTATTCTATTTGAGCCTGCTTTTTCCTAAGACTCGCAGGAAATTTTTCTTGTTGCCTACATGAAGACTGTATGTTTTTTCCAAAGCTTTTTTGTAGGTAAATTTTTTCTTTGGTTGCCTTTGTTTATCATGTATTTTCTGTTACTTGATGTAAGTAATTGTTCATTCTTCCAGACCAACTGGATGATTTTGCTGCCATGATATTTTTTTAATCCAGATTTTCAAAGATCCTTAATGTTTGAATATTTCCTGTCCTGTTTTCTAAGATTTTTAGTTTGAGCATCAAATTGTTACTGTGATCTTTTGATTTCATTACTTCTGACTTTTATTCATTTGACATTGTTGTATATACTTCAAGTGGCTATGTGTGATTCTCCAGTTTTTTTTTCCTAGTTTTTAAATTCATAGATTTTTTAAACAATTATTTTTAATTAGAAGATCGTTAAATGGTGTGTCAGGTTCTCTTGTATGAAGCAGCGATCAGTATACATATATCCCCTCCCTCATGAACCTCCCTCCCACCCCCGACGTCACCCTTCGAGGTCATCACAGAGCTGATCCTTGTGTCACCCAGCAACTTCCCCCACATGCCTGTTGTCCACATGGTAGTGCATATTTGTCCATACCACTCTCTCAGTTTGTCTCACTGTCTGCTTCCCCTGACGTGTCCACACGCCCGTTCTCTAGGTCTGTGTCTCCATTCTTGCCCTGCAAATAGGTTTATAACTACCCTTTTGTGGCCTTTCTTTCTCATTCTCTTAATAGTATATTTTGAAGATAGAAGTTTTTAATGTTAACAAGGTTCCGCTTATTATTTTCTTTCATGGACTGTGCTTTTGGTGTTGTGCCTAAAATCTCCTTACCAAACTCAAGTTTTGCCCCCGTGTTATCTTCTAGATTTTTGCCTATTCACATGGCATGTGGAATCCTGGTCCCTGATCAGCGATCAAGCCACTTCCCCCAGCAGTGAAAGTGTTGAGTCTTTAACACTGGACTGCCANCTTACCAAACTCAAGTTTTGCCCCCGTGTTATCTTCTAGATTTTTGCCTATTCACATGGCATGTGGAATCCTGGTCCCTGATCAGCGATCAAGCCACTTCCCCCAGCAGTGAAAGTGTTGAGTCTTTAACACTGGACTGCCAGGGATGTCCCTGTCATTTTTTTTTTAATGTGAGTTTTTCATTTAGGTTTGTGATTTATTTTGAGTTAATTATTTTGAAAGGTATATAGTTTGTATGTGGATTCATTTTTCTTAGATATGGATGTCTAGTTATCCCAGGACTGTAAGTTTAAAAGACCGTCCTTTTCCACTGAATTGCCTTTGCGCCTTTGTTAAAGGTTGGTTGAGTGTTTGGGGTGTCTCTTTCTAGATTTTCTGTTCTGTGCCTTTGATCTGTCTATTATTCTGTTAATAGTC
>SJYW01029299.1:0-10226 GCA_006410735.1 Raphicerus campestris
TCATTTTGATTTTAACTGCCAGTTTTCAAATCTTGCAAACAAAAGCTTTCTCTACTCCAATGTTATATTTTAAAATTATCAAAATTTTTTTCAAGCAAATATTTTTAAAAATTTATGTATTTGTTTTTGGCTGTTCTGGGTCGTCATTGCTGTGAAGGCTTTTCTCTAGTTGAGGTATTGGTGGGTAGTTATTCTCCAGTTTTCGTGCCAGGGCTTCCCATTGAGGTGGTTTCACTTTCTGTGCAGAAAGGGCTTCAGGGCATTCAGGCTTCAATAACTGTGGCCCATAGGCTCAGTAGTTGAGGCTTCAGGGCTCTAGAGCACAGGCTCAATAGCTGTTGCACATGAGCTTAGTTCCTCTATGGCATGTGGGGTTTTTCTGGCTCACAGATGGAACTCACACTTCCAGCACTGACAGGCGGATTCTTTATCACTTAGCCGTCAGGGAAGCACTTTTACACTGAGGTTTTTATTTTTATTTTTTTAACATATAAACCTTGATTACATTTGTATTTTATCTTATTGTAATATAAAATGTAAACTATTTTAAATAACTACCCAATAGTTAGAAAAAAATGTATTATATAACTAATCATTCCCCCACTAATGTGAATGACTTCTGCTAAGTTGTTTTAGTTGTGTCCAGCTCTTTGGGATCCCATGGACCATAGCCTGCCAAGGTCTTCTATCCATGAAATTCCCCAGGCAAGCATACTGGAGTGTGTTATCATTATCTTCTCCAGTGAAGAACTACATTTATCATTTAATGAGAGACTGTTTTTTTTCCATCAATTTGTGTATTCCCACCACAGTGTATAGATATTACTATAGATATATTAGCAGAAAATTTGAAATGGTTAATATTTGAGAGGTCCTTGTGTATCAGATATGCAGATGACACCACCCTTATGGCAGTGAGTGAAGAGGAACTAAAAAGCCTCTTGATGAAATGGAAAGAGGAGAGCAAAAACGTTGGCTTAAAGCTCAGCATTCAGAAAACTAAGATCATGGCATCTGGTCCCATCACTTCATGGGAAATAGATAGAGAAACAGTGGAAACAGTGTCAGACTTCATTTTTTGGGGCTCCAAAATCACTGCAGATGGTGATTGTAGCCATAAAATTAAAAGAGGCTTGCTCCTTGGAAAAAGAAGTTATGACCAACCTAGATAGGATATTTAAAAGCAGAGACATTACTTTGCCCACAAAGGTCCGTCTAGTCAAGGCCATGGTTTATCCAGTGGTCATGTATAGATGTGAGTGTTGGACTGTGAAGAAAGCTTAGTGCCAAAACATTGATCCTTTTGAACTGTGGTACTGTAGGAGACTCTTGACTGTCTCTCGGACTGCAAAAGAGATCCAACCAGTCAATCCTAAAGAAAGCCAGTCCTGGGTGTTCATTGGAAGAACTAATGCTGAGGCTGAAACTCCAATACTTTGGCCACATCATGTGAAGAGTTAACTCACTGGAAAAGACCCTGATGTTAGGAGGGATTGGGAGCAGGAAGAGAAGGGGATGACAGAGGATGAGATGGCTGGGTGGCATCACCAACTCAATGCACATGAGTTTGGGTGAACTCCTGGAAATGGTGATGGTCAGGAAGACCTGGTGTACTGTTATTCAAGGGGTCGCAAAGAGTTGGACATGACTGAGCGACTGAACTGAATTGAACTGAACTGAGTCGCTTTGAATGTTTGTTTTCCTTTATAATATTTAGGGTGATTTGGTCAAGTTTCAAAAATATTCCTTTAGTATTTTGATTTGAATTGCTTTGAATTTTAGGCTTACCAAGTGAGATGGGACACTTTTATTATATATCTTCCTTTCTGGAGTAATGTTTGGTTTTCTATTTATAAAGTTCTCCTTTGTGTTACTATTTATAAAGAAAGTTTTCTTTATGTAAGTTTATTATAGCTTTTATAAGTTTCTTAGCTACTTTTTTTTTTCTTTAGTTTGGTTATTGAATTGCTATTTACTCTTCTATTATACTTTCTATCTGGATCTGTGCTGGAGTAGCAGCTGTGTAGTGTTGGAGTCACTTTGAGGAGATACCCCCATATACAAAGGCAGATAAGCTCCAGCAAGATGCTAGACAATAGACAAGGCTGCACAGCACTGGAGTGATGGCAGTCTGGCAATGGAACAACTTTGAGGAGATACCTCATGTCCAAGTGAAAAGGAGAAGCACCAGTAAAAGGGTATGAGGGGCAAAGTTGCATTTAGAAGAAAAAAAAAATATATATATATATATATATATATATCTGCCAGAAACACTTAGAGGGTTCAAACAAACCTTGTGTGCACCAAGACCCAGAGACCCCACAGAGACCAAAACAGAACTGTGTCTGAGTGTCTCTTGTGGAGACATAGGTCAGACATAGACTGCTACAGGGACAGAGGCTCTTGTTGCAGTGGATCTAACCCCACCCCACCCCCCAGTCCCGCATAGAGCTGTCAGACCTATGCAGGACTGGGAAAAAAAAAAAAAAGAGAGAACTCTTGTAGGGCACAAACAAAACCTTGTGTGCACCAGGACCTAGGAAAAGGAGCAGTGACCCCACAAGAGACTGAGCCAGACTTGCCTGTGAGTGTCCAGGAGTCTCCAGTGAAGGTGTGACTTGATAGTGGCTTGCTGCAGGCTTGGGGGCACTGCATGCAGCAGTGCTTGCATGGGACCTTTTGAAGGAAGTCACCATTATCTTCATTACCTCCACCATAGCTTGGACTCAGGTCAAATAACAGAGAGGGAACACAGCCCTGTCCATCAACAAAAAATTGGATTAAAGATATACTGAACATGGCCCCACCAATCAAAACAAGACTCAGTTTCCCCCTCAGTCTCTCCTATTAGGAAGCTTTCATAAGCCTCTTATCCTTCTCCATCAGAGGGCAGGCAGAATGAAAATTACAATCACAGAACTCTAACCAATCTGATCACATGGACCATAGCCTTCTCTAACTCAATGAAGCTATGCACCATGCTGTGCAGTGCCACCCAAAATGGACAGGTTATGGTGACAAAACATGGTCCACAGGAGAAGAGAATGGCAAACCACTTCAATATTCTTGCCTTGAGAACCTGTTGAATAATATGAAAAGATAAAATGATAAGACAATGAAAGATGAACTACCCAGGTCAGTAGGTGCCCAATATGCTACTGGAGATCAATGGGGAAATAAATCCAGAAAAAACAAAGCTGCTGCTGCTAAGTCACTTTAGTCATGTCTGACTCTGTGCAACCCCATAGATGACAGCCCACCAGGCTCCTCTGTCCACAGGATTCTCTAAGCAAGAATACTGGAATTGGTCATCATTTCCTTCTCCAGAAAAAAATAGAGTCAAAGCAAAAACAACACCAAGTTGTGGATGTGACTGGTGATGGAATTTCAATGCTCTAAGAGCAATATTGTGTAGGAACCCAGAATGTTAGCTCCATGAATCAAGGCAAAAGGAAGTGGTTAAACAGGAGATGGCAAGAGTGAACATTGACATTTTAGGAAGAAGTGAAATAAAATGAACAGGAATAGATGAATTTAAATCAAATGACCATTATATCAACTACTGTGAGCAAGAACCCCTTAAAATAAATGAAGTAACCAACATAGTAAAAAAAAAAAAAAAGAGAGAGAGAGAGAGAGTCCAAAATGAAGTACTTGGATGCTATCTCAAAAATGGCAGAATGATCTCTGTTTGTTTCCAAAGCAAACCATTCAATATCACAATAACCCAGGTCTATGCCAAAACAGTAATGCTGAGAAGTTGAAGTTGAATGGTTTTATGAAGACCTACAAGACCTTTTAGAACAAACATCCAAAAAATATGTCCTTTTCAGTTTGGAGGACTGGAATGGAAAGGTAGAATGTCAAGAAATACCTGGAATAACAAGTAAATTTAGTCTTGGAGTAAAGAATGAAATAGGACATAGTATAATAGAATTTTGCAAAGAGAACACACTGGTTATAGCAAACCCTCTCTTCCAACAACACAAGAAAAGACTGTACACATGGACATTTCCAGACTGAGATCAGATTGATTATATTCTTTGCAGCCAAAAATGGAGAAGTATATAGTATACTTCTAAATAGTCAGCAAAAACAAGATGGGGAGCTAACTGGCTCAGATCACGAATTCCTTATTTCCAAATTCAGACTTAGATTGAAGAAAGTAGGGGAAATCACTAGACAATTCAACTATGACCAAAATCAAATCCCTTACAATTATACAAGGAAATAAGAAATAGACTCAAGGGATTAGATCTGATAAACAGAGTGCCTGAAGAACTATGGATAGAGGTTAGGTGACATTGTACATGAGGCAGTGATGAAGACCATCTCCAAGAATATCTGTGTAAAGAAGAAAAGCAAAAAGCAAAGAGTAAAAAGAAAGATACATTTATTTGAATGCAGAATTGCAATGAAGAGCATGCAGAGATGAGAAAGCATTCCTCAGTGATAAATGCAAAGAAATAGAGGAAAACAATAGAATGTAAAAGACCAGAGTTCTCGTCAAGAAAATCAGAGATATCAAGGGAATATTTCATGCAAAGATGGGTACAATAAAGACAGAAATGGCATGGACCTAACAGATGCAGAAGATTTTAAGGAGAGATGGAAAGAATACACAGAAGAACTGTACAAATAAGATCTTCATGACCATATCATGATGGTGTGATCATTCACCTAGAGCCAAACATCCTGGAATGCAAAGTTAAGTTGGCCTTAAGAAGCATTACTATGAACAAAGCTAGTGCAGATGATAGAATTCCAGATTCCATCACCTAAAATTCCAGAATTTTAGATTTCAAATCCTAAAAAAAATAAAAAAAATGAAGCTTTGAAAGTTCTTCACTAAATAAGCCAGAAAATTTAGAAAACTCAGTAGTGGCCACAGGACTGGAAAAGATCAGTTTTCATTCCAATCCCAAAGAAAGACAATGCTCCAACTACCACACAATTACACACATCTCACACGCTATCAATGTCATGCTCAAAATTCTCCATGCCAGGCTTCAACAGTACCTGAACAATGAACTTCCAGATGTTCAAGCTGGATTTAGAAAAGACAGAGAACCAGAGATCAAATTGCCAATATTTGCTGGATCATAGAAAATGCAAGAAAATTCCAGAAAAAAAATCTACTTCTTTATTGTCTATGCCAAAGCCTTTGACTCTATGGATCACAATAAACTGTGGAAAATTCTTTAAGAGATGTGAATATTAGACCACCTGACCTGCCTCCTGAGAAATCTGTAAGCAGCTAAAGAAGCAACAAATCTGGACATGAAACCACACACTGATTCAAATTGGGAAAGGAGTGTGTTAAGGCTGTATATTGTCATCCTACTTATTTTACTTATATGAGAAATGCTGGTCTGGATGAAACACAAGATGGAATTAAGACTGTGGGAATAAATATCAATAACCTCAGATATGTAGATAACATCACCCTTATAGCAGAATGAGAAGAAGAACTAAAAGAACTTCTTGATGAAAGTGAAAGAGGAGAGTGAAATAGTTGGCTTAAAACTCAACATTTAGAAAATTAAGATCATGGCATTCGGTCATTACTTCATGATGAATACATAGGAAAACAAGGTAAACCGTGACAGACTTTATTTTTGGGGGCTCCAAAATCACTGCAGATGGTGACTGTAGCCATGAAATTAAAAGAGGTTTGCTCCTTGGAAGAAAAGTTATGACCAAACTAGACAGCATACTAAAAAGCAGAGACATTACTTTGTCAACAAAGTTCTGTCTAGTGAAAGTTTTGGNTGATCTCTGTTTGTTTCCAAAGCAAACCATTCAATATCACAATAACCCAGGTCTATGCCAAAACAGTAATGCTGAGAAGTTGAAGTTGAATGGTTTTATGAAGACCTACAAGACCTTTTAGAACAAACATCCAAAAAATATTTCCTTTTCAGTTTGGAGGACTGGAATGGAAAGGTAGAATGTCAAGAAATACCTGGAATAACAAGCAAATTTAGTCTTGGAGTAAAGAATGAAATAGGACATAGTATAATAGAATTTTGCAAAGAGAACACACTGGTTATAGCAAACCCTCTCTTCCAACAACACAAGAAAAGACTGTACACATGGACATTTCCAGACTGAGATCAGATTGATTATATTCTTTGCAGCCAAAAATGGAGAAGTATATAGTATACTTCTAAATAGTCAGCAAAAACAAGATGGGGAGCTAACTGGCTCAGATCACGAATTCCTTATTTCCAAATTCAGACTTAGATTGAAGAAAGTAGGGGAAATCACTAGACAATTCAACTATGACCAAAATCAAATCCCTTACAATTATACAAGGAAATAAGAAATAGACTCAAGGGATTAGATCTGATAAACAGAGTGCCTGAAGAACTATGGATAGAGGTTAGGTGACATTGTACATGAGGCAGTGATGAAGACCATCTCCAAGAATATCTGTGTAAAGAAGAAAAGCAAAAAGCAAAGAGTAAAAAGAAAGATACATTTATTTGAATGCAGAATTGCAATGAAGAGCATGCAGAGATGAGAAAGCATTCCTCAGTGATAAATGCAAAGAAATAGAGGAAAACAATAGAATGTAAAAGACCAGAGTTCTCGTCAAGAAAATCGGAGATATCAAGGGAATATTTAATGCAAAGATGGGTACAATAAAGACAGAAATGGCATGGACCTAACAGATGCAGAAGATTTTAAGGAGAGATGGAAAGAATACACAGAAGAACTGTACAAATAAGATCTTCATGACCATATCATGATGGTGTGATCATTCACCTAGAGCCAAACATCCTGGAATGCAAAGTTAAGTTGGCCTTAAGAAGCATTACTATGAACAAAGCTAGTGCAGATGATAGAATTCCAGATTCCATCACCTAAAATTCCAGAATTTTAGATTTCAAATCCTAAAAAAAATAAAAAAAATGAAGCTTTGAAAGTTCTTCACTAAATAAGCCAGAAAATTTAGAAAACTCAGTAGTGGCCACAGGACTGGAAAAGATCAGTTTTCATTCCAATCCCAAAGAAAGACAATGCTCCAACTACCACACAATTACACACATCTCACACGCTATCAATGTCATGCTCAAAATTCTCTATGCCAGGCTTCAACAGTACCTGAACCATGAACTTCCAGATGTTCAAGCGGGATTTAGAAAAGACAGAGAACCAGAGATCAAATTGCCAATATTTGCTGGATCATAGAAAATGCAAGAAAATTTCAGAAAAAAAATCTACTTCTTTATTGTCTATGCCAAAGCCTTTGACTCTATGGATCACAATAAACTGTGGAAAATTCTTTAAGAGATGTGAATATTAGACCACCTGACCTGCCTCCTGAGAAATCTGTAAGCAGCTAAAGAAGCAACAAATCTGGACATGAAACCACACACTGATTCAAATTGGGAAAGGAGTGTGTTAAGGCTGTATATTGTCATCCTACTTATTTTACTTATATGAGAAATGCTGGTCTGGATGAAACACAAGATGGAATTAAGACTGTGGGAATAAATATCAATAACCTCAGATACATAGATAACATCACCCTTATAGCAGAATGAGAAGAAGAACTAAAAGAACTTCTTGATGAAAGTGAAAGAGGAGAGTGAAATAGTTGGCTTAAAACTCAACATTTAGAAAATTAAGATCATGGCATTCGGTCATTACTTCATGATGAATACATAGGAAAACAAGGTAAACCGTGACAGACTTTATTTTTGGGGGCTCCAAAATCACTGCAGATGGTGACTGTAGCCATGAAATTAAAAGAGGTTTGCTCCTTGGAAGAAAAGTTATGACCAAACTAGACAGCATACTAAAAAGCAGAGACATTACTTTGTCAACAAAGTTCTGTCTAGTGAAAGTTTTGGTTTTTCCAGTAGTGATGTATGGATGTGATATTTGGACTATAAATAAACATGAGTGCTGAAGAATTGATGCTTTTGAACTGAAGTTTGGAGAAGACTCTTGAGAGTCCCTTGGACCGCCAGGAGATCTAACTTGTCCATCCTGTAGGAATTCAGTCCTGAATGTTCACTGGAAGGACTGATACTGAAGCTTAAACTCCAATACTTTGTCCACCTGATGTGAAGAACTGACTCATTTGAAAAGACCTTGATGCTGGGAAAGTTTGAAGGCAGGAGGAGAATGGCACAACAGAGGATGAGATGATTAGATGGCATCACAACTCAATAGATATGAGTTTAAGTAAGCTCTAGGAACTGATTATTAACAGGGAAGCCTGGTGTACTGCAGTTGCAGCAGACTCAACTGAACTTAACTTATAATTTTTTATCTAGTTGCTGCTTTTATGTCATTACACTATTTTGCTATGCTTCCTTGGTGGCTCAGCGATTAAACAAAAAACAAAACAAAACAAAGCAAACACTTGTCAATGCAGGAGACATGGATNCTCAACTGAATTTAACATAATTTTTTATCTAGTTGCTGCTTTTATGTCATTACACTATTTTGCTATGCTTCCTTGGTGGCTCAGTGATTAAACAAAAAACAAAACAATAAAAACACCTGTCAATGCAGGAGACATGGATCTGTTTCCTGGATTGGGAAGGTCTCCTGCAAAAGGAAATGACAACCAACTCCAGTATTCTTGCTTGGGAAATCCCATGGACAGAAGAGCCTATTAAGCTACAGATATGGGGTTGCAAAAGAATCAGACACACTTAGGGAGTAATGAACAGTACAACAACTACTATTTACATATAAAGTTTGGTATCTAATCATTTGGCTGAATTTTATTATCTTGTCCATTGAATTCTATATCAAACATATTTGAATTTTCTGCAACTCTATCACTTGTTGACTTTTTTCTTTTCAATATATATATCTACATTTTCTTTCATCAGATTTATTTTAACAAAGCTACAGAATATGCTTTTATGAAAGAGGTAAAAAGGTGCTTAGTAGCATTTTTGTAAGTATATTTAGAACACTTTTACTAGACAAATATTAAGCATGATCTTAGCATATCTGGTTAATATTTTAAGATTCACAGGTAATATATTAATAAATCACATAGATTTGTGAACAACTTCTAACATCAAGACATTTTTAAAAACCATTTTATGATTTGCCCATTTTGACTGAGATTATGTCCTGGAACTAACTGATAAAATTTCTAGAAATGCACTTCATTAGTATTAAGTACACTATTGGGCTTGCAACACCTCTGCCTACTGCCCCTGTGCCTTACAAAGACAGTATTGGATGAGGAAATTATCTTCTTGGGAGGCAAAATTTCAGATTTTAATAATGTCTTTCCCATCATCCCTGTGACATGGCTTTATAAAAAAGAAGAGCAAACCTAACTTCATGTTGGATATATTCCTTTAGCTTCAACCCCTGTGCTCTGTTCAGCTTCCCAGGTGGCACTTGGAACCTGCCTGCAAGTTCAGGAGATGTAGGGGATCCCCTGGAAGACAAAATGGCACCCCAGTCTAGTATTTTTGCCAGGAGAATCCCATGAACAGAAGAACCTGGTGGGCTATGGTCCAGTGGGTCGCAAAGGGTCACACATGACTGAGTGACTTGGCATGCATGCTTGCGCTCTGTTTCCTATGTTTAGTCATGCTGGTTTTGCACCTTTTGTAAAATAAATGTTGCCTATAGTTTGAAATATATGAGACAGCATATATAAAAGTTCAGATCTCTTGAAACTTTTCCATTCACATAGAGACATAAAGCTGCAGAACAGAAAATGACAATTGTCTTGTTAGAGGTTTATACAAATTTTGTTACCAAACCTACTTTGAAAGCCACAAGAACAAACCATTCCTGTACCAAGAAGTTTGCAACAACCAGCCATATCCCATTCCTTTTTAGTATTAAAAAAATCCTCGATTCTAACTCGGGCAAGATGATTCTTGGGATACTAGTCCACCACCTTTTTTACTCTGCTGGCTTTCTGAATTAAGTCACTATTTCTTGGCCCAGTTTCTTATCTCAATTTAGTGGCCTGTCATTNTAACTCGGGCAAGATGATTCTTGGGATACTAGTCCACCACCTTTTTTACTCTGCTGGCTTTCTGAATTAAGTCACTATTTCTTGGCCCAGTTTCTTATCTCAATTTAGTGGCCTGTCATTCAGTAATCAGTATGAACTTGAACTCTGTAACAGTTTCTGTCATAGGACTCAGTTTCCTCACACATCCTTTAAAACAGAGGCTGTTTTAGTTGTCTAGTACATATCACTTATTAAAAAAGCAAAAATATTC
>SJYW01029302.1:12257-39222 GCA_006410735.1 Raphicerus campestris
TATATATATATATATATATATATATATATATATATATATTCACCTGAAATTATATATTTGAGATATATATAAGTTTTCATTATGTTCATCTATTTCTGATTCTAGAAGACATCCCTAAATTGGAGATATAGTCTTAGAACTCTTGTTAGAGATTTGATTACATCCTAGATCCATCGTAAAGCATATTAAAGCTCAACTTTAACTTGGCATGTTATTGATAACTTGATGTGTTATTCACTTGCCAGGTCATGTCCAATTCTTCACAACCCCATGGACTGTTGCAAGCCAGGCCATCCTGTCCCTCATTACCTCCTGGAGTTTGCCAAAGTTCATATCCATTTCATTGGTGATTCCATTCAACCATCTTATCCCTCTGTTGCCCTCGTCTTCATTCAGTCTTTTCCAGCATCAAGTTCTTTTCCAATGAATTGGCTGTTCACATCAGGTGGCCAAAGTATTGGAGCTTCAGTAGGAGTCCTTCCAATGAGTTTTCAGGGCTGATTTTCTTTAAGATCGACTGCTTTGATCTCCTTGTGGTCCAAGGGACTCTCAAGAGTCTTCTCCAGCACCACACCTCGAAATCATCAATTCTTTGGTGCTCTGCATTCTTTATAGTCAATCTCTCTCAACTGTATGTGACTATTGGGAAGACTGTAGCCTTAACTATAGGGACTTTTGTTGGCAAAGTGACACCTTTGCTTTTTAACACACTGTCTAGGTTTGTCATAGCTTTCTTGCCAAGAAACAATTGTCTTCTAATTTCCTGGTTTCAGTCATCGTCCTCAGTTATTTTAGAGCCCCCAAAGAGAAAATCTGTCACTGCTTCCACATTTTCCATTTCTATTTGCCATAGAATGTTGGGTCCAGATGCCATGATCTTAGTTTTTTTTAATATTGAGTTTTAGCTGGCTTTTTCACTTTTCTCCTTCACCCTCATCAAGAGATTCTTTAGTCCCTCTTTACTTTCTGCCATTAGAGTGGTATCATCTGCATATTTGTTGATAAATCTCCCAGTGGTCATGATTCCAGCTTATAACTCATCTAGCCCTGCATGTCTCATGATGTGCTTTGCATATAAGTTAAATAAACAGGATGACAATAAACAACCTTCTCATACTCCTTCCTCAATCCTGAACAAGTCAGTTGTTCCACACAAGGTTCTGACTCTTGCTTCTTGACTGGTATACAGGCTTTTAAGGAGACAGGAAAGATGGTCTGGCATTCCTGTCACTTTTAAGAGTTTTCCACCATTTGTTATGATCCACACAGTCAAAGGATTTAGTGTAGTCAATGAAACAGAGGTAGATATTTTTCTGGAATTCCTTTGCTTTCTCTATGATCCAAGGAATGTTGACAATTTGATCTGGTTCCTCTGCCTTTTCTAAACCTAACTTGGACATCTGGAAATTCTCAGTTCATATATTGCTGAAGCCTAGCATGCAAAATATTGAGCATAACCTTACTAGCATGGGAGATGAGTGCAATTTTCCAGTGGTGTGAACATCCTTAAGTACTGCCCTTCTTGGGAATTGGAATGAGGATTGACCTTTTCCAGTCCTGTGGCCACTGCTGGGTTTTCCAAATTTGCTGACAGATTGAATGCAACACTTTTATAGCATCATTTTTTTAGGATCTTAAATAGCTCTCCTGGAATTCCATTGCCTCCACTAGCTTTACTGACCACAGTGCTTCCTAAGGACCACTTGACTTCACATTCCAGAACGTGTTGCTCTGGGTGAGTGACCACACCTTTGTAGTCATCTCGGTCATTAAGATCTTTTTTGTACAGTTCTTCTGTGTGTTCCTTCCATTGCTTTTTGATCTCTTCAGCTTCTATTAGATCTTACTGTTTCTGTCCTTTATTGTATCCATCTTTGGATAGAATGTTCCTTTAATATTTCTAATTTTCTTATGAGCTCTCTAATAAATTTGTTAATCTTATACTAAAGTAATGCTTCTCATGTACTCCTGCCTCAGAGACCAATACTTCTAATTTGATTCAAGTTAAAAATTTGAAGAATAAAAATCTGCCTATTCAACTTCATCCACATCCTTATCCATCAATTTGTATCAGTCTTCCACCAGACATGTCTTTTATTATATCCACTTATACTTCATTCTTATTACCACCTTCTTAGTTTAGCTTAATCATATAAACCTTGGTTTAGGTTATTTATTACAAAAGCCTTCTTACTACTTTTTTGCCTCTTAACTTGCAAATCTTCATGTATTTTTGCAATTACTATAAATATCTTCTTAGGCACAACTCTCCTCATGTTAGTTTTGTGATCAGCACCTTACAATTACCCTCTATGCAACTGCTTCCCAAGGCTTTTGATCTAGTAATCTAGTATTTCCTTTCATTTTTTGCTACTTTCCCCTTACATGATTGTAGCACAATAAACTCTCACCTCTAGTACCTTACAAATGCTTCTCCCTATGCCCAAGCCTCCATATTCCACATCCATCCTACAAATTCACTTATTCATATATAAATATAAACACACACATCCACATACACACATATATATGTATAAATATCCACACACAGTACATCCAACTGAGACATTACTTACAAGTGAACTCTCAGTTTAAATTCAGTAAAAATTAATGTAATACCTATAGCAGATATTGTTCTTTGTAGTAACATTATGTTTAGTTGTGATGGAGCTAGATTTCTTTAAATTTATATGTTTCTAGATAAAGAGGAGAGAAAACTGAAACTGGACCCATTTTAGATCACAAGATCTAGATTTGAAGCCTAGTTGCCTCAGATGGTAAAGCATCTGCCTACAATGTGGGAGACCCAGATTCGATCCCTGGGTCAGGAAGATCCTCTGGAGAAGGAAACGGCAACACGTTCCAGTACTCTTGTCTGGAAAATCCCATGGACCGAGGAGCATGGTATGCTACAGTCCATGGGGTTGCAAAGAGTCGGACATGACTGAGTGACTTCACTCTCTCACTCTCTGCCATAGTCAAATGAGATTTTTAGGGTCTTGAAATAAAGGGGAATATATTTTGCTTGTGGGACAGGTTAAGTAGTTGTGGTCAGAGGACAGAAGGCTAGGTTACAGCTGTTGTCACAACATTTTGTACCCCACCTCAACAAGAGGTAGAGTCATCCCTTGGATTGGAGTTGGCCTTGTACTATCAAAAATATGATTTGACCCATAGTGTAGTAGAAGTGAAGTTATGTGAGTTCTGAACCTGGCCTGAAGAGCCCTTGGGACTTCCTCTTGCTTCTTGGGACCATAGAATGACATGTGAACAAACCAAGAGCCTCTTGAAGGACTAGATACCATGAGGAATACAGATATTCACTTATTCTGAGCAATGCCTCCACCTCCTTCATCTTAGCTGTGTGATGAGCTGGCTGCAGACTGATGAATGGAATCACCTAGTTTAGTCTGGCCATGTTCAAAGGATAAGATCAAATCACTCTTCAGTTTCAATCTTTGACAAAGCTCTCCATCTTACTCAGAATAGGATAGAAGACTGATATGATCTGGTCCCCTGCTATACCACTAACTTATGTTTTTCTACTGATTATTCTTATCCCTTTGCTCTTCTCATTGGCTTCATTGTACTCCTCAAACAGGCCAGACAACCAAGCCTATACTTCTCCCAGTAGGTCATTCAGCACGCTCATCTGATAAAGGCTTTTGCTTTAATATCACCTTCTCATTTTGGACAACAGTGATAAATTTTACTTAAAACTGCACCCTTTATAGTGTCCCTTTCTACTCCTTTTTTTTTTCTTTTTTCCCTCACCGCCCTTGTGACTTTTTAAGACAATATGAAATTAATAGTTTATGATTTATGTAATAATATTTATGTATCATTTATGATTTATATTTTCCACCAGGGCAGAGATTTTTCTTTGTTTCTTGAAGGCATTTCATACAGCTAGGACAATAGAAAGTGCTCAGTATATGTTTGTGATGAAAACTTATATAAAAGGGTACCATTATCTATATCTATATTTTTATGTATATTTGTATTATTATTTTTTTAATTTAGTATTCTATTCTAGGAGCTTCCCTGGTGACTCAGACAGTAAAATATCTGCCTGCAATGCAGGATTTTGAGCCCTTGGTTGGAAAGATACCCTGGAGAAGGGCATGGCAACCTACTCCAGTATTCTTGCCTGGAAAATCCCCATGGACAGAGGAACTTGGAGGGCTACAGTCCCTGGGGTCGCAAAGAGTCAGACATGACTGAGTGACTAAACACACATTATATTCTNTCAAATGAGATTTTTAGGGTCTTGAAATAAAGGGGAATATATTTTGCTTGTGGGACAGGTTAAGTAGTTGTGGTCAGAGGACAGAAGGCTAGGTTACAGCTGTTGTCACAACATTTTGTACCCCACCTCAACAAGAGGTAGAGTCATCCCTTGGATTGGAGTTGGCCTTGTACTATCAAAAATATGATTTGACCCATAGTGTAGTAGAAGTGAAGTTATGTGAGTTCTGAACCTGGCCTGAAGAGCCCTTGGGACTTCCTCTTGCTTCTTGGGACCATAGAATGACATGTGAACAAACCAAGAGCCTCTTGAAGGACTAGATACCATGAGGAATACAGATATTCACTTATTCTGAGCAATGCCTCCACCTCCTTCATCTTAGCTGTGGGATGAGCTGGCTGCAGACTGATGAATGGAATCACCTAGTTTAGTCTGGCCATGTTCAAAGGATAAGATCAAATCACTCTTCAGTTTCAATCTTTGACAAAGCTCTCCATCTTACTCAGAATAGGATAGAAGACTGATATGATCTGGTCCCCTGCTATACCACTAACTTATGTTTTTCTACTGATTATTCTTATCCCTTTGCTCTTCTCATTGGCTTCATTGTACTCCTCAAACAGGCCAGACAACCAAGCCTATACTTCTCCCAGTAGGTCATTCAGCACGCTCATCTGATAAAGGCTTTTGCTTTAATATCACCTTCTCATTGTGGACAACAGTGATAAATTTTACTTAAAACTGCACCCTTTATAGTGTCCCTTTCTACTCCTTTTTTTTTTCTTTTTTCCCTCACCGCCCTTGTGACTTTTTAAGACAATATGAAATTAATAGTTTATGATTTATGTAATAATATTTATGTATCATTTATGATTTATATTTTCCACCAGGGCAGAGATTTTTCTTTGTTTCTTGAAGGCATTTCATACAGCTAGGACAATAGAAAGTGCTCAGTATATGTTTGTGATGAAAACTTATATAAAAGGGTACCATTATCTATATCTATATTTTTATGTATATTTGTATTATTATTTTTTTAATGTAGTATTCTATTCTAGGGGCTTCCCTGGTGACTCAGACAGTAAAATATCTGCCTGCAATGCAGGATTTTGAGCCCTTGGTTGGAAAGATACCCTGGAGAAGGGCATGGCAACCTACTCCAGTATTCTTGCCTGGAAAATCCCCATGGACAGAGGAACTTGGAGGGCTACAGTCCCTGGGGTCGCAAAGAGTCAGACATGACTGAGTGACTAAACACACATTATATTCTAGAAACTTTGCTTTAAAATATTATTTCAGTATTTTAATGGGCACAACACTTAAGCATTCAGTGGTTATTGGAGTTAATCTCTATACTATTAGATATAATGTGTGAATGAAAATCTTTTCAATGAGATTGTGTTTTAGAATAAATCCAATAAGGAAATGTGATGGTTCAGAGGATATGAACATTTTAAAGCCACATTTTTTTCTAAATGCACATATGATTAATGATCAATACTAATCTCTTTGTAAAAAGTGAGATAGGAAACATGTGACCAAATGACAAGTGACTCTGTGACTGTTTTATAATCCTGCATATATATTTATGATGTGATATATACACATATTTGGCATTAAAGTGTAGGCATACATTCTTCCCTGAACTTGTGAATATTATAGGGCAGAATTGTGATTAAATTCTGAAATCTCCACTACATTGTGGCAGTTATATCTATATGTAATTTAATGTTCCATAAAATAAGGAGCTGGGATACAGTTGAGATTCTGCATTTCAGTAACGTTTTATATGAATATATACATATGTAAGGTAAAAATTTACCCAGAGTTTAAAACTAATAGCATTATTAAGTAAATTTTTAAAATATTAAATGATTGTAAGTGACTATCTCTTTCTCCACAAATTGCATTGATTATTTTGTCTAGGGAGAAATAATGAATTGAATTATGAACTTTTTTTTAGTTTATTAATCAAAATATTAAAATGTTTCCTGGGAGATCTGACAATCTAGAAAATATAGATTTTTATTAATTACAAGACAGACTATTAAAGGATAAAGATGAAAAAAATTCATGTGTATCCTGCAGTAGGGTAAACATGAAAAAAAATATTTTGTTGTTCTAATTCATAGTTTTTGATGATGTACATTTTCTAGAAATCTTCCTTTTTACACAAATCAAACAATTTTGTTCATCTTGACCTGTCTTGTAATTTTTGAGGCAATGCTGGAAGGTGTTTATGTGATAGAGCTAATTTTCCCTGATGATTTGATTTCACATTGATTTCCTCCTTCAAAAGCTCCTTTTGTGACTTTTGCCTGAAACATAAAATTAGCAACTCATTACTTGTTTTCTTGTTCAGTGTTGGCTCTGGACAAAATTGTTAGTTCTCAAAGAGTGTCTGAGAGCCTCCTCACCTCTCCTTTCTATACACATTTCCTCCTTGTAAGAAGTCTCTTCCTCAGATTCTCTGAAAATCTTTTCAAAAAATGATTTAGCATGAGTGTAAATTATTATAAAATAATTATTTTCCTTCTTTAATATACACTATTTTACATTCTGTTCTAATTTGTGGGTGAAAGGTTCTATCACCTCAAACAAACAAAAGCTCACATTTTTAAGTGAGAAGAATTCTATGATCCTAATATAAGATAGAGCTTACCTATTATTCCTTCTCCATAAACCTAGATTTACAGATCATTGTTTTTTAGATAGGAGTTTAAATGTAGGTTGCATAACTCATCTATAAATAAGTTCATAATTGGAAAAAAAATATTTCTGCCTTTGTATGCCCTGTAGCACCTAACACAATATAGGTATATATCAGGATACCAATAGACACATAAAGATGGGCAAAAAGGATATTGATGTATATTATCTTATTGCAATGGATTAAGCTTATCTACAGAAGTATATATTCTGATTTGGATAAATATAATTCTAGATACTTCTCTGTGTTTGTATGTCAATAAAAGTACAGGTTGATATTTGGAAGAAATAATTTTATAGAATTTTAACAAGGCATAGTAATTGAGCTTTTACATAATATATGGTATTAGTTTTATTTGTATTCAGTTTGAACAGGAAAAAGAATCTGAATTGAAAAAGATCATTGAACTTCATATAATTTTCACCAAAAATAGATGTTTTTAAAAAGATATTCTACCATTCTTCCTATCTAGATCTTTACTCAAAGCTAGGAGAGTTCATGAATACTTCAACCAGTAGTGTATGCTGTATTACTTCTGGGATTAGGTCATAAAAGGCCAAATACTTGATTTACTTGGAACTCTTACTCTGGTGACAATTGACTGTCATGTACAAAGCCCCTTTATCTTAAGGCAACATGCTAGTCAACAGACCAGCTAAGCACAGCCTTCTATCCATCTCCAGACATATGACACCTCTTGGTTTGTTCAGACTAGTCCATCCAGCAGCTGGGTACCCAGGAGGGATTTTAGCCCCTGACATGAGGAACAGAATAATCTCACAGCTCAGCTCTGCCCAAATGTATGACCTATAAAATCTGTGAGATAAATTAGAATGGCTGTGGTTTTCAGCTGTTAAGTTCGTGGCAGGTTNAGTCCAACTCTCACATCCATACATGACCACTGGAAAAACCATAGCCTTGACTAGAAGGACCTTTGTTGGCAAAGTAATGCTCTATAGCCCTAGAAATTCACCTACTGTCTGATTTTTAGATGTTTTTTTAAAAAATGTTTTGATGAATAAACTAATAATATTATATAAGTTTGCATATATTTATCTTTTATTAATATAACTGAGCTTGCCATTTATTTTCCATTAAAAAATTTTTTTTTCATTGGAGGAATATAATTTGTCAGTTCTTAAAAGTTAAAACCATATTACTTTGATCCAGGAAGCAAAATATGTCCAATGGCATATTGACTGGGCTAAAATTAAAGAATTTGCATCAATATCAAAGTCTCAGAACATTTAAAAAGAGCAATAAGATCATAATCTTAATAATAATCATAAAATAAACCTAATAAACACAATAACTGTGATATTTCATCTTTAAAAGTTTGACACTTATTTCACAAATTTATTGGTTTAGCAATCCTGATCAAAATTATGCAGATTTTTCTGTTTAAGCATTCTTTTAGTATGTTATTATTTTATTTTATGATATCTTTCAGTGTCTTTTACTGTTACTTTTATATACATATATATAATTTTGACATTAAAGGGATCCATATTGACTTGGAAAACTATCACCAAAATTTTTTGGAATGAGGTATATAATACAAACCTGTTTGTATTATTGAAGATTTAGCTTTCATTCTATTCTATTATTACTATCATTTGAATTCTATCTTTTTCAAGTGACAGTATCATTTATAAATTCTATTCATCCTTTCAAAAATCAGTTTCTTCAGTATTGCTTAATATCATCATATTCATATTTTTCTCTCAGATTTTTAAATTATTTCATTTGGAATTCTTTTTATATAGCTTTACATTTTTGAGCAACTCTACTACCACTGGACAACTGAATTACACTTATGAGCTTATGACTATTTTTACAACCTACCTTATTAGAATAATCACTGGGAAACCTTTGAATCAGCCAATAACAAATTTATTTCATTACAATTTTATAATATTGCTAACCCCACTCCAGTACCTTGCCTGGAAAATCCCATGTACAGAGGAGCCTGGTAGGCTGCAGTCCATGGGGTCGCAAAGAGTCGGACAAGGCTGAGCGACTTCACTTTCACTTTTCACTTTCATGCTCGGAGAAGGAAATGGCAACCCACTCCAGTGTTCTTGCCTCGAGAATCCCAGGGACGAAGGGAGCCTGTTGGGCTGCCATCTATGGGGTTGCACAGAGTTGGACACGACTGAAGTGACTTAGCAGCAGCAGCAACCTATATTTAATGTACCTGAAAAGCCCATTCCCTCTTTATTTGATATGTTTTCTATAATTAATTCTAACAAGTAATTATCAGGGTAAACATGCCAGTTTCTATCTAACAGTAAACAAATTCTTTGTTGTCCCTGATAACTCTTCTTAGTGGAGCATCTTGAAAGCTACTCCATCTTCTTTGACATGGGTTGATCCAGACTGACTTTCTAATAATGATCTAATAATTTATGACTAGCTGTCTCCAAGTTAGAGGACTATAATTCTATTCCACAAGCACATCTATATAGTTCAAGGAGACGGCATTGCCAGGAAGCAAGAAAAAAAGAGCACCTTCTCTGATCCTATAATCATAAAAGCAATCAATTTCATTGCAGTCTGTGTGTGTGTTTTTTTTTCAATCAGAAGACTGAGATAAAATCTTGAAAGTAAATTGCTAGGTTATTGAACTGATGGTTTTTGGTCAAACTTCCTTGTAAAATACCTTTGGCAACTGTTTTCTGTGCAGATATTTAAGTGTGCTTACATTTATTAAATTAATTCTTAAGATAAATTGAAGGCACATGAAGAAACCATCTAAACTCCAGCACTTTTCCAGGACTAGAAGAGTTAGATGAAGTTGAGACAAAAAATTTCATTGCGCAGTGCATTCCTTTCATGCAAATAAAACCCCTAAGCTATATTAAAAGATGTCTCATTATAAGGCAATAAGAATGAAATAATAATTGCCTAATTTTCAAGATTAGGTTCCACTGTTTGCTTTCCTAATTATTATGTTTTCTAATTTTGAATAAATATTCTAAAGAACAACTAAAGAGAATATTTAGCCGTGTGTGTGTGTGTGTATGTGTGTGTGTGTGTGTGTGTGTGTGTGTGTGTGTGTGTGTGAATGGCAGTATTTTCTTGATAACCTTAGGAGAACAGCTATAAGATTCTATATATATTATCTTCAAAATTTTTCCCAGTCATGTTTAGTCTCATGTAAGATTACACTTATATTGGATAATTTGATCTATTGCTTCCCCTTTTCTCCTAAATAGCCATTATTTTTGTCCTGTTTGCCTTTTGAGTTACTGAGTAAAGTCCAGTCCTAACCATTCTGAAGGGGGAGAAACTACTGATGATCTTTTCAGCATTAATCTCGCTCATATTAATTTATGTTATTGATAACATCACGTCCTTTTCAATTATTCATGACTTTCTTTCTGGAAATATATAAATGACCCCAGAGTGTAAACCTTCAGTCTGAACCTGAATTGACAGTGAGCCTCTCTGGAATTTAACTTCATTATTCTTTCTAGATACTCTATCTGCACCCTTTTTGAATGATATTTGAGCTATCTATTATTCCTGCTGCTGCCGCTGCTAAGTTGCTTCAGTCGTGTACGACTCTGTGCAACCCCATAAATGGCAGCCCAACAGGCTCCCCCGTCCCTGGTATTCTTCAGGCAAGAATACTGGAGTGGGTTGCCATTTCCTTCTCCAATGCATGATAGTGAAAAGTGAAAGTGAAGTCGCTCAATCATGTCTGACTCTTAGTGACCCCATGGATTGTAGCCCATCAGGCTACTCTGTCCATGGGATTTCCAGGCAAGAGGACTGGAGTGGGGTGCCATTGCCTTCTCCATCTGTTATTCATGGTTAGTTGCTATTAGAAAAAAAAGCAATGTTGTTGTTTTCTTAATTTTTGCTTAAGCATATTGATAGCAGTTAGCACACATTTATTGATTAAAACAACTATTTCCTATTTCAGAGACACTGAATTGTGCACTGAATCAAAGCATATTTAGGGTCTTTATAAAAATTAAAGCTTTCAGTAAGTGGTATTCTGTTCGTAAACAACTTATTAACTGTCTTTTTATTATACTAATTTTTATACGTCAAAGGTTTTCAAACTGTAATTTTGTCTTACAGTTACTATTTTTTAAAAGTTTTACATAGCTGAGCTTTACATAACAATGACAACTTAACTGATCAATGAAATGGCAAACAGAAATCCATTTTAAAAGTCTACTATATTGGTACTACTTTACTGCAAATTGATAAGCAGCTTTTCTTTTACCTTTTAGTCTTTTGTGAACCAAAAATATGTTACTTCCTAAATATTAAATCTATATTAGTAATAATTGATTTGTTTTTCTGAAAATATAATATTAAATTTTTATAAATAATCATATTGTAATTTTAATTTATAATTTGTTATTTGAAAAACAATGTTTCTGTATTTGGAAATACAGATTATCTTAACTAGAGAATAATCAGTACTTTTCTACAAATGATTCATTATTCATAAATATGTAGTAATCATCTACTAGATGTGTGTCATGAGAGGTGAATAAGATACAGATTTAATTTTACATTCTCTGAAAACATACCTCTGACTGCCAGCCTCTTAATTAGTAAAGTAACTGTCCTACCTTGGGGTAAGTTAATAAAAGTGGTGTTTTAGTTCCTCATGAGCAAATGGAGATAAAATTATAGACTCGTCATTGTATTAGTGGACTAAATGGTCTAGAATAATGTATAACACATAGCCTTTATTATTATTATTTTATATTTGCCTGTAGTAGAATGCTAAAAAGGTAGAAAATGTACTTGATGTCACAAACTTTACAGTTTATTTCAGGACACAGATTAAAAATTCAAACATTAAATTAGTACATATGAGAAGTATAGGGAATAAAAAGAATAGGAAGTTGTAAGGAAAAAAATATTACAATGAATCAGTTCAGTTCAGTTCAGTCGTTCAGTTGTGTCCAACTCTTTGCAACCCATGGATGCAGCACTACAGGCTTCCCTGTCCATCACCAACTCCTGAAACTTACTCAAACTCATGTCCATTGAGTTGGTGATGCCATCCAACCATCTCATCCTGTTGTCCTCTTCTCCTGCCTTCAATCTTTCCCAGCATCAGGGTCTTTTCAAATGAGTCAGTTCTTCACATCAGGTTGTCAAAGTATTGGAGTTTCAGCTTCAACATCAGTCCTTACAATGAATACTCAGGGCTGATTTCCTTTAAGATTGACTAGTTGGATCTCCTTGCAATCAAGGGACTCTCAAGAGTCTTCTCAAACACATTTCAAAAGCATCAGTTCTTTGGCACTCAGCCTTCTTTATAGTCCAACTAACTCTCACATCCCTACATAACTACTGGAAAAAACCATAGCTTTGACTAGATAGACTTTTGTTGGTAAAGTAATGTCTCTGCTTTTTAATATGCTGTCTAGGTTGGTCATAGCTTTTCTTCCAAAGAGCAAGGGTTTTTTTAATTTCATGGCTACAGTCACCATCTGCAGTGATTTTTGTGCCCCCCAAAATAAAGTCTCTCACAGTTTCCATTATTTCCCCATCTATTTGTCATGAAATGAGGACCAGATGCCATGATCTTAGTTTTCTGAATGTTGAGTTTTAAGCCAGGTTTTCACTCTCCTCTTTTACTTTCATCAAGAGGCTCTTTAATTCTTCCTCACTTTCTGCCATAAGGATGGTGTCATCTACGTATCTGAGGTAATTTATATTTCTCCTAGAAAACTTGATTCCAGCAGGTGCTTCATCCGGAACAGCATTTCACATGATGTACTCTGCATATAAGTTAAATAAGCAGGGTGACAATATATAGCCTGATGTACTCCTTTCCTGGTTTGGAACCAGTCTGTTGCTCCATGTCCAGTTCAAACTGTTGCTTTCTTGACCTGCATTCAGATTTCTTAGGAGGCAAGTCGGGTAGTCTGATACTCCTATCTCTTTCAGAATTTTTCACAGTTTATTGTGATCCACACTGTCAAAGGCTTTATGAATAGGAACCTGAATAAGTTGCAAACTTCCCCTGGATGGCACAGTTTTTTAGAAGTAAAATTCATCACTCAGCTGGCTCACTGTAAGTTGTATACCACAGAATAAGACTGGGGAAGGAGCTTTAGAAATAGAGGAAGATTATTTATGAATACGTTAGTAATTGAACTGGATATTGTAGGTTGTCAGTTTTTATAGTTGCTGGAAAATTATCAGTTGAGGAAAAGGAACTCCAGGAAAAGCGACCAGAGTGAAGCAAAGGCGTATAGAAGATGTGTACTGTGCTTAGTCACTCAGTCATGTCCTACTCTTTGAGACCCCAGTACACTAATGAAAAAAATCTCATGTAATGAGCCTATTTTCAATTTATTTAATTCTAATATAAGAATGAATTTTTCTATTAAGTGGTCTTCATTTTCTGAATAAAATAAGTCTTGGTCAGTGAGTCAGTTCACTTGCTCAGTCATATTCCGACTCTTTGCGACCTCATGAATCACAGCACTCCAGGGCTCCCTGTCCATCACCAACTCCCAGAGACCACCCAAACTCTTGTCCATTGAGTCGGTGATGCCATCCAGCCATCTCATCCTCTGTCATTCCCTTCTCCTCCTGGCTCCAATCCCCCCCAGGATCAGAGTCTTTTCCAATGAGTCAACTCTTTGCATGAGGTGGCCAAAGTATTGGAGTTTCAGCTTTAGCATCATTCCTTCCGATGAACACCCAGGGCTGATCTCCTTCAGAATGGACTGGTTGGATCTCCTTGCAGTCCAAGGGACTCTCAAGAGTTTTCTCCAACACCACAGTTCAAAAGCATCAATTCTTCGGCGCTCAGCTTTCTTCACAGTCCAACTCTCACATCCATACTTAGATCCAAGAAAATGAGATAAAACTGTCTAGCAAAATAAAACATTACATTTTAAAATTACTTTGAATAGGTGACATTAGACTTCTTAAATGTTATGCTTAGTAGTTGTTTTCACCTCCTTGAATTTACCTCTAACCTTCCTTTGTGAGAATACTATTTATAGTTGGTCTCAGGACCAGTATTGATCTAAAAACTGTCAGTCTGCAGTTTATATTTCTAGAAATAGAAAGTGTGTGTGTTAAAAATGATATACAATTGAATGGAGTAATTTTAGGTAAAAAAAAATTGACATCATGTTTCATGTGCTTTTAATTTTATAATAATTCACTTTTATTGTTTGCTCTAGATTAGAAATTAAGGCCAAACACAACAACAAATCTCCTTGTATCTTCATCACTCAGAGTTTTAAAAGCACTATATTAGGAAATTGTTTCAGAAAGTCTTCTTGGTACAGTAGAGGAATTGGTTATCTTTATAGTTTTTATTTATGCTGACAGACTGATCTGACTCTTGGCTGAAATGGTGAGCTGAAGATGGTGCCAGAAACATAAAATGGAATCTTAGGAGAATGATGGTCACTAGATGCCACATTAGAGGCTAATTATAAAGCTCAGTTTCATACAGAAAGCAGTAAGACACTATATAATACAGATACTTAAGTAAAATTTGAGTTCAGTTTAGTTCAGTCATTTTGTCATGTCCAACTCTCTGCGACCCCATGAATTGCAGCACACCAGGCTTCCCTGTCCATCACCAACTCCTGGAGTTCACTCAGACTCACATTCATCGAGTCAGTGATGCCATCCAGCCAGCTCATCCGCAGCTCTCCTCCTGCCCCCAATCCTTCCCAGCATCAGAGTCTTTTCCAGTGAGTCAACTCTTCACATCAGGTGGCCAAAGTACAGAAGTTTCAGCTTTAGCAGCATTCCTTCCAAAGAAATCCCAGGGCTGATGTCCTTCAAAATGGACTGATTTGATCTCCTTGCAGTCCAAGGGACTCTCAAGAGTCTTCTCCAACACCACAGTTCAAAAGCATCAATTCTTCAGTGCTCAGCCTCCTTCACAGTCCAACTCTCACATCCATACATGACCACAGGAAAAACCATAGCCTTGACTAGATGGACCTTAGTCAGCAAAGTAATATCTGTGCTTTTGAATATGCTATCTAGGTTGGTCATAACTTTTCTTCCAAAGAATAAGTGTCTTTTAATTTCATGGCTGCAATCACCATCTGCAGTGATTTTGGAGCCCCCCAAAATAAAGTCTGACACTGTTTCCATTGTTTCCCCATCTATTTCCTATTTCCTATTAATTTTAGTTTATATAATTTAAATATTTATGGAGAATAATAATTCTCAAAAAGGTACCAAATTAGTTAGCTCTGGGTGAGTTCTGGGCTTGCAAGGCTTAGGGATGATCCTGAATCCCTCCCAGGTGCACTAAGTATAAAGATTACTCTGTGTACTTTCTCCAGTCCTTCCAGCTATTACTTCAATTTTCTTCTAGACTATAGTTTGAGTATGGAATTACCCAATCCTCTCCCATTGGGAATTTATAATTATGCACCAGTTTGCCCTTGAGTGTTCAGGAGACACAGAAAGGAACACTTAAATTTCTTGAACAAAGTAATTTGAATGCCAGAATCTTACTCTCAGAAACTGGTGTGCTTCAAGTCTCACTTTTTCTGTGACCTTTGAAGTGAAGCAGCAAATCATTGGAAAATTCTTGAGAAAGTATAAACTGGGAACCAGAAATCAGAACAGTCTTGAGATATTAATGACAAATACTAAACTGTGGTCTCTGAATAAAAGCTTTACAAATACAACAGAACTGTTCCAGAAAATACATATATCTTATGTTAGGCTTCCCTCATGGGGAGAGAGGAGGGAGGGGGGTTCAGGATGGAGAACACGTGTATACCTGTGGCGGATTCATGTTGATGTATGGTGAAACCAATACAATATGGTAAAGTAATCAGCCTCCAATTAAAATCAATAAATTTATATTTAAAAAAAAAGAAAAAAAAATAAAGAATCTGCCTGCAATGCAGGAGACCCTGGTTCAACTCCTGGGTTTGGAAGATACACTGGAGAAGAGATAGGTTACCCACTCCTGTATTCTTAGGCTTTTCTTATGACTCAGCTGGAAAAGAATCTACCTGCAATGCTGGAGACCTAGGTTCAATCCCTGGGTTTGGAAGATCCACTAGATGAGGGAAAGGCTGCTTGTGCTGCTGCTAAGTCACTTCAGTCATGTCCTACTCTGTGCGACCCCAGAGACCACAGCCCACCAGGCTCCCCTGTCCCTGGGATTTTCCAGGCAAGAACACTGGAGTGGGTTGCCATTTCCTTTTCCAATACATGAACTTGAAAAGTGAAAGTGAAGTCACTCAGTCGTGTCTGACTCTTAGCGACCCCATGGAATGCAGCCTACCAGGCTCCCCTGTCCATGGGATTTTCCAAGCAAGAGTACTGGAGTGGGGTGCCATTGTCCACTCTGGTATTCTGGCCCAGAGAATTCCGTGAACTATATAGTCTATGGGGTTGCAAAGAGTCAGATACAACTGAGCGACTTTCACTTCACTTCACTTCACTTCTCATGTTAAGATTCAGCAACTGGCTTCTCAGTGACAAATATTCAGTCAGTTTAAATGAAACTTGAAATAGTTATCTTTGGAAAATACCCTTTAAGGTAACATTCTTGAGGTCCATGCATCAGATCATATTGCACTGAAGTATATTCTTTACTTGATTAAAAAATATGATTGTATAGTTTATGATGATTGGTGTAATAATGATAAAGATATTGTAAGCATTATTTAAAAAGAGAAACTGTCTTCTTTAAGCCTGTGTACTTGGCTAGAACTTTTTCAGACCCTTGGGCTAAGCAGGAAAGTTACCGGACACAGCCTGTGGCTTAGGGCATAGATTCTGCCTAGGATTTACTTAGGAATCAATATCACTTTCCCAAGGAGCTGATGTGCTTTATCTGGGAGGAAACTGACCCTGAAAACCTCCAGAATGGAAGGGGAGAAGATAAGTGTATTTGTCTCTCAGGGACAGACAGAAAAGAGGAATATTGGGAAATATGTTGGTAGAGAAAGAACTGTAGCACTCATCATTAGAACTGCTGAATTAAAATCTTAATCTAATTTCCTGATTTATGATAGTTTACCTGAATTACGTTTGTTACAAGTTAATTAAACTGTCAATAATCTGAAAATTTTAGGGTACTTGATATTTTTCCTAGAGTTTATTGAAAACATATTTCTGTTTAGTATAAACATTTTCCTTATAAATAAAGCAGAGAAACAATTTATGAGAGGCAATATTAAATTGACTTTAAAAAGAATATTTTTATGAGCTAATTAGTTAATGGTAAACATTTTTCCATTCAGTCTGTCATATATTGCTTAACACTATGGAGAAAAGAGTTCTTGTCTGAGGTACAAATCCTGTGGTTTTGAGCTAACATAACATAAACAAATAGGGGAATTTATTGGAAAGCAAGAGTATCATGTCTTCAGAAGAAGCAAAAGTGAAAGAGATTAGATATTAAGTAAAGTCCAAAATAAAGTTTCTCCCAGAATTTCACTTTCTTATTATTTATTTATTAATAATAAATGATATTATTTCTTTCCTTATTTATTCAGTACCCAAATTGTGAACTCCTCTGTCAAGGAGAAAATAGCTCCCCTCAAAGTGTATGTCAGTTACTTTGAGAGTATCAGCGGAGTTCTGAGGTTTAATTATCATCCAGACTGTGCATGGTTGCCAGCATACTTTTGCAGTCTTGCTCCAGCTTTTTGGAGGTCATACAGAAGGAGAGCTGCTTCCACCCTGTGCAGTTCTTTGGACTGGATGCATGACAGCTTTGCTTGTGCTCAGAGTTTATCAGACCTCTTAGAAATCATTTCTCAGCATCATTAATTGTCCAGAATTTTATATTTCTCAAGAAATTTTTACCTTTTCATTTGCTAGGTTTTTATCTTTCATCAAGATAGAACACAGTATAGTTATTCTTATGTATACTTCACTATGTGACGTCTCTCTGTTGGGTCCTCATACCCTCCCCAGGTAGGGGTCTGAGGTGAAATGTTTTGTGAGATGGCTTTCAGTGTGGATTTTTTCCCTTGTCATCGGGGAAAGAACAGTGTGCTCTCCATGCTTCTGTTTCTCTTTGGTCAGCTGTCTCAAGCAAATGGTCCCTGTTTCCCAGGCTTCAATGAAACTTTAATCAATTGTAGCTTCAGAGTCTGAGGGACATATAATAATCTCTGTAACTGGCACTTTTGACATCTCTTTAATTAGACCTGAAGAAGAAAGCAATTGTTTTTAACTTGATAGAGAAGTATTATAAGTCTACATATTTTAGAAGAAACATATATTCTTTAATCATAAACCACAAATGTTTAGGCTCTTCAGGTATATTATGGGCTGCTGCTACTGCTAACTCACTTTAGCCATGTCCGACTCTGTGCGACCCCATAGACAGCAGCCCACCAGGCTCCCCTGTCCCTGGGATTCTCCAGGCAAGAACACTGGAGTGGGTTGCCATTTCCTTCCCCAATGAATGAAAGTGAAAAGTGAAAGTGAAGTCATTCAGTCATGTCCGACTCTTAGCAAACCCATGGACCACAGCCTACCAGGCTTCTCAGTCGATGGGATTTTCTAGGCAAGAGTACTGGAGTGGGTGCCATTGTCTTCTCTGATATCATGGGCTGAGAGGGGCTAAATTGATTTTGGTAGCTCCTTTTACAAGTCCTGTGGCACTAAGAGAATGTGAGGTCAACTTGGTGTCTATTGTGTTCTGCTCAACATTTGAGCTATCAGCTGAAACTGATAAAGGTCTATTAACAAGCAATCATCTATTATCACTATACATAATATAAGAGAGTTTAATAGGATTAGTGGGAGGAAATAAATGAGATTTTAGGTAATGAGATAAAAAGAGGCACCTATAGGAGAAAAGATCATAGGAAGATAGCCTAAATGATAACAACAACAACAGATCTTTAGCATAAAAGCAGAAGTACATTTGGTTATGGCAAACTCTCTGTTATCAATTAGTTACACCCCATCACTTCATGGCAAATAGATAGGGAAACAGTGGCTGACTTTNTGAGATGGCTGGATGGCATCACGGACTTGATGGAAGTGAGTCTGAGTAAACTCCAGGAGTTGGTGATGGACAGGGAGGCCTGGAATGCTCTGATTCATCAGGTCGCAAAGAGTCAGACATGACTGAGCGACTGAACTGAACTGAACTGACACAAAACCTGGCCCTGCAGGCTTTCTGCTTATTGTAGTCATTCTGTTAATGAAAAAGTCTTCACAAAAACATTTGCTGGCTGCTGCTGCTTTACTATATACCCCAAGACTGTATTCACACTTTCAAATGAAGACTCAGAATGTGATTTTATTAAGGTGCACTAGCCTTATTTTACAAGCATTCTTTCAATGGAGTGAAAAATGAAAGTTTATATCATGTCTCTTCTGATCTGGTCTTCTGTGCATTCTAACAACCAAATAATTAATGTTTCTATTATATAGATGTGAATATTCCTAGTTCTCTACATTAATGAAAATTTATTCTGATTTGTTTGCATAGTTAACCATTTCATGAATATATTTCAATGATAGTAGTAGACACCAATTTTCATTTCACTTTTTTAATCCATTGACTATTTGGTGCTAGTTTTAGTAAGAATGGTCAAAATGGGGCAAAAAGGAAGATAGACCTCTGATTTTATCACCTATTTACATATTATTCTCATAATTTTCCAACCAACATACTATAGTCAAAGGAGTCTTTTTTCTGTTGTGGTAAATATGACTGAGTGCTTTTTTCACTTATCACTACAATTCCCCTAATTTTTAACATCTCTTTCATCCTTTTCCAAATTTATTCTAATTTATCCACAGCATCTAGCAGCCTTCATTAGTTACTCTTACTTACACAGACCTTTCTTTTCTGATCATAATTGCCATTTTAATATTTTTCACCCTCTAGATTTTAATATGAACTTCAAAGGAATTTACATTTAATTGTGCTTTAAAATTGTTTTGTCTTTGTTAGTTGGTTCTCTCTTTGTTAGTCAGGTCTTCTCTACTGAGAAGGGACCATACCTCTCACTGTTTGTCTTTCTCTGTCTTACTCTAGCCCAGTAGTTTTCCTATCTGACTGCCCATTAGAACCATCTTTTGGAGAAGATGAGGGCTCATGAGTGGAGGGTTAAAAATCACCTATACTTGGACTCCACCCAAGATTAATTAAGTTAAAATCAGGCATAGGAATTGTTTTTCATTCCCAACTGATTCCACTGTAGCCAAATTTGAGTATCCCTGCCCTAACATTATATTGAGAATTTGACATTGTTTAGTACACATGTGATTAAGCATCCATTAAAGAACATCAGAGACCATCCAGGGAATTTTCCAAGGGAATTTCCAAGGAAAATTTTTCATAATTCAGCATGGATAGTTCAGTTCAGTTCAGTCACTCAGTCATGTCTGACTCTTTGTGACCCCATGGACTACAGCATTCCTGACCTCCCTGTCCATCACCAACACCCAAAGTTTACCCGAACTAATGTCCATTGAACTGGTGATGCCCTTCAACCATCTCATCCTTTGTCATCCCTTTCTCCTCCCACTTTCAATCTTTCCCATCATCAGGGTCTTTTCCAATGAGTCAGTTCTTTGCATCAGATGGCCATAGTATTGGAGTTTCAGCTTCAGCATCAGTCCTTCCAATGAATACTCAGGACTGATTTCCTTCCTTTAGGATCGACTGGTTGGATCTCCTTGCTGTCCAATGGACTCTCAAGAGTCTTCTCCAACACCACAGTTCAAAAGCATCAATTCTTCAGTGCTCAGCTTTCTTTATAGTCCAACTCTCACATCCATACATGACCACTGGAAAAACCATAGCTTTGATTAGATGCACCTTTGTTTGCAAAATAATGTCTCTGTTTTTTAATATGCTTTCTAGGTTGGTCATGCCTTTTCTTCCAAGGAGCAAGTGTCTTTTAATTTCATGGCTGCAATCACCATCTGCAGTGATTTTGGAGCCCCCAGAAATAAAGTCTGTCACTGTTTCCACTGTTTCCCCATCTATTTGCCATGAAGTGATGGGACTAGATGCCATGACCTTATTTTCTGAATGTTGAGCTTTAAGCCAACTTTTTCACTCTCCTCTTTCACTTTCATCAAGAAGCTTTTACTTCTTTGCTTTCTGCCGTAAGAGTGTTATCCTCTGCATATCTGAGGTTATTAATATTTCTCCTGACAATCAGCATGGATAAGTGAAGCATAAATTGTCAATTGTAAAGAATAGCTAATTGAAGCAGAAGTCATGACTTAGAGACAATTGACAGAAGAGGTGTAGTAATGGAGACATTCAAGTTTTTTTTTTTTTTAACTAAAACTGAATCAGATTTTATAAACATATGTAAGCAGGTACTAAACTATAGAATTAAAAGATAATTTGAACTCTGTCAATTTTGACTCATCTGAGAAAGAAAAAGGGAAATATAGTAATTTGAAGGGTAAAAGATGGAAGTGTCAGGGTACAGAAAGAGGTCTTTGATAATGATTATATGAAAATACGAAAATAAAATGAAGGTTGTAAAACAGAGAATCTATTTAAGATAGCTGCAGGCACCTTCCTCTTCTTGGAAGATGGGTGGTTTAGGGTATTTGAGGGAGTTAAATGGAGCTTAAATAATTGTAGCTGAAGGAACAATTCTATCCTGATGTTGCTGTCTCTGATGAGTTGACAGGCCCAGCCACTGGTAAGCAACACTATAAAGAATTTAAAAAGCAAATGTGCCCAAGAGATGAGGATATCAAGAAGTAGGCTTGCTCTGGCTTCAGGCATTAATATATCAGGCTACAAGTGAAAGACTAATTTGAGATCCCACCAGAAAGAAGCATCAGGACTTTTTATATCCTCCTGCAGTGTTCAGGTCTAGTTCAGGTCCTGCTGGAGCTGTGTCTGCCCTGGCTGCTCATGAATTGAGAAAAATAGAAGTTTGTGTGTGTTTAAAGTTAGTGTGCTTGCTGCCAGGCAGGTCACAGCATAGCGTGTGTGAAAGGGCTGCTAAATGCAAACCTGAATAAGAAAACTCCTGGGGAAACAGTATGGATGAACGAGTAACACATTATCATTTTCCTCAATCCAGACTATTTTTTTTTTTTCACAGTCCCAGCTCATTTGTATACCCATGGGTGAGCGAGTGAGATTTAGTGTATTTAGTGATACTGAGTTTCAGCAAGGGTTAGGCTATCCAAGATTGATAAAGATATGTGATAGTATATGCTGTTAAAGTATATTTGAATAAATATTTATATGTGTTCAATTGCCACCCATATACACTTTAAGAAATTTTAGGTAAAGTTTTTATGTATCTATTTTTTAATTGAAGGATAAATGCTTTACAGAATTTGATTTTCTGTCAAACCTCGCATTTCAGCAGAAAGAAAAATCATCCTCCTTTTATATGTGAAGACTCTAGAACATTGACTTAAGAAAAACAGGTGACTAAAGGCTGCTTAAAAGAATCTTATCAGAGTCTCCAGTTTTTAGAACATTTTTTATTTGAAGTGCCATAAAATAGAACTATGAATTAATAAATTTCTATAATTTTCCAAAGCACTTTTGTTTCAAACATCTTAATAAAAACTGAAAATATGAGCTGCTTAGTTAGTCCTGTGATAACTTGTCATTATTCTTTTACTTCAGTGACACATTAGTAGTTGTCAAGTTTTAAGATTCTGATAGAGAAATGCTGATATGTATATTAGAAGCTAGTAATCCACACAGACACGTATATTTGCTTTTATCTTTTTGTTATGGGACAGCACTCCAGTTTTGGAAGGATAAAAGGATTTTTTTCTCCTGTCAATGTAATCTATTCTCGATGCTCTCTTTCATTACATTCTGTAACACACTGATTGTCTTCACAGCACAGCCTTAACTGAAGAACAAACCTTAGGGAAGGGAAAAGGCATTAAAAACATCTACACATCTGCTTTCAGCCCCTCCATTATTACCATGAATGTCCTAAATCACCTTGTGTCTGATGACATTAAATCAGGGACAACAGGCAAAGGAGGCCATGTCAGCATGCTGATAATGCAGCCACTGTACTGTCTGGTCGGTTTATATTCTGTCACTTCCAATTTAAAGGGCACTAAATAGAGCAATTTTTATCCAGGACAAGTTTGTAAAAGTTATTCCACTTTTTGTTTTCTTGTCTGCAACAGCAATTAGTTTTTAATAACAATTGCAATATCATAAGTGTCTGACTTTTTTTTTTGGGGGGGGGAGTTCATTTCATTGTGTTTACTCCTAACATTTTAAGTCTTTTAGACAGCACAGTATAAAACTAGAATTATCAAAAAAAAAAAAAAAAGAAAAGAAAAGAAAAAAGAAAAAACAAACAAACTCTCAACCTAAGGATTTAATTTTTAAGCTTGGGAGAGTTTACTAATGCTTTCTAAAATTTTAAGCTTTCAGACTTCAAAAGGAATGTGTGTTTGTTATAGGAAATTTAGACAATATAGAAATTATACAGAAAAAATAAAGAATACNAAACTATAGAATTAAAAGATAATTTGAACTCTGTCAATTTTGACTCATCTGAGAAAGAAAAAGGGAAATATAGTAATTTGAAGGGTAAAAGATGGAAGTGTCAGGGTACAGAAAGAGGTCTTTGATAATGATTATATGAAAATACGAAAATAAAATGAAGGTTGTAAAACAGAGAATCTATTTAAGATAGCTGCAGGCACCTTCCTCTTCTTGGAAGATGGGTGGTTTAGGGTATTTGAGGGAGTTAAATGGAGCTTAAATAATTGTAGCTGAAGGAACAATTCTATCCTGATGTTGCTGTCTCTGATGAGTTGACAGGCCCAGCCACTGGTAAGCAACACTATAAAGAATTTAAAAAGCAAATGTGCCCAAGAGATGAGGATATCAAGAAGTAGGCTTGCTCTGGCTTCAGGCATTAATATATCAGGCTACAAGTGAAAGACTAATTTGAGATCCCACCAGAAAGAAGCATCAGGACTTTTTATATCCTCCTGCAGTGTTCAGGTCTAGTTCAGGTCCTGCTGGAGCTGTGTCTGCCCTGGCTGCTCATGAATTGAGAAAAATAGAAGTTTGTGTGTGTTTAAAGTTAGTGTGCTTGCTGCCAGGCAGGTCACAGCATAGCGTATGTGAAAGGGTTGCTAAATGCAAACCTGAATAAGAAAACTCCTGGGGAAACAGTATGGATGAACGAGTAACACATTATCATTTTCCTCAATCCAGACTATTTTTTTTTTTTCACAGTCCCAGCTCATTTGTATACCCATGGGTGAGCGAGTGAGATTTAGTGTATTTAGTGATACTGAGTTTCAGCAAGGGTTAGGCTATCCAAGATTGATAAAGATATGTGATAGTATATGCTGTTAAAGTATATTTGAATAAATATTTATATGTGTTCAATTGCCACCCATATACACTTTAAGAAATTTTAGGTAAAGTTTTTATGTATCTATTTTTTAATTGAAGGATAAATGCTTTACAGAATTTGATTTTCTGTCAAACCTCGCATTTCAGCAGAAAGAAAAATCATCCTCCTTTTATATGTGAAGACTCTAGAACATTGACTTAAGAAAAACAGGTGACTAAAGGCTGCTTAAAAGAATCTTATCAGAGTCTCCAGTTTTTAGAACATTTTTTATTTGAAGTGCCATAAAATAGAACTATGAATTAATAAATTTCTATAATTTTCCAAAGCACTTTTGTTTCAAACATCTTAATAAAAACTGAAAATATGAGCTGCTTAGTTAGTCCTGTGATAACTTGTCATTATTCTTTTACTTCAGTGACACATTAGTAGTTGTCAAGTTTTAAGATTCTGATAGAGAAATGCTGATATGTATATTAGAAGCTAGTAATCCACACAGACACGTATATTTGCTTTTATCTTTTTGTTATGGGACAGCACTCCAGTTTTGGAAGGATAAAAGGATTTTTTTCTCCTGTCAATGTAATCTATTCTCGATGCTCTCTTTCATTACATTCTGTAACACACTGATTGTCTTCACAGCACAGCCTTAACTGAAGAACAAACCTTAGGGAAGGGAAAAGGCATTAAAAACATCTACACATCTGCTTTCAGCCCCTCCATTATTACCATGAATGTCCTAAATCACCTTGTGTCTGATGACATTAAATCAGGGACAACAGGCAAAGGAGGCCATGTCAGCATGCTGATAATGCAGCCACTGTACTGTCTGGTCGGTTTATATTCTGTCACTTCCAATTTAAAGGGCACTAAATAGAGCAATTTTTATCCAGGACAAGTTTGTAAAAGTTATTCCACTTTTTGTTTTCTTGTCTGCAACAGCAATTAGTTTTTAATAACAATTGCAATATCATAAGTGTCTGACTTTTTTTTTTGGGGGGGGGAGTTCATTTCATTGTGTTTACTCCTAACATTTTAAGTCTTTTAGACAGCACAGTATAAAACTAGAATTATCAAAAAAAAAAAAAAAAGAAAAGAAAAGAAAAAAGAAAAAACAAACAAACTCTCAACCTAAGGATTTAATTTTTAAGCTTGGGAGAGTTTACTAATGCTTTCTAAAATTTTAAGCTTTCAGACTTCAAAAGGAATGTGTGTTTGTTATAGGAAATTTAGACAATATAGAAATTATACAGAAAAAATAAAGAATACTCAAAGCCAAGCATACTGAAATAATCACTGCTGTTTCAAATATAACTTTCCAATCTTCCAGTGTGTATACATGTACATGCGTGTGTGTTTGTGTGTAAATAACAGTCCAGGGAGCAGAGACCCCGCACAGGGCAGGCTTCCTAAAAAGACTAACTATTTATAGGAGAGTTATTACTAAGAGGGAATAAAAGAGAACTCTAAAAAGGAGCCTAGAGCTGAGAAAAAGTAGAGAAGGAAGGCATAAATTTACAAGTAGGCCTCCTTTTCCAAAGAGATGGGATTCAGACTCCTTGGAAAAATGCAGTGCTACAGTCTACCAGATGGTGAAGAAGTCTGTTGGGTTACCCTGGAATGGAACTGGTCCCAAGATGATGGACCAAGACTAAGTTATTACTGGAAGATGAGCACTAGTGAGTGGCCTGTGGCCTTCTGATTACCGAGTCTCATAGGAGAAAACAGGAAAAAAACACTGGAATCAGCAAGAGAAACACCTTTCATCTTTCAGTGTCCCCTAGCACCTCCACTGACAATGGAAAGATATTTATAACACCAGCTCCATTGTGACAAGTAGGGCAGTGATGAGGAGCTCCGGATCTGAGAGACGATACATTATGATAACTGACACAGTACATAACCTTGTCTTCTAAAAAATTTTTTTCTAAACATATTCTTTCTTAGAATTTGTTTTTTCTCACTCATCAATTTATATCAGAATATTTTCTGTCTTTCTTTTACAACAAAATTTCAGAGCCTACATGGCATTTTGTAACAAGAATGTCCTATGGAAATTTTGTGCATGCTATGTCTGTAATATAGACAGGTCATGCCTTAGTAATTCATTTAAGTCATCTCTGTGGAGAAACACTGGCCTCTTTTTCCTTTTCTTTGTTGCTTTGGCAATTTCAATTGGTCCTTTTGTCTGAGGGGCTTTTTGCCATTGCTAATCAAGAGTGTCCTCATATTTGCCCTTGTACTTCTGGGAAAGAAACTTTCACTAAAAATTCTTAATTCTGAGGAAAACAAATGCTGATAAGGGATGTTTTCTTGTAGTTTTGATCACAAAGTCACAAACATCTTTACAGCCCTCCATTTCATACCTAACAAAAATTATAGTTGACCCTTGAAAAACACAGATTTGAACTATGCAAGTCTACTTATACATAGAATTTTTTTTCATAAATATCACTCCACTATAAGGGCTTCCCAGGTGGCACTAGTGTTAAAGGACCTGTCTGCCAATGCAAGAGACACAAGAGACACAGGTTCAATTCCTGGGTCGGGAAGATCTCCTGGAGAAGGAAATGGCAATGCACTTCAGTATTCTTGCCTAGAAAATTCCACAGACAGAGAAGCCTGGTGAGCTGCAGTCCATGGGGCCACAGAGGGTTGGACATGACTGAGCCACTGAACACACACACACACACACACACACACACACACACA
>SJYW01029302.1:47599-59462 GCA_006410735.1 Raphicerus campestris
AGTCAACTCTTTGCATGAGGTGGTCAAATTATTGGAGTTTCAGCTTTAGCATCATTCCTTCCAAAGAAATCCCAGGGCTGATCTCCTTCAGAATGGACTGGTTGGATCTCCTTGTAGTCCAAGAGACTCTCAAGAGTCTTCAACACCACAGTTCAAAAGCATCAATACTTCGGCGCTCAGCCTTCTTCACAGTTCAACTCTCACGTCCATACATGACCACAGGAAAAACCATAGCCTTGACTAGACAGACCTTAGTCGGCAAAATAATGTCTCTGCTTTTGAATTAGCTTAATATAAATAAAACTAGCCAGCTATAGAAATATTTATAGTTGTGTGTGTATATATATATACACACAAGGGTTAGTGTATACACATATATTTTCTTGCTCTGTCAGCCAAGAGGTCTTAGAAACAACAAGCTTCCGGTAAAAGAGTGCATCTAGCACACATATTTCAGTTAGTAATACCATTGTGCAATAACATCTCTCTTTGCAGAGATGAATGATTCTAGGACCAGGCTCTACTATACATTATGATCTTTGGTGCTAAAAAGTAAGGAAGTGCTACAAAAAGAAAAAAGAAAAGCATAAAGATGGTGGTGTGTCAAAGGAAGGGACAAAAGAAGCTAACAAAGATTTCCTAATGGCTAAAGCTGAAAGAACTTGAAGAGAAAAAAATAAACTAATATCTGGATATAGCCAAAGGATAAATTAAATATCCATATTAATCCCAATATAAATAAAAGATGGAATAAATAAATAGAGGAAAAGGACAAATCTCTTGTGTAGAAGTAGGTAGATATTCCACTCTAAAGTTAAACATAACTTCATGTTTACATAAAGTTAAATGTAACTCCCCGCACCTTAAAGGTGGGTTGCACATAATAATTACCTTCTAAGGAGTGCAAAATGGGAAAAGTAATTTCATAGTGGAGAAACCTCACAAACACTACCTTAGCCCTGTGAACAAGGTAACATCAGTACTAGTAAGCAGTTTACAGTATATGCCTTTGATATATGTGATGGAATAGCATTTACCTGTATGGTCTTTCCTTAAAAACACAAAAGCTCAATCTAATAGAAAAAAAAAAAAAGTCAAGTTCCAAATGAGAGGCATTCTGCAAAACATGTGACTAGTTACCCTCAAGACTGTCAACATCAACAAAATCAAGGGACATCTGAGGATCTGTCACAGTCAAGGGGAGTCTATGGAAAATGACAAGTAAATGTAATATGGTTGAATTGACCCTAAATATAGAAAGGACATTAGGTAAAAACTGAGAAAATATGAGTAAATTATAGACTTTAATTCTTATTAATAATACCACTATCAGTTCATTAATTTTAGCAAATATACCATAAGAATATAAGATGTTAATAATAGGCGAAATTTGGTGTGGATTTTAAAGGAATTCTTTATACTATTTCTGCAAATCAATAATTTTACTAAAATAAAAGTTTATTAAAAAAGAAAAAAACTCAGGAGAACAAAGGATAAAGGAATATGTGAGGAGGTTCTGATTTAACTCAGGATTGTCATGATAACGTTGGTTGATATAATGACATTTGATCACTTGGAGGAGGTGAGAGTTAGTCATTTAGAAATTGGGACAAAGAACGTTCTAACCAGAGGGATCTGTAAAGGCAAAGGCACTGAGTCTGAGCATCATATTAGTTAGAAGAACCCATGTGGCTAGTACAGAGTTGGTAAGGGCAATGTAGCAGGAGAGGTATCAAAGTTATACAGATCTATACAAAGGTACAGATTATGTCAAAGCTACAGATTATGTCAAAGTTATACAGATCTATACAAAGGTACAGATTATGTAGGGCCTAGTTCAATTCAATTCAGTTGCTCAGTCATATGCGTCTCTTTGTGACCCCCATGGACTGCAGCACACCAAACTTCCCTTTCTATCACCAACTCCTAGAGCTTGCTCAAACTCTTGTCCATTGAGTTGGTAATACCATCCAACCATCTCATCCTCTGTCATCCCCTTCTCTTCCTGCTTTCAATCTTTCCCAGCATCAGGGTCTTTTCCAAGGAGGCAGTTCTTCCCAACAGGTGACAGGGCCTTGTAGGCTATAGTAAATAGATTGCTTTTTATAAGGATTGAAATTAGATATCATTAGAGGAATTTGAGCAGAGGATGTTGTGAACAAAGAAATATGCTCTAGTTTTACAAAAGCATGCAGAGAAGTACTTTATATCAGTTCACACCATCCTCTGCTCAAATCTGTATCTTGGCGGAAGTATTATGGACAGAATGAGAATATAGAAACCAGTTAGTTTAGCAATTCTCAACCTTTTGACACCAGGGACTGGTTTCCTGGAAGACTGTTTTCCACAGACTGGTGGACAAGGGATGGTTTCAGTATGATTCAAGCATATTACATTTATTTTGCACTTTATTTCTAATCTGGGCTTCCCTGATAGCTCAGTTGGTAAAGAATCCACTAGCAATGCAGGAGACCCTGTTTCAATTCCTGGGTTGGGAAGATCTGCTGGAGAAAGGATAGGCTATTCACTCCAGTATTATTGGTCTTCCCTTGTGGTAAAGAATCTGCTGGTAAAGAATCTGCCTGCAATGAGGGAGACCTGTGTTTGATCCCTGGGTTGGGAAGATCCCCTGGAGAAGGGAGACTACCCATTCGAGTATTCTGGCCTGGAGAATTCTATGGACTACAGTCCATAGGGTGGCAAAGAGTTGGACACAATTGAGCGACTTTCACTTTCTTTCACTTTTCATTTCTAATCTAATGCTGCCACTGATATGACAGAAGGTACGGGTCCTGGAGGTTGGAGACTCCTGAGTTAGGTGCTCATTATTCTTATCTAGTTAAAAAATAACTGCAGCTGAGGCCAGAGATATAACATTGGGGGATACTGAGAAATGGTCAGATTCTGGACATATTTTAAAAATACAGCCAGGACATTTACTGATGAATTGGATGTGGAATGTCAGCAAAAATAGCAATCATAGAAATATATTTTTGTCTAAATAATTCAAAGTGCACTGTGGAAAACATGAAGATTCCTTAAGAATTTAGAATAGTATGACCCAGCTATTTCCTTCTGGCTATTTAACTTACAAACATAAAAACAGTAATTCAAAGAGATATATGCACCCCTATATTAATTGAAGCATTATTTACAATAGCCATGATATAGAAATAACCTGTGTCCACTCATGCATGAATGAATAAAGAAGATGTAGTGTATACACACACATACACAATGAAGTACTACTAAAGCATAAAAAAGAATGAAATCTTATCATTTGTGGCATCATGGGTAGACCTTGAGATATTATACTATGTCAGATAGAGTAAGACAAATATGATTTCATACGTACATGTAATCTGAAAATAAAAAAAAATAGTTGTAGCTGAGACCAAAAAAATGAATAAAATATAGTGAAAATAAGCTCATAGATATTCATAGATACAGGGAACAGATGAGTGGCTACTAGAGGGGACAGGGTTAGGAGGTGGGTAAAACAGGCAAAAGGAGTCAACTATATGGCGATGGATACTAACTATAGATGACTGGTGGTAGTGATCACTCTTGAGTGTATACAGCTATTCAACTAGAATTCTGTATGCCCAAAATTTATTTTGAAAAAGAGTGATGATCAACAAGTGAAGAGCATATCATCATTATTACAGGGGTTTGCTTTGATTTGGTAATAATAAGCTCAGGGATAAGATCATGTGAGTGTGTGACTAAAGGCAAGATAATTGGAAGGTAGATTAAGGAAATGAGGAGCCTGGGAGTTATCTGGATCAAGAACATGTGCACTGAAGTCACAGAGAATTAAGACTGGAGTAGTGTGGATAGAGCAATAATGAGCTAAGATCAGACATCTTTAGAACACACAGGTTGAATAATTGGGATGTGGAAATGATAGCAACAAATGAAGAGTTGTAGGTGACATACTCAATGGTTGTGAGATTAAAATCTGGGTGTTTTTAAAAGACAGTGTGTAGAATTTTATAAAAACAGCTAAGAGGGGCAAAAGGATCACTAGCCCACCTCCCAGCCTAGCAATCACAACAATGCCTTCTACCTTCCTGGAGGACTGTGAAGGAAACATTTTTCTCAGGAGGAAGCCAGGTGAATTTTTTGTTTGTTTTTGTTTATTTGTTGTTGTTTTAACACAAGAAAATAATAGAAACTTTCAAAAAGGAGGCTTAGAAAATAGAATATTTTGCTGCTGACAGTCTTTGAATTCCATAGGGCATAGATGAAGAACTTCTGGAATTGAGGAGAGGTGTGATAAGGATATAAAGTAGGAAGTGCTCAGAGCTTTATGTAGATTAGTTTATCTGGTTTTTTTTCTGGTTTCTAAAGGTGAATGTATAATAAGGGGAAAAAAGGATGTAATGAGATGTTTTTCTGAGTAGATTCAATATTGAAAGTGGAACTTATACTGATAGTTGAAGGGTAGGAATTGTGGATGTCTAGGCTCCTTCTTCATTCCTGTTAATGGAAACGAGTTGCTCTGAGGAAAGCTGTGTGTGGATATCTTGCCTGATCACAAATGATACAAGTGTTGATAAAAGGTTTGATGAGAAAAACGGTTATTTCTAGAACGTGAAGCCTAATTATGACCTAGACTAGCCCATGGCCAGATCCTTTGTCCTCTTACCTTAAATATCTCCATTTCACACTTGGGACTCTTATCTTGTACAATTTATGCTGATAACTGTAAAGGTTATACATTCGGTCCTGACCTACTTTAGACTGTTTATCAAGCTATTCACTGGGCATCTTTGCTTGAATGTCTAAGGTATTTCAAACTTCAGTTGTCCAAAACAGAGTTTCAGATGTTCTCTTCAAATTCTTCTCTTTCCACTGTCTCCTAAAGAGGGCCATCCAGGCCACATTTCAAGACAGAAAATTGGGATCATTCTTGTTCCCTCCTTCATTTCATCCTGATGTGTTAGCATGCCCTCTTGAGTACCTATCAACCTGAGATCATTCTCCTTGTGTTCATCTAAACAGTAATCTTAAGCAGTCTTTATTTCCATCCTGCCACCAGACTGATTTAACAACCTTATAGCTAATCTGATCTTGCCCCTGGAGTATCCATTTCCTATCAATGAGACAGGCTGATGTTTTAAAAAATATAAGCGATTTATTGCTCTATTCCCTGTTCCCACAACTACTCCCACCATCAGCACACATTCTTCAAAGGCTTAAGATCACTTTGAGAATACAACTGAGTTTCTTACCCCGCTCTGTGTGTCCTCCCTCTGTGATCCAGTCCCTGCCTCTCTCCAGTGTCACTTCCTACCCCTCTCTCCCGCTCATTATGTTTTGGCCACATTGATCTTTGCTCTGTTCTTTGTAACTGAAGCTTGTTACTTTTCTAAGGTCATCCACAAGCTGTTTCTCTGCATGAAATGCTCTTCCCCTTGTTCTCACCATGAATAACTCTTTCTTACATTTTTTTTTTCTCTCCACTAATCACTCCTCCAGGAGTTTTTTTTTTTTTTCCTCTTGAATGTTCAATTTCACTAGAAAACTTGCCACATCCATCATTTCAGCCTGTTTTAACTCTCTGAAACATAGCTAATATTACCTGACATTGTCATGCCCAGAGACGTTTTCAGCTGTGTTCACTGATCTTAGTTCCAACATATGAAAAATAACCTAGTTACTGCTCAATGTATATTCATTGAACTAATCAGCAAATGACTGAATGACTGATGAATGGCATCAGGCCTAGCCACCTCTCTCCTGTCATTTTAACCCATCCCCACTCTAGCCCCACTGAACTCCCTGTCAATGTTAAGGTGTTAACTGTCTTCTGTATCAGGCCCTATTTCACATGATTTTCTGTCTTGTAACACTTTCTTCCTATATTTCTTCCTTACCCTAGTGAACCTCTGTTTATACCTCAGATTCTAGCTCAAATCTCTCTACTCTGGAGAAATCTTGTCTGTACTTTATAACGAGGGATATATTTCATTTTAAAGTTGCATAACAGCATGCACATTATTTTAAAGGACTTAGCCATTGTTTTTCAGTTTTTTTATTGTCATATTTCTCCTTGACAAAACCGTAAGCTCCTTAAGAGTCAGGATGGTATCTGTTTTTGCAATTTCTTCCATCCTCATCCACTAGGCAAGTATGTGATCTTGCTCAAAATTATTAATTTGCTCTCTTTATCTCGTTTAATTGTCTAAATACAAGTGAAAGTTTTAAATCCCATAAAAGCAATCAATAAATACTTTGTCAGCCAAAGCCTACCTATTTCCCTCCACAACCTGTGACTGAGCTAAGTCAACAATTAGGGCATTTTGAGCTCTAATGGACCATGGATAACAATTGCTTGGTTTAGCTATCAGCTCCCACAAAGACAAGTGGCAGGCAAACAGTAATTAAATGGTATAGCTGTACCAACAGTCTAGTAATCCTTGTCCACAGCTGGGTGCTTCCTATAATAACTGATAGTAAGATGCTGGAAGTAATAAGTGGGACTGCCTTGTATGTTGAGGGCCCTGAGTTCATTCTGGTGGCAGGTCAAGAATTTGTAAAGCATCTGATTTTTGCTCCTTACACTGTCTTCAGTTGCCAGCAAGTCAGGTCAAATATTTCTATTTAATCCCCTTATTCTATCCTTTGTTTCTTGTTCAAAATTGTATTTTAAAGATAACTCAATTTAGAATAGAAATGGGAACTCTCCCTCTTTTCCAGATCATGGTATCTAGCAGTTTGTAGTTCTAGATGTGTTCCTATTCATGAAATGTCATCATTAACAGCTAGTCAGTATTTTAAAATATCAATAGATTTAAATAAATAATGTTTGACCTAGTATTTTCCACCACTTTGATTTTCTTTAAATCCTTGAAGGCCAGGAGAATAAAAACTGGGAGCAACCTACTATATGCATTGAAGAGCTCTGGAGACTTGTTTAGGAATTCTGAGTTACAAAAACTCTGTTTGGCAGCAGGAAATGGGTTTGAAATTGATCAATAACTATTTTATTTTGAAAAAAGAATTTTTTTTTTGGTTTTGTCTCACCTCAAAACAAAATAATGTCTATAAAAGGAGAACTCCACCAAATGCCAAGTTTTTGGTGCACCCAGCACATGTCAACCTCTATTCTAGGCACTTGCCATGTGTTGCCTCACTTCATCTTCACAACCACTATATATATTTGTATTTTTCTTATAACATATTTGAAGTTCAGAGAAAAATAAATCTCTTGCCAAAATAAGTGCCAAAAGTGAAATTTAAACTCATCTCAGTTTTTCTACATAAACAGAATGTCAAAAGAAAAAGAGAAGTTAAAAACACTAAGATTAAACAGTAACCTTTGCCAACATAATTAACATCTGTGAACAAGGAGAATGAACAAACATGATAAGCACACAGGAGAATTAGGGGATTTATTTCCAAGACACTGAGTATACATGTGTCACATAATTTCAATTTAGCAGTTACAATGGTCAGAGAAGAGTTACTGATTTCTTTATTTTGCAATTCAAGAGCATTTGTGGAATAAAATATCGTGTTTTGTGAAGTTTGTAAACACCCTCCTGTTGTTGATGGGAACACCTTCACAGTTGATTTCTTCAGTTTCATTCATCTGTATCTAGATAATATTTGACATAGGACTTATGGCCAGGTATTGGGCTAGTTTGCTTATAGCTTACTGATATAATTCCTGCCAAAGACAAACCCTCAAGGTAAATGACAGTAAACAATAGTAATAGAGTCTATCATTCAGCATGTATTTTGCTTGTTTTTTATGGTGATTCAGATGAAATGAGACAATTCTCAGCTTCTGTGTTCTATACTCTCCTCATAACTAGTTTTATTTGCAAAACAAAGTATAATCTCAAACCTGGGTAAATCCTAAGAACAACAGTGATCTGAGATAAGATAACTTTATATAGCATTATGTCATCTTTAAAATTTCTAATATTACCATACTAGATGTTATATCTCTACAATGCATTCAGTAAGCAGTTGAATTGGCTTCCCTGGTGGCTCAGAGGTTAAAGCATCTGCCTACAATGTGGGAGACCTGGGTTTGATCCCTGGGCTGGGAAGATCCCCTGGAGAAGGAAATGGCAACCCACTCCAGTATTCTTGCCTGGAGAATCCCATGGACAGAGAAGCCTAGTAGGTTACAGTCCACGGGGTCACAAAGAGTTGGACACGACTGAGCAACTTCACCTCTATAAGCAGTTGAATTATTTTTAGAATTATTATGCAAAAATATAACTGATGGTTTTAGTGGAATAATTGAACTTTAAGTGAAGCATTAAAAAAGATAAAGACTTTAAAATTTGCATATACTTGAGTCTCAGAAGCACTTAAGAGTACAGCACAATTCTGTTCATGCCATTTGGTTATTTATTTCAACTTAAAGACTATAAATATTCAAATATATTATACAATTTTAGGAATTAAAGAAGGTACTTATGGGCATAGAAATTGACAGAGTGGTAACACAAAATAGAAAATCTGAAACAAATGAAAAACAAACAAAAATCTAATTTGTGATAATTTTTTTAAATATATGGAGAGCTCTTACAAATCAATAAGAAAAAGATGAACACTTACATAGAAAAATGCCAGTGGACATCAGTATATATTTATAAAAGAATACATATATGACATTAATAATGTGGAAAATAGTCGACCCTATTAAAAATTGAATATATCCAAATTAAACTGATTGAATACTATTTTTTACTTGTACAACTCAGTACAGATTTATAAACCTATAAGTTATTTAGAAAGCTGTATGTAAATGGATACTTTCATGTCCTCTCAGTGATAATATAATTTAGTACAAATTTGAAGTTTAATTTGGAGTAACTATCAAATCCTTAACACAAGTTTAATATACGACACATTTTAGTTGATCCATGTTCAACCCTGAAACCTGAACAGACTCTAAGACAAGGAATAAGGTCAGGATATCTACTCATACCCATTTTAATCAACATCATACTGGAAGCTCTGCTCATTTTAATTGGCAAGAAGCAATAAATTAAAAGGCATATAGTTTGAGAAGAAAAAATAAAATGGCCCCTATTATAGATGGTGTGATTACCTGTAAGAAATCCTAAGGTATCTACAAAATACTCCTGCTGCTGTTAAGTTGCTTCAGTCGTGTCAAACTCTGCAGTTCCATAGACTGCAGCCCATCAGGCTCCCCTATCCCTGGGATTCTCCAGGCAAGAACACTGGAGTAGGTTGCCATTTCCTTCTCCAGTGCATGAAAGTGAAAAGTGAAAGTGAAGTCACTCAGTCGTGTCCGACTCTTAGCGACCCCATGGACTGCAGCCCACCAGGCTCCTCCATCCATGCGATTTTCCAGGCAAGAGTACTGGAGTGGGCTGCCATTGCCTTCTCCACAAAATACTCCTAGAACTAATAAATTAATTCAGAATAAAGATCACTAAAAATTATTCACAATCTATATACTGACAACAAATATGAAAAAAATTAAATTAAGAACATAATACCATTTACAATTTCTCCAAGGAAATTCTTATTCATATATCAAAACATATATCAAATCTGTATGCTTAAAATTAGAAAGCATTAAGAAAAAAAAAACCTAAAGAAATGGAGAGATGTATTCATGGACTGCAAAAATCAACATAAAGTTGTAAATTCTTGCCAAACTTACCTACAGGTTTAATACACTATCTATCAAAATATTAGCAAGTTTTAAAATATATTTTAGAATAAGTGTATCTATGTTTATGTAAAAGAATGTAGAAGAGCTAAACAAGAACAATAAAATGGAAGGAATTAGTCAACCCAATATTTCAGATTATTCCATAGCTATAGTAAACTAGATATTGTGCTGTGGTATTTGATGAAGGTATAGACATAGAGATGAATGGAACAAAGAGCCTAGAAATGGAACCATACAAATATCCTCAACCTATGTTTTAATAAAGGTGCAAAAGTCACTCAGTGGAGGAAAGCTAGCCTTTTTATCAATGGTATTGGAGTAATTGTATTGGGCATTCCGTAGTAGAAAGCAAAATATCCTGTAAGTTAGAAATTATATCAAAATAGGAACAAACTAAAATGTGAGTTATAGACAATGGAATGTTATGAAACCATTAATTCTGTTATAAAAACATATCTTCTGTCCCAAATGGGTTCTCAAGTATGTTTTAAAAACAAAAGGTAGAATGCTATGGTATAATTCACATACAAGATTTGAATGTATATTTGGTATTCAATGATTGAGGGTAAAATACATTTTTGTTTGTTATTTCTTTTTGCTTTTTTCTTCTTTCTCTGTAAGAAACACATTTTTCTTTTATAATAAAATAAAAAATTATCTCAAAATACTCTTTCAAATACAAAGCACACAATATCCTTTTAGCATACATACCCTAGGAACAATTTTTTTAAATGTACTACTTTAAGCTATGATTGTAAATGTGGAACCTATCAAACTTTATAGAGTCAAGAGTATATTCAGTTGTTTACTAGTGTTAACTGAGTGAATTTATTCTATCAATTATATCGTTTTCTCTTCTGATAGTATTTTGTCCTGATTGACTAGGGTTATGTTGATGTAACATTAAAATAGAAAAAGAAAAAAAAAAGATTGTGCTAATTCTAATGTAAATCTCCTTAGAACTCAATAGAAACCAAGGTTACAAAAAGATACACAAACATACACCCACCCAGCACACACACGTACGCACAAATCAGCAATGAATTTAAATCATTAATACATGACATATGAAATGGAATAACTAAATGAATTCTTAAAATTTCAAACTCTCAAACAAATATATGAAAGAAAAATCAAGGTTAGTGTTTATAAAAGCAATTTTGCAATGTTCAAAAAAGGGCTAGTATACTACAGTTAATATTCTGAAATCTATCAAGTATACAAATTATACAATGTTATGTCCCAGTACCAAAAGGAATTTGAATAATCATTTTTGGGGTAAATGGAATAAATAATTCACTGATTATTTTTATATGTTAACAAAATGTTAATAATTGTCAAATGCCTTTAATAATGACTGTTTTAAGTCAGCTAGGAAGAGTATAGGATAAAGCGATGCTGTCTTCTTACCAGGTCACAGTTCATCCCCAGTGTATTATTGTTCTTATCAATGCATAAAATTTTAGAGCTAGTAAGCACTCAGTCGAGACTTTACACATGAAAATTTAAGAGTAACAGTCCACTAAATCATGGCAGAAATCTGTAAAGATATTGAATGATTGAAAGTATAAGTTTGTCTCTATAGAACTTCTCTAAAATACAGTTTTATACAATTGGCATAATGTAATTCTCATAACTGCTTTAGGCAAAACTTGCATACTCTGCAAGCTTCATGTTAAATTATTCTTATTTCCACTAGGTGGTTTATAAACTGAAAGTTCCTGCTCTAATAATTGATTTCAGTTCAGTTCAGTTCAGTTCAGTCACTCAGTCGTGTCCAACCCTTTGCGACCCCATGAATTGCAGCACGCCAGGCCTCCCTGTTCATCACCATCTCTCAGAGTTCACTCAGACTCATGTCCATCGAGTCCGTGATGCCATCCAGCCATCTCACCCTCTGTCGTCCCCTTCTCCTCCTGCCCCCAGTCCTTCCCAGCATCAGAGTCTTTTCCAGTGAGTCAACTCTTCTCATGAGGTAGCCAAAGTACTGGAGTTTCAGCTTTAGCATCATTCCTTCCACAGAAATCCCAGGGTTGATCTCCTTCAAAATGGACTGGTTGGATCTCCTTGCAGTCCAAGAGACTCTCAAGAGTCTTCTCCAACACCACAGTTCAAAATCTCAGCCTTCTTCACAGTCCAACTCTCACATCCATACATGACCATTGGAAAAACCATAGCCTTGACTAGACG
>SJYW01029302.1:80119-100538 GCA_006410735.1 Raphicerus campestris
TGTGTGTGTGTGTGTGTGTGTGTGTGTGTGTGTGTGTGTGTGTGTGTATGTATTCTCTTTCATATTCTTTACCACTGTGGTTTGTCACAGGATATTAAATATAGTTCCCTGTGCTATACAGTAGGGCCTTGCTGTTTTTCCATTTGTATATATAATAGTTTGCATCTGCTAATTCCAAACTTCCCTCCTGCAACTCTCCTTCCCCATGGCAACCATAAGTCTGTTCTCTATTTTTGTGAGCTTGTTTTTGTTTCATAGATATTTTCATTGGTGTCATATTGTAGATCTCATATATATGTGATATCATATGTTATTCTTCTTATCTCTTTCTGGCTTACTTTGCTTAATATGATAATCTCTAGGTCCATCCATATTGCTACAAATAGCATTATTTCATTCCTTTTAAAGGCTGACTAATAGTCTCATATATATATATACACACACACACACCACCTCTTCTTTATCCATTCAACTGTTGGGGACATTTAGGTTGCTTTCTTGTCTTGGCTATTGTAAATATTGCAGCTGTGAACATAGAGGTGCACGCATCATTAAGAATTATAGTTTTGTCTGGGTATATGCCAGGAATAGGGTTGCTGGATCATGTGGCAATTCTATTTTTAGGTTTCTTGAAGAGCCTTCATACTTTTTTCTATAGTGGCTGCACCAATTTCCATTCTCACCAACAGTGTAAGAAGGTTCTCTTTCCTCCTCATCCTCTCTAGCATTTATTATCTGTAGACATTTTAATGATGTTCATTCTGACTGGGTGAGTTGGTACCTTGTTGTTTTGATATACATTTCTCTAATAATTAGCAGTAATGAGCATCTTTTCATGTAAGGCAACTCATTTCACTTGGTTATAAAGATAAGGCATTGCTGACATATTTAAATATTGTGTTATTCTTTCTCTAATGTCTTTTTCAGTATACAGATAGTTCTTACATTTAATGCTGTTAGTGAATTCTTTGCAGCTGCTAAAGCATCATATCCTATAGACACCCTAAGGCCTTTCTACTGTGAATACTTTAGTTCTAAAAGATCATTTTCCATAATAACATTTTTAGCTATTGCAATGCTAGAAAGTAATCCAAAGACTAACTTTCATTTTACAAATGACAGACTTGGCCTTAGAAAAATAAACTTGCTTAATGTCATACAGATAATAAATTAGTGTTGGGTTTGGGGCTAATATTGAAATGTATTGTCTCACATCCTACTGTTCGTTCTATTATACCAGGATTTTCAAAGCATTCTAGACAAAGTTTGACATACATTTCCAAACTCAGTCTTTTTTTGGATTTACATTGTGGGGTTTTCAGAGATGCTCAATACTAGTTGTTTAGAAACACTTGGGAACCTAGAAAAAGTATAAATTTATGTTTCTACCTTTTCCTAGCTTGACCTAGCCAGCAGAGATTTTTAGGGGCTTAGATTTTATTATAAATTAAATGGGAAGGCATGGAAGGTTAATCAGGTAATTAGTATATTTGTCATTAGCCTTTGAGGAGATGACTCTGCTTAATAAAGAACAAGAAGTCTCTTAATGCACTTCAGTGAATGTACACATATATTTAAGTATCTGAGTTCTAGGAAGTTCTAAGTTGCTATGAATTAATTTAAAAATAATTATGTAGAGATTAGTTAGAGATTGTATGTGAGTGGGGTTGCAGGGGAGACCTGAGGACAATAGCTGTTGGTAAAATACACCCACTCCTAGAGAAGATAATCCAGTTTGGTCACCTAAAATGTCTTCACTCTAGAAAAGAAGGATGTGTGTACACAGACTATTTTAATATATATACTCTACAAAAATATCTATATTAACTCTTATCACAATGGCAGAGATTACAAAATGGTGGTACTAATGTGAGTGATCTATTTAAAATATACTTTAAGAAATGATTAGCTTCTGGGCGACAGGTTGAACATTAAAATTGATGTATATAAATGTGTTAACAGTAGATATACATTATATAAAGCTTGGATAACTATAAGGTTTAGAAAGACTAAAATTGAAACAAAAAGTAATACTTTTTATATTAGCATTCCCCAAGCTGAAATACTTATTCATAGACCAAATAAAATACGTACAAGCTCTATTAGAAAATGATATTACTACTCTGATGAATGAAACCAAAGCATAACTAAATAAATGCAAAGGTAGCCTATGTTTATGAATAGAAAGCCTCAGCATTGTCAAGATGTCAGTTCTTTCCAGCTTGTTCTATAGATTCAATGAAATTGTAGTCAAAATCCAACAAAGTATTTTTTGAGTATCAACAGGTTGCTTCTAAAGTTTATATGGAAAGGCAGAAGACCCAGAATAATCAATACAATCTTAAGGAGAAGAGAAGTCAGAGAATTGGCACTACTTGTCTTCAAGAAAAGCAAGATTAATCAAGGCAGTTTGTTTGTGGTATTGTGAAAGAACAGACAAATATATCAGTGAAACTTGCCAGGTGGTGCTAGTGGTAAATAATCTGCCTGGCAATACAGGAGACACAGAGATGCAGTTTTGATCCCTGGGTTGGGAAAATACCTTGGAGAAGGAAATGGCAACTCACTCAAGTGTTCTTGCCTGGAAAATTCCATGGACATAGGAGCCTGGCAGTCCAAGGGGTCACAAAGGGTCAGACATGACTGAGCAAAAACACAAGTCAATGGAAAAGAATAAAGAATTCAGAAATATATATAGTCGATTGATAAGGGAGCAAAGGTAATACCTACAGAGAAGTTCATCTTTTCAATAAATGGCATTAGTATAATTGAGGAATATACGCAAAAACGTTGCTTCTAGACACAGACCTTACACTACTCACAATAAGTGACTCAAGATGGATTGCAGACTTAAGTGTAATTTAAATACAATACCAAAGGCACAGCTCATGAAAGAAATAACTGATAGGCTGGGTTTCATTACATTTAAATTTTCTTCTCTGCAAAAGACAATGTTATTATAAAATGAACTTTGGCTACCTGATATAAAGAGTTGACTCATTAGATGCTGGGAAAGAGTGAAGGTAGGAGAACAAGGGGATGAAAGAGGATGAGACACTTGGGTGGCATCACTGAGTCAATGGACGAGTTTGAACAAGCTCTGGAATATGGTGAAGGACAGGAAAACCTGGTGTGCTGCAGTCCATGGGGTCTCAAAGAATCGCAATGACTGAGTGACTGAACAACATAGAATGAACTGCTATTACTTTTTAACGAACTCTTTGGGACCCCATGGACTGTAACCCACAAGGCTCCTCTGTCCATGGGATTTCCCATGCAAGAATACTGAAGTGGGTTGCCATTTCCTTTTCAAGAGGATTTTCCCAGTCTAACCTGTGTCTTGTGTGTCTTCTGCATTGCAGGCAGATTCTTTACCCACTGAGCCATTGGGGAGGCTTCATAGAATAAGACACGCCACAAACTGGGAGAAAATATTTGAAAAATTTGATAATCTTATTTAAAATATACAAAGAACTCATTTAAAATATATGAAGAACTCATTAGTGAGAAAAAAAGAAAAATTAGAAAATGACCAAAGACCTTAACAGACACTTCATGGAAGAAGATATTCAAATGTCAAGGCAGATGATTTCATAAGCATGTGAAAGAATCTACATCATAAGTAGATCCTTTACTACTATCCTTTCTCTACATCATAAGTCATCATGGAAATGCAAATTAAAACAAAAATGAAATATCACTACACAACTGGTAGAATGACCAGAATCCAAACACTGACAACACCGAAAGCATTTGAGGGTCTGGAGCAACAAAAAATCTTACTCTTGAAAAAAACATAGAGGTACCTTAAAAGAATATTACCATGGCCCCCCACCCCCAAAAAAAGGCAATCTGAAAAGGCTACATATTGTATAATTCCAACTGTGACATTCTTAAAAAGATAAAACTATAGACATGGTAAACAGGTTAAGGAAGAGGGAGAGATGAATAGGGAGAACATAGAGAAATTATAGGTCAGTGAAACTATTGTGTATGATGCACTAATGGTGTCATTATATATTTGTCCATATACAAAATTTACAAGCATGAACCCTAAGGTAAATCATGGGCTTCAGGTAATAATGATATGTCAGTGTACATTCATCAGTTTTAACAAACACCCCACTCTGATGTGAAATATTAATAGTGGGTGAGGTGTTGGAGAAGACTCTTGAGAGTCCCTTGGACTGCAAGCAGATCCAACCAGTCCATCCTAAAGGAGATCAGTCCTGGTGTTCATTGGAAGGACTGATGCTGAAGCTGAAACTCCAACACTTTGGCCACCTCATGCGAAGAGTTGACTCATTGGAAAAAACTCTGATGCTGGGAGGGATTGGGGGCAGGAGGAGAAGGGGACGACAGAGAATGAGATGGCTGGATGCATCACCAACTCGATGAACATGAGTTTGGGTAAACGCCGGAAGTTGGTGATGGACAGGGAGGCCTGGCATGCTGCGATTCATGGGGTTGCAAAGAGTTGGACATGACTGAGCGACTGAACTGAACTGAGGCTGTGAATATATCAGGGCAGGAGGTTTATGGATACTCCCTGCACTTTCAGTCAGTTTTCCTGTGAACTTATAACTGATTAAAAGAAAAGTCTATAAAAATCACATTGTGCATTTGTATATTCAAATGATAATTTTATACCTTGCACAAGAATAAAATAAAAATGAAAATATATTAAACTCTTGATATGCCAAGAAATTGACTAAGTACTATAATGACAGTTTTATTATATTTTGAATGCTTATGATATGAAAGGCATGGGTTTATTTGAAGGTGGGACTTGTTATTAAGTGGAGCTGAAGGTAAAATCTACAAAGTGTATTATTGCAGGATTAAAGCACTAAGTTTTGTGTGAAACATGTGTCAAGATCAGTAGAGAATAAAACGGTACCTTCATCCTCCCATTTTTATCAGGTGCTGTGTTCATATTATTTTGCTGGTCATGCCTTACCTATACATCTCAGGAAAAGGACCCTGTCACCATGTTTCTTTCTTCTAAGGCAAGCATAAAAGCAGTCTTTTTAGTGGGAAAATGCTTCCCAGGTGGCGCTAGTGGTAAAAAACCTGCCTGCCAGTGCAGCAGATGCAAGACACCCGGGTTCAATCTCTGGGTTGGAAAGATCCCTGGAGGAGGGCATGGCAACCCACTACTCCAGTATTCTTGCTTGGAAAAGTCCCATGGACAGAGGAGCCTGGTGGGCTATAGTCCATGCGGTTGCATGACTGAGCACTTAGCAACAGGGGGGAAATAAATCATCTGCTTGGTATCAGATCATCTGAACTGGAATGTGAGAATTTTCATAAAGATTTTTGGAAAAGCCTGATGCCTGGCACTTCAGGACCTTTAGTCACGTGGAACAACTATTACTAGGATATAATCCCTTGGGTAGTGAGGAGCGAGGATTCCCATCCCAGAGAGAATTTGCTTGGTCAATTAAAAGTGGTTTATTTTCCAGGGTAATTTTTACATAGTACTTTGTGTTGCACAGAGTCTAATCCTATATCTTTGGGCATAATTATGTATTGAATATATCAAAAATAGGAATAATAGGAAGATATTTGCAAGCCTCCTTTTCCCTTACATCTGAAAGATTGGCATTCAAGTATACAAACCCTGTACAATCTGTTTTTGATACTCAATATCTCAAGTAATATTTTTCTCAGGAGCCCTTCCTATAAAGTTTACTAGAAAACAAGAGTTGGGTAACAAAAATGCCTACAAATATCAACATAATTATTGTAGGTGAGTATTAAATATATAATTACATTTGTAGAACTAAGAATGAGTCTTTAAAGGAAAAGAATATGGCATATAATGAGTATCCAGTCTGACAATGGGGAGAAATTGGGAATGATTCATGCAAAATAATTTCAAACTTGTCTCTAGTAATCATATTTGGTTGGGATAGCATTAGTTTTGTGAGTCTAGGGCTATTGTATCACAAATAAACTAGTTATGAAATATTTCAATATTATTATTCCTCTTCTTAAGAATCAGGATTTGCTATGTAGCAGAAACAATATTCAGCTATTAGATATAAGAGATTTTGTTGAAATATTTCAGTTTTAAAATTAAAATTGGAGTTATCAATATGATTTCTCAATGTATTTAATTTTGTGCCCTTCAAAATTCTAGAAACAATTCCCAGTAAGCATCCCTAGTGCCAATATTGTAGACAAAATAATATTTTCCATTGAAAAAGCCAGAGCTTCCTGAAAAATGGGCAAATCACAAAACTGGGTCAGAAATAATCTGGCATTCCAAATAGGAAGGACTGTCAGAAACTTCAGACAGTAAAGAATCTGCCTGCAATGCTGGAGACCTGAGTTTGACCCCTGGGTAGGGAAGATGGCCTGGAGAAGAAAATGGCAGCCCACTACAGTATTCTTGCCTGGAGAATTCCATGGACAAAAGGAGCCTGGTAAGCTACAATCCACGGGGTCACAAAGAGTCAGACACAACTGAGCAAATAACAACATAAAATAAGATAACATCAGACACATATTTGGGTCATGTCAAAGAAGGTTTCAATAGGTGTAAGAATTGCAATGTGCTTAAGTCCATGAGTTCATACTATTGCAGAAAAATTAGTTATTGGCACCCTCAGGATGATACAGTATAAACTGGTTACATAAAAGAGTGAAGCATTTGTCTTTACTTTCCTATTAACTGAGTAACCAAATAGTAGACTAGAGAAGACATCTTCTTATAAATTTATTCTAATTGTTGAATGAAAACAAAATGAGATAATTTGAATATTAACATTTTAGAACTCTTTACTATTTAATGTAGATATTATCAGTGAATGTTAATGTTCAAAACCTGTAAACAGACATTAATTATATTAATTATGTACCTCCTGATGAAAGAACACATCACTACTATGGCCTTGGCAAGAGAATCAAATCGGAGGCTGATCAAGCATCTGGATCCAGTTGTCAGTTTGCAGAAAATGTAGATGAAAAATTCTATAGGTTCAACCTCCAGGTTCTTCAAAGATTTATTGGAATGGAAACAGAGTTGGCCTGTAGATTAAGAGAGACTTAAAAACTGATGGATGCTTAGGTTACTTCCATGTCTTGGCTATTGTAAATAATGCTGCTATGAATATTGGGGTGGATGTGTCTTTTCAAATTAGTGTTTCCATTTTCTTCAGGTATATACCCAGGAGTTGAATTTCTGGATTATATGGTAGTTCTAGTTTTATTAGGAAATAGTGTATGGTTTTTCATAGTGGCTGCACCAATTTATATTCCTACTAACAGTGTATTAGTGTTCCTACATCTCAATTAGAGAGATAAGCATTTAAAGAAAAAAAAAAACAACTAAGGAATACATGAAAAAAATAAGTTCTCTATCTGTGCTTTGGCATTTAGTAAAAGGAAAGAATGGTATGAGTAAAAGAGAGATTTAAATGTAATATAAAGTTTTAAAAAGTAAATATATATTCTTGGGTAATAAAATTAGAGTGAAAGCAAGGAAGTGAATATTATAGGCACTTCTGAGGGGAGAAGAGTCATGATTAAGATGGGAAAATGGAAGAACTTGTGGGATTATTATTCAATTCCATTTCTTGACCTGGGTGATGGTTAAAAGATCATTTACTGTATTGCGTGCATGCTGCTCAGTCACAGCTGATTTTTTGCAGGCTGACTTTTTGTAATCTGCAAGACTCCTCTGTCTATTGGATTCTCCAGGCTAGAGTACTGAAGTGGGTAGCTGCCGGGGTCCAGCACCGGTGGATCCAGGGTAATTTGAAGGGTGAATGGCATAGGTGAGGAAAAACTTATTTATTTATTTAATTAGAAATATAAGATTAGATTAGGAAGAAATAGTGTAGTAGGAAAATTAAGTGAAGAAAAGATTCTCAATAACTTGGTTTACATGGAAAACCAATAAAACTTTGAGACAAGAAGTTTGCACCATCTACATTAGGGCCGTTTGAATATCAGAGAGTGCCCCGCTTTGGGCTCTCTCTCTCATGGAACTTAAAAGCTGGGGCAAGTAAGTAGACATGGCGAGCCTCCACTCCCCAGATGGGAATTCAGCCTGAAATTAGAGTAAAGAGGAGACACGAGGGAAACTAGTCCTTCCAATGACTAGCCCGGCCTCTATTGTCTAGAAAGGCCTTTTATACCTTTTTGATTGTACACAGAGATCAATGGGTAGTGCAAAATTATGCCGCATCAGCAGCCCTGACTCTTATCAAAACCAGGCTTTCTCTCTGCATACCTAATTGTATACACAAGTCTTAGGTGATTTACATCATCTTCTGGCCAGAAAGCCAATTAACATTTTACAGCCTTTTTTCTGATAAGGGTTTGTCAACCAGAAGACTTATTTGTGTTGATCTTCCCAAAGTCTGGTGCCACTCTCAGAAAGCACTAAATAAAGTTATATTCTTACATAGCAAGGACACAAGAGAAGTGCAGTGATATATAACAAAGAAAAGTAATTAAAAGTCTAGTGTTGCTAACATCAAAACTACTACATTCCTATTTCTATATCCCTATTACATTGATTAATATCCTTCAGGTGTCTAAAAGATAAAGAATATGGAGGCCTGGCAGCAGTCATTCAGTCAACAGTGAAAACCCATCACCAATATAATTTTTAGCTCTTAGAAAAGGCTCTGTATCTTTTAGATGCTTTAAGCTGTGTGCCTCTCTCAGTTGAGGGGCTGTAAACAGTCACAAGGTGTAAAAGTCTGTAATTGTCAGGCAAGTTAGGGAGCCATCAAGAGGGATTTTAAGCCAAGACATCCTTTTGCAGTAGACTGTTAACTGAAGCTCTGAGTTAACTCTTTCCAGAGAAAGTCAGAAGAGTGGAAAGCACAGTACAATAAAATCGGCTGACTCTGGTGTTTTGGGGGGTAGATGTTCAGGAAAACTCAGGGGGAACCCCTAAAGCTAGATCAAGCCTTTGCATTTTGTCTGGCTTCCTTCCTCATGACCATTGTTACGGGCGGCATACCTCACGCTGGCTCCTGGCAGGTAGCCACTTCCTTCTCCAGGGGATCTTCCCGACCCAGGGATTGAACCCACCTCTCCTGCATCTCCTTGCATTGCAGGTGGATTCCTAACCTCCAAGCCACCTAAATTCACTATTTTCTGCATTCTTTTTTTATATTATATTATATTGTTTTATTTTACAATAAAGTGTTCAAAAAAGCCTTTGTAAAAAGTAGCAATTAAATATATAAGCTATTTAGTTCTTTTCGAACAAAATTATGCATGTAACAATGTCTGAAACAGAATACCTTAAACTGAATGTTTTTCAGTGAGGGGAGAGTGAGAGAAAACTATCAATTGATTATATAATTATATACTTCATGTTTGAATCAGTTCTTTAAATCAGATGCACATATTTTATATTTTCAAGAAAGCCTGTTGTGCTATTTGAAACACTGAGATTTATAATATAAAGAAAAAATGCCCATAAATATCAATCAAGTGATCAAGGACCCCACCCTCAGCTGTGTATTTCCTGGGCTATTATATTGGTTACTTTATCTCTAATTATATTGACTAGTTACAACTAATCTGAAATATTCAGATCAAATATTGATCTGGTATTGTTTAGTCAGTAAGTCAAGTCGACTGACTCTTTGCAACCCCATGAACTCTAGCTCAGCAGGCCCTTTTATTCATGGAATTTCCCAGGCAAGAATACTGGAGTGAATTGCTATTTCCTCCTCCAGAGAATCTTCCCAACCCAGGAACTGAAGCCATATCTGTTCTGTCTCCTGCATTGCTGATGTATTCTTTACAGCTGAGCCACCAAGGAAGGCCCTTCTACTTAATTTTACATATGTTGGAACAAGCAGAGGAAAGCAAATAGTTCTATTTAAAGATCATGATTTTGGAGACATAATAATCTAGAAGTTAAAGTCTGAATATCAACTTGTTTATAAAATTTTAATTGTATTGGTGGTGTTGGTTTAGTCACTAAGCTGTGTACGACTCTTGTGACCCCATGGACTAGCCTGCCAGGCTCCTCTGTCCATGGGATTCTCCAGGCAAGAATACTGGAGTGGATTGCCATTTCTGTCTCCAGAGTATCTTCCCAACCCAGGAATCAAACCCAAATCTCCTACATTGCAGGCAGATTCTTTACCAACTGAGCTAATTATTATTTTATAAAATATTAGTTTCAGCAAAGGGAAATACATAATAACACTATAATAGCTCAATCATCAGGCTTAATGTTAAGGACTCAAGAAAGAATGTGCCTATAGAAGCTGAAAAATTCATTTCCATGTTGAGAAAATATGAATATCATTGTACCTAAGTTACTTCCAAACAAAGCTATTTTATATTCTCTTTTTTAAATGCAGTAAAAAAATTTTTGTCTTGACCAACTCTTGTTCTTCTAAAAGGAAATAAATTATATTTTTAGCTGTTAAATTTTTGTCAAATATTAGTAAAAATACATAGGTGCAGACTTACATTTGAGAATGCCATTCTTAAATAATGCATTCCAATTTTAAAATAGTTCTTCCCTGATTTCAAGTGACAAATGCACAGGAACTCTATGTCTTACTGAGATTTTTTTTCAATATTAACTAGTACTGTAGACACCATTGCAAGAGAATTAATATAGCTTCCCTAAGGCAATGGCAACCCACTCCAGTACTTTTGCCTGGAAAATCTCATGGATGAAGGAGCCTGGTAGGCTACAGTCCATGGGGTCGCTAAGAGTCAGGCACGACTGAGAGACTTCACTTTCACTTTTCACTTTCATGCATTGGAGAAGGAAATAGCAACCCACTCCAGTGTTCTTGCCTGGAGAATCCCGGGGACGGTGGAGCCTGGTGGGCTGCTGTCTATGGGGTCCAACAGAGTTGGACACGACTAAAGTGACTTAGCAGCAAAAAAAGAAAATATTACTGACTGCATAAGCAATACAAATGGAATGTACTCATAATGGTTTCTACTAACCCATTGTTAGTAGAATGGGAAAATACAATTCTAATATAGATTCACAAAGTGTGAATTTAATTTGCACATTGCAATTCAGTTTTGATACTATGATGACAAAGAGAGGCCAACAAATTACAAGCATCCTTCAGAAGATACCAAGCCTACGTTTTACAATATTTGAATTTAAATGTAAGTGTAATGGCATTCTACTATTTTTTTAAAGTGTTATGTGTTATCTTTATATCTAACTGGACAACAACATTATTCAAAGGGAAATCTGAAATTATGTAGCCCACTTGACTACGTTTTTTATTCTCATACTGAAATTCAAATACACACTCTTATGATATGTAGTACAAGCTTTGGTAAATAAAATTTCAATATTAATATAGTACTTTCCCCTAAGGTAAGAGGGGTAAGGCTTCCCTCATAACTCAGTTGGTAATGAAACTGCCTGCAATGCAGGAGACGTGGGTTTGATTCCTGGGTCATGAAGATCCCCTGGAGAAGGAAATGGCAACCCATTCCAGTATTCTTGCCTGGAGAATCCCATGGACAGAGAAGCCTGACAGGCTACAGTCCATGGGGTCGCAAGAGTCAGACATGACTTAGTTACTTGGGGGAGAGGGAGGGAGGGNTGGGTGATGGTTAAAAGATCATTTACTGTATTGCGTGCATGCTGCTCAGTCACAGCTGATTTTTTGCAGGCTGACTTTTTGTAATCTGCAAGACTCCTCTGTCTATTGGATTCTCCAGGCTAGAGTACTGAAGTGGGTAGCTGCCGGGGTCCAGCACCGGTGGATCCAGGGTAATTTGAAGGGTGAATGGCATAGGTGAGGAAAAACTTATTTATTTATTTAATTAGAAATATAAGATTAGATTAGGAAGAAATAGTGTAGTAGGAAAATTAAGTGAAGAAAAGATTCTCAATAACTTGGTTTACATGGAAAACCAATAAAACTTTGAGACAAGAAGTTTGCACCATCTACATTAGGCCCGTTTGAATATCAGAGAGTGCCCTGCCTTGGGCTCTCTCTCTCATGGAACTTAAAAGCTGGGGCAAGTAAGTAGACATGGCGAGCCTCCACTCCCCAGATGGGAATTCAGCCTGAAATTAGAGTAAAGAGGAGACACGGGGAAACTAGTCCTTCCAATGACTGGCCCGGCCTCTATTGTCTAGAAAGGCCTTTTATACCTTTTTGATTGTACACAGAGATGAATGGGTAATACAAAATTATGCCGCATCAGCAGCCCTGACTCTTATCAAAACCAGGCTTTCTCTCTGCATACCTAATTGTATACACAAGTCTTAGGTGATTTACATCATCTTCTGGCCAGAAAGCCAATTAACATTTTACAGCCTTTTTTCTGATAAGGGTTTGTCAACCAGAAGACTTATTTGTGTTGATCTTCCCAAAGTCTGGTGCCACTCTCAGAAAGCACTAAATAAAGTTATATTCTTACATAGCAAGGACACAAGAGAAGTGCAGTGATATATAACAAAGAAAAGTAATTAAAAGTCTAGTGTTGCTAACATCAAAACTACTACATTCCTATTTCTATATCCCTATTACATTGATTAATATCCTTCAGGTGTCTAAAAGATAAAGAATATGGAGGCCTGGCAGCAGTCATTCAGTCAACAGTGAAAACCCATCACCAATATAATTTTTAGCTCTTAGAAAAGGCTCTGTATCTTTTAGATGCTTTAAGCTGTGTGCCTCTCTCAGTTGAGGGGCTGTAAACAGTCACAAGGTGTAAAAGTCTGTAATTGTCAGGCAAGTTAGGGAGCCATCAAGAGGGATTTTAAGCCAAGACATCCTTTTGCAGTAGACTGTTAACTGAAGCTCTGAGTTAACTCTTTCCAGAGAAAGTCAGAAGAGTGGAAAGCACAGTACAATAAAATCGGCTGACTCTGGTGTTTTGGGGGGTAGATGTTCAGGAAAACTCAGGGGGAACCCCTAAAGCTAGATCAAGCCTTTGCATTTTGTCTGGCTTCCTTCCTCATGACCATTGTTACGGGCGGCATACCTCACGCTGGCTCCTGGCAGGTAGCCACTTCCTTCTCCAGGGGATCTTCCCGACCCAGGGATTGAACCCACCTCTCCTGCATCTCCTTGCATTGCAGGTGGATTCCTAACCTCCAAGCCACCTAAATTCACTATTTTCTGCATTCTTTTTTTATATTATATTATATTGTTTTATTTTACAATAAAGTGTTCAAAAAAGCCTTTGTAAAAAGTAGCAATTAAATATATAAGCTATTTAGTTCTTTTCGAACAAAATTATGCATGTAACAATGTCTGAAACAGAATACCTTAAACTGAATGTTTTTCAGTGAGGGGAGAGTGAGAGAAAACTATCAATTGATTATATAATTATATACTTCATGTTTGAATCAGTTCTTTAAATCAGATGCACATATTTTATATTTTCAAGAAAGCCTGTTGTGCTATTTGAAACACTGAGATTTATAATATAAAGAAAAAATGCCCATAAATATCAATCAAGTGATCAAGGACCCCACCCTCAGCTGTGTATTTCCTGGGCTATTATATTGGTTACTTTATCTCTAATTATATTGACTAGTTACAACTAATCTGAAATATTCAGATCAAATATTGATCTGGTATTGTTTAGTCAGTAAGTCAAGTCGACTGACTCTTTGCAACCCCATGAACTCTAGCTCAGCAGGCCCTTTTATTCATGGAATTTCCCAGGCAAGAATACTGGAGTGAATTGCTATTTCCTCCTCCAGAGAATCTTCCCAACCCAGGAACTGAAGCCATATCTGTTCTGTCTCCTGCATTGCTGATGTATTCTTTACAGCTGAGCCACCAAGGAAGGCCCTTCTACTTAATTTTACATATGTTGGAACAAGCAGAGGAAAGCAAATAGTTCTATTTAAAGATCATGATTTTGGAGACATAATAATCTAGAAGTTAAAGTCTGAATATCAACTTGTTTATAAAATTTTAATTGTATTGGTGGTGTTGGTTTAGTCACTAAGCTGTGTACGACTCTTGTGACCCCATGGACTAGCCTGCCAGGCTCCTCTGTCCATGGGATTCTCCAGGCAAGAATACTGGAGTGGATTGCCATTTCTGTCTCCAGGGGATCTTCCCGACCCAGGGATTGAACCCACCTCTCCTGCATCTCCTTGCATTGCAGGTGGATTCCTAACCTCCAAGCCACCTAAATTCACTATTTTCTACATTCTTTTTTTATATTATATTATATTGTTTTATTTTACAATAAAGTGTTCAAAAAAGCCTTTGTAAAAAGTAGCAATTAAATATATAAGCTATTTAGTTCTTTTCGAACAAAATTATGCATGTAACAATGTCTGAAACAGAATACCTTAAACTGAATGTTTTTCAGTGAGGGGAGAGTGAAAGAAAACTATCAATTGATTATATAATTATATACTTCATATTTGAATCAGTTCTTTAAATCAGATGCACATATTTTATATTTTCAAGAAAGCCTGTTGTGCTATTTGAAACACTGAGATTTATAATATAAAGAAAAAATGCCCATAAATATCAATCAAGTGATCAAGGACCCCACCCTCAGCTGTGTATTTCCTGGGCTATTATATTGGTTACTTTATCTCTAATTATATTGACTAGTTACAACTAATCTGAAATATTCAGATCAAATATTGATCTGGTATTGTTTAGTCAGTAAGTCAAGTCGACTGACTCTTTGCAACCCCATGAACTCTAGCTCAGCAGGCCCTTTTATTCATGGAATTTCTCAGGCAAGAATACTGGAGTGAATTGCTATTTCCTCCTCCAGAGGATCTTCCCAACCCAGGAACTGAAGCCATATCTGTTCTGTCTCCTGCATTGCTGGTGTATTCTTTACAGCTGAGCCACCAAAGAAGGCCCTTCTACTTAATTTTACATATGTTGGAACAAGCAGAGGAAAGCAAATAGTTCTATTTAAAGATCATGATTTTGGAGACATAATAATCTAGAAGTTAAAGTCTGAATATCAACTTGTTTATAAAATTTTAATTGTATTGGTGGTGTTGGTTTAGTTACTAAGCTGTGTACGACTCTTGTGACCCCATGGACTAGCCTGCCAGGCTCCTCTGTCCATGGGATTCTCCAGGCAAGAATACTGGAGTGGATTGCCATTTCTATCTCCAGAGTATCTTCCCAACCCAGGAATCAAACCCAAATCTCCTACATTGCAGGCAGATTCTTTACCAACTGAGCTAATTATTATTTTATAAAATATTAGTTNCTTTCATTTTTTTAAATACTTCATTCTACTTTATAATACTGTATTGGTTTTGCCATACATTGACATGAATCAGCCACAGCTGTACATGATCTCCCATTGCCGAAGCCCCCTCCCACCTCCCACCCCACACCTGTCTCTTATACACATCTCAGCAAAGGGAAATACATAATAACACTATAATAGCTCAATCATCAGGCTTAATGTTAAGGACTCAAGAAAGAATGTGCCTATAGAAGCTGAAAAATTCATTTCCATGTTGAGAAAATATGAATATCATTGTACCTAAGTTACTTCCAAACAAAGCTATTTTATATTCTCTTTTTTAAATGCAGTAAAAAAATTTTTGTCTTGACCAACTCTTGTTCTTCTAAAAGGAAATAAATTATATTTTTAGCTGTTAAATTTTTGTCAAATATTAGTAAAAAATACATAGGTGCAGACTTACATTTGAGAATGCCATTCTTAAATAATGCATTCCAATTTTAAAATAGTTCTTCCCTGATTTCAAGTGACAAATGCACAGGAACTCTATGTCTTACTGAGATTTTTTTTCAATATTAACTAGTACTGTAGACACCATTGCAAGAGAATTAATATAGCTTCCCTAAGGCAATGGCAACCCACTCCAGTACTTTTGCCTGGAAAATCTCATGGATGAAGGAGCCTGGTAGGCTACAGTCCATGGGGTCGCTAAGAGTCAGGCACGACTGAGCGACTTCACTTTCACTTTTCACTTTCATGCATTGGAGAAGGAAATAGCAACCCACTCCAGTGTTCTTGCCTGGAGAATCCGGGGGACGGTGGAGCCTGGTGGGCTGCTGTCTATGGGGTCCAACAGAGTTGGACACGACTAAAGTGACTTAGCAGCAAAAAAAGAAAATATTACTGACTGCATAAGCAATACAAATGGAATGTACTCATAATGGTTTCTACTAACCCATTGTTAGTAGAATGGGAAAATACAATTCTAATATAGATTCACAAAGTGTGAATTTAATTTGCACATTGCAATTCAGTTTTGATACTATGATGACAAAGAGAGGCCAACAAATTACAAGCATCCTTCAGAAGATACCAAGCCTACGTTTTACAATATTTGAATTTAAATGTAAGTGTAATGGCATTCTACTATTTTTTTAAAGTGTTATGTGTTATCTTTATATCTAACTGGACAACAACATTATTCAAAGGGAAATCTGAAATTATGTAGCCCACTTGACTACGTTTTTTATTCTCATACTGAAATTCAAATACACACTCTTATGATATGTAGTACAAGNGCCATAAGGGTGGTATCATCTGCATATCTGAGGTTATTGATATTTCTCCCAGCAATCTTGATTTTAGCTTGGGCTTCATCCAGCCTGCATTTTGCATAATGTACTCTGCATAGAAGTTAAATAAGCAGGGTGACAATATAGAGTGTTGACATACTCCTTTCCCAATTTGGAATCCATCCATTATTACATGTCCATTTTCTAACTATTGTTTCTTGACCTCTTTCTCAGGAGGCAGGTAAGGTGGTCTGGTATTCTCATCACTTTAAGAATTTTCCACAGTTTGCTGATGTCCACACAGTCAAAAGCTTTAGTGGAGTTAATGAAGCAGACATAGGTGTTTCTCTTGCTTTTTCTGTGACCTAGTGGATATTAGGAATTTGATCTCTGTTTCCTCTGCCTTTTCTAAATATAGCTTGTGCATCTGAAAGTTCTTGATTCACATACTGTTGAAACCTAGGCTTTCTCATATTAAGCAAAGGGCCAAAAGATTGTGGCAACATTTTTCTTTATGTCAAGCATTTTAACTGTTTCCTTACATGCCTAGAAGTTTTCAGATCTTGATTGATTTAGTTTGTTGTTTGACCCCTGGGTACTATTTAAACCAAATCAATAAAATCATAAATCAGTATATGTTTTCTAAAAGTAGCACAAGTGAAATATCTCCTTTAAAAATCAAAGTCAATTTATATAAAGCACTAAAATAGAAAAATCTGAGAATATTATTTCAAATGTTAAGAAATTATAATTTAAATTTCAGCTTAAATGTTCTCAGAAAACTGTGTGGATATTTTCTAATAGTTCTTTACAAAGATTTTAAGGCTATAAATTGTTTCTTAGTACATCACAATAATTATTTAAGGAGATGATTTGGTATTTCATTTTCTTTTCTTTTTTTTTTTTTACCTGAGCTTTTGTTTTCTATCAAGTTTGAAAGTCTTTATTTGGCAGTGATGGGTCTTCATGGCTACATGCAGACTTTCTGTAGTTTCAGCAAGAAGGGGCTACTCTCTACTTGAAGCAAGCAGGTGGTACTCTCTGTTTGCAGCAAGCAGGGCCTACTCTCCAGCTGCAGTACACACTGGCTTCTCATGGCAGTGCCTTCTCTTGTTGCAGAGCACAGGCTCTAGGGCACAAGGGCTTCAATATTTGTGGCTCCTGGGCTCTACAGCACAGGCTCAGTAGTTGGGATGCACAGGATTAGTTGCTTTGCAGCATGTGGGATCTTCCAGGACCAAGGATTGAACTGATGTTCCTTGCATTGAAAGGTGGATTCTTTCAAGGAACATTGCACTGAACCACCNTGGGCTCTACAGCACAGGCTCAGTACTTGGGATGCACAGGATTAGTTGCTTTGCAGCATGTGGGATCTTCCAGGACCAAGGATTGAACTGATGTTCCTTGCATTGAAAGGTGGATTCTTTCAAGGGACATTGCACTGAACCACCAGGGAACCCCTTCCCTCTTCTTTCTTCTTATATCTATTATAGGAAAAAAAACAAAAAACAAAAAACAAAACTTCAATAATGATATTTATATTTTTAACTAAAATCAACAATATGTGTTGTTTAAGAACTTTTAGAATTTATTTAAAACCAGGAGAAATTTCATTGAGACTGCTAAATAAAGTTCTCAACAAAATTTTAACTTCTTGACAATTTTTATCTTTCAACTAAGTAATTAGCACTCTAAAATTAATTTTCCCTTGTTTAGCCTCTACACATGAACCACATGAATCTGCTTATTCAATTTTTTTCTCTTTTTATATCTCAACACAAAGCAGGCAGCCTTGTGAAAGTACAGATGTTCTCAAAATAATCATGTTTCCAGAAATGAGGAGCATGGAGAATCTTAATGGATTTGAAATATTTTCTAAAATTGGATCAGAATTTTTTTTTAGCACATTTTAGTCTCCCGGAGTAGAACCTTAAAGGATTGAGAATAAATCCACTTGTCTCCTTTCCAATTAAAATGGCAGCATTCCTGTTGTGCTAAGATAGATAGGTTGCTTTACAAAACTGAAAAACTAATTCTGTTTTGTTTAAATGAATACACTTAGAGTTAGGATACAGAGCTCTCTTTTTAATGCTCATTTGGAATTTGTATTCTAGAGGAGAAAAATGTGAACAATAATGAATGACTTTAGGTATGAATCTTATCTCATATACTTCATCTATGTTATTCTCTGTTTCTTGCACAAGATGCATTTGGATCAAGTCTACTCTTACCTTTAGTTTCTAAATTTTGATTCTTCCTCTTGAATTTGTTTCTATTTTGGATGAATTTTAGCACAGATCGTATTACATATCATTTTTCTTTCATTTTGCTCAATTATGTGTTAAAATTTGAAACTCTATATATGTGTATTCATAACTAACTCAAATCTATTTTTCTACCCTTAAATCATCAGAAAGAAAACCACTAATTTATGGTTTTACAAAAATCTGCTTATCCTTTTTATTTTCTTAGGAATTATGACATGTGAATATTCTTAACTACTATCTGAATGGACCTATAGGGGATTGTTGGAGGAGGTCATTAAGAGGACATGACCACTGGCTGACATGTGAAATTGACCTAGGGAATCAGGGGCTCATCAACCCACCCCTGTGGGTGTGGAGATCTACTCATCTTGCAATTACCCAAGACAAGTCTAGTGAGTAAGTTCCTTTGCTTATTAAACAAGCCATCTATCACTCAGGAATGGACTGCTTCTTCCTTTGGTCTCTCTTTGACCACCATATATGAGGGCCAGTTTGATAACCAACAAGGATAAGTATCAATAATTTATGTATCAGTGGTTCTACCATGAAGAGAGGTTTTCTTCTGCTGATCAAAATACATATGTAGAACAAAACCCATCCTAATGTGACAGAATGCTTAAGTTCTTTGCTCTAAATATCTCTGACCATGGTTCTATCAGTTTACATAAGAAGTTGTATATTTTATGCTGCTGCAGCAGTTTTCTAGTTTTTTAAATGTATATATTGTGCCTTTCCAATCCCAAAGAAAGGCAATGTAAAAGAATGCTCAGACTACTGCACAATTGCACTCATCTCACATGCTAGTAAAGTAATGCTCAAAATTCTCCAAGCCAGGAGAATATGTGAACTGTGAACTTCCAGATGTTCAAGCTGGTTTTAGAAAAGGCAGAGGAACCAGAGACCAAATTGCTGTCATCTGGTGGATCATCAAAAAAGCAAAAGATTTCCAGAAAAACATCTATTTCTGCTTTATTGACTTTATCAAAGCCTTTGACTGTGTGGATCACAATAAACTGTGGAAAATTCTGAAAGAGATGGGAATACCAGACCTGCCTCTTGAGAAATCTGTATGTAGGTCAGGAAGCAACAGTCAGAACTGTACATGGAACAACAGACTGGTTCCAAATAGGAAAAGGAGTAGGTCGAGGCTGTATATTGTCACCCTGCTTATTTAACTTATATGCAGAGTACATCATGAGAAATACTGGGCTGGACGAAACACAAGCTGGAATCAAGATTGCTGGGAGAAATGTCAATAACCTCAGATATGCAGATGACTCCACCCTTATGGCAGAAAGTGAAGAAGAACTAAAAAGCCTCTTGATGAAAGTGAAAGAGGAAAGTGAAAAAGTTGGCTTAAAGCTCAACATTCAGAAAACGAAGATCATGGCATCTGGTTCCATCACTTCATGGGAAATAGATGGGGAAACAGTGGAAACAGTGGCTGACTTTATTTTTCTGGGCTCCAAAAACATACAGATGGTGATTGCAGCCATGAAATTGAAAGACACTTACTCCTTGGAAGGAAAGTTATGACTGATCTAGATAGCATATTAAAAAGCAGAGACATTACTTTGTCAACAAAGGTCCATCTAGTTAAGGCTATGGTTTTCCCAGTGGTCATGTGTGGATGTGAGAGTTGGACTATAAGAAAGTTGAGCACCAAATAATTGATGCTTTTGAACTGTGGTG
>SJYW01029302.1:114724-133556 GCA_006410735.1 Raphicerus campestris
ATAAAGGACAGAAATGGTATGGACCTAAGAGAAGCAGAAGATATTAAGAACAGGTGGCAATAATATACAGAAGAAATATATAAAAAAGATCTTCAGAACCCAGATAATCATGATGGTGTGATCACTCACCTAGAGCCAGACATCCTGGAATGTGAAGTCAAGTGGGCCTTAGGAAGCATCACTATGAACAAAGCTAGTGGAGGTGATGGAATTCCAGTTGAGCTATTTCGAATCCTGAAAGATGATGCTGTGAAAGTGCTGCACTCAATATGCCAGCAAATTTGGAAAACTCAGCAGTGGCCACAGGACTGGACAAGGTCAGTTTTCATTCTAATCCCCTAAGAAAGGCAATGCCAAAGAATGCTCATATTACCACACAATTGCACTCATCTCACACGCTTGTAAAATAATGCTCAAAATTCTCCAAGCCAGGCTTTGGCAATACATGAACCGTGAACTTCCTGATGTTCAAGTGGGTTTTAGAAAAGGCAGAGGAACCAGAGACCAAATTGCTAACATCTGCTGGGTCACCAAAAAAGCAAGAGAGTTCCAGAAAAACATCTATTTCTGCTTTATTGACTATGCCAAAGCCTTTGACTGTGTGGATCACAATAAACTGTGGAAAATTCTTAAGGAGATGGGAATACCAGACCACCTGATGTGCCTCTTGAGAAATCTGTATGCAAGTCAGGAAGCAGCAGTTAGAACTGGACATGGAACAACAGACTGGTTCCAAATAGGAAAAGGAGTATGTTAAGGCTGTATCTGTTACCCTGTTTATTTAACTTATATGCAGAGTAAATCATGAGAAACACTGGGCTGGATGAAGCACAAGCTGGAATCAAGATTGCTGGGAGAAATATCAATAACCTCAGATATGCAGATGACACCACCCATATGACAGAAAGCAAAGAGGAACTAAAGAGCCTCTTGATGAAAGTGAAAAAGGAGAGTGAAAAAGTTGGCTTAAAGCTCAACATTCAGAAAACAAAGTTTATGGCATCAGGTCCCATCATGTCATGGCAAACAGATGGGGAAACAGTGGAAACAGTGTCAGACTTTATTTTTCAGGGCTCCAAAATCACTGTGGATGGTGATTGTAGCCTTGAAATTAAAAGACACCTGCTCCTTGGAAGGAAAGTTGCGACCAACCTAGACAGCATATTAAAAATCAGAGACACTTTGTCTACAAAGGCCCGTCTAGTCAAGGCTATGGTTTTTTCCAGTGTTCATATATGGATGTGAGAGTTGGACTATACAGAAAGCTGAGCATGGAAGAATTGATGCTTTTGAACTTTGGTGTTGCTAAAAATTGTTGACAGTCCCTTGGACTACAAGGAAAATCAGCTAGTCCATCCTAAAGGAGATCAGTCCTGAGTGTTCATTGGAAGGACTGAGGCTAAAGCTGAAACTCCAATACTTTGGCCACCTCATGTTAAGAGCTGACTCATTTGAAAAAGCTCCTGATGCTGGGAAAGCCTGAAGACAGGAGAAGTGGATGACAGAGCATGACATGGTTGGATGGCATCACTTACTCAATGGAGATGAGTTTGGTTAAACTCCGGGAGATAGAGATGGACATGGAGGCCTGGTATGCTATAATATATGGGGTTGCACAGAGCTGGACATGACTAAGCGACTGAACTGAACTGAACTGAAATTCTGAAGAAAGATAAGTAAAACTATAACCATTAAGGAGAGCATGGTATTGAAGAAATGCTCTGTGCTATTCTCCCTTAGTATTAATACCGCTAATGAATATATCCTGTACTGACTGAACACAATTCTAAAGAAAACTGTGGAAATCTCAGTAAAAAACAAATTCTCCTTTTCTGAGAAAAACGTGACTGTAAGAGTACATCTGGGCTATGCAGTCACTAGTAATACCAAATATTAGACTTGCTATTAAATCATGTGTGTTTATAGCAGTTATTTTTATAACTTCTCATTGTTCTAAGTGGTTTCTAAATTGATATTTTGGGATTTTTAAGTATGTTAAAATTAGTTTGATTTCTATCTGAGGAACTTCAGATATTTATGTCTAACTGCTTATTTAGTATTCCTGGAATTTAAGTAACACACACAAGTAAAAATCAACCTAGCAGTATTTTTATGCTGTTTATTATATATATGATACAAATATTTTCTATTGATAAGCTATAGTTCATATATTGAAAACTCTTCCCTAAAGAGAACGACTTCTCTTGGGACATGTACAAAATACTTCATAAATAATTCCCTTTATGTTTCATGCTTTTTGTGAACTCTGCAATCTGAGTGGGTTATAAAAAGAACAATAACTTCTTGGGTATTGAAGATTCTGTAACTCCAAGTAACATAGTCATGCGAGAAATTAACTATATGTCATATTTGCTTATCTCATACCATCTAAATACCTCATTCAAGAGTCAGAAAGAGTATAAGGATCATTCTGTATAGTTACAATCCAGGAAAAGACTGTTATATCCACCTGAAAAACAATGCCCTCCTCTTTCAACCCACAACATATGAAAAGATATCTGCAGGTGCAAACAGACATAAATTGTGGTTGGTTGGAATGGACTTAAATGTCAAGTAGTTTTGTTTCAATCTGAAGCATGGCTTCAAACCATTGATTTTGTTTTGGGGGTGGGAGAAAGGGAAGGTCAGTTTGCAGTGGAGTATGGGAATCTGACTAGACAATATTGTTGGTGCTGGAGGAAATAGCCTGTGAAAAGTCCCTAAAGGTATATTTGGCAGGTACTGATATGGGGTAGGCACAGGTGGTCTTGTATGGCCTGAATATTTCATGAGTTATTTGGTAATCAAAGTGAGGCATTTTGTGAAGCTGCTTTTAGGAAAATGATTTACTCAAATTGTAGAGAAATTGAATAATGTGACTCAGATTGCTGGGGTAAGTGTCTTTGAAAAGCCATCATGGTATAAGGACCCCAAGAAGTAACTGGAATTCAGGGCAAAGCAAAGTGTAGAACATGAATAGTAATTATACACAAAACAAAACAGAGAAACAAGGCAGTATCAGTTATTTCTCAAGTCCCTGGGAGAGAAGTGACTGCCTTGGTGGCTCAGATGGTAAAGTGTCTGCCTACAATGCGGGATACCCAGGTTCAACCCCTGGGTCAGGAAGATCCCCTGGAGAAAGAAATGGCAGCCCACTCTGTATTCTTGCCTGGAAAAGAGGAGCCTGGTAGGCTACAGTCCATGGAGTCGCAGAGTCGGATGTGACTGAGTGACTTCATTTTCACTTTCTTTCATTTTCTGGGAGAGAAATGTGGGTAGAAATAAACATGGTTTAAATGGGTATATTTGGTTCCCGTCACTGTTTCCTCAGATGCAGTGCTGGAGATCCCTGTTTTGTCCTTCAGTTGGGAAGATCTCCTGAAGAAGGGAGTGGTTACTCACACCAGGATTTCTTGCCTGTAGAACTCCAGGGACAGAGCAGTTCTGGTGGGTTACAGGCCATGGGGTTGCAAAGAGTCAGACACAGCTGAGCAACTAACACTTCAACACTTTGTTGTTTACTTGCTAGGTCATGTCCATCTCTTTTGCGAGCCCATGGTCTATCCTCCACCCGGCTGTTCTGAGTGGGTTGTTTTTATATTGAGCTACATGAGCTATTTGTAAAGTTTGGAGACCAATCCCTTGTCNTGCTCTGTGCTATTCTCCCTTAGTATTAATACTGCTAATGAATATATCCTGTACTGACTGAACACAATTCTAAAGAAAACTGTGGAAATCTCAGTAAAAGACAAATTCTCCTTTTCTGAGAAAAACGTGACTGTAAGAGTACATCTGGGCTATGCAGTCACTAGTAATACCAAATATTAGACTTGCTATTAAATCATGTGTGTTTATAGCAGTTATTTTTATAACTTCTCATTGTTCTAAGTGGTTTCTAAATTGATATTTTGGGATTTTTAAGTATGTTAAAATTAGTTTGATTTCTATCTGAGGAACTTCAGATATTTATGTCTAACTGCTTATTTAGTATTCCTGGAATTTAAGTAACACACACAAGTAAAAATCAACCTAGCAGTATTTTTATGCTGTTTATTATATATATGATACAAATATTTTCTATTGATAAGCTATAGTTCATATATTGAAAACTCTTCCCTAAAGAGAACGACTTCTCTTGGGACATGTACAAAATACTTCATAAATAATTCCCTTTATGTTTCATGCTTTTTGTGAACTCTGCAATCTGAGTGGGTTATAAAAAGAACAATAACTTCTTGGGTATTGAAGATTCTGTAACTCCAAGTAACATAGTCATGCGAGAAATTAACTATATGTCATATTTGCTTATCTCATACCATCTAAATACCTCATTCAAGAGTCAGAAAGAGTATAAGGATCATTCTGTATAGTTACAATCCAGGAAAAGACTGTTATATCCACCTGAAAAACAATGCCCTCCTCTTTCAACCCACAACATATGAAAAGATATCTGCAGGTGCAAACAGACATAAATTGTGGTTGGTTGGAATGGACTTAAATGTCAAGTAGTTTTGTTTCAATCTGAAGCATGGCTTCAAACCATTGATTTTGTTTTGGGGGTGGGAGAAAGGGAAGGTCAGTTTGCAGTGGAGTATGGGAATCTGACTAGACAATATTGTTGGTGCTGGAGGAAATAGCCTGTGAAAAGCCCCTAAAGGTATATTTGGCAGGTACTGATATGGGGTAGGCACAGGTGGTCTTGTATGGCCTGAATATTTCATGAGTTATTTGGTAATCAAAGTGAGGCATTTTGTGAAGCTGCTTTTAGGAAAATGATTTACTCAAATTGTAGAGAAATTGAATAATGTGACTCAGATTGCTGGGGTAAGTGTCTTTGAAAAGCCATCATGGTATAAGGACCCCAAGAAGTAACTGGAATTCAGGGCAAAGCAAAGTGTAGAACATGAATAGTAATTATACACAAAACAAAACAGAGAAACAAGGCAGTATCAGTTATTTCTCAAGTCCCTGGGAGAGAAGTGACTGCCTTGGTGGCTCAGATGGTAAAGTGTCTGCCTACAATGCGGGATACCCAGGTTCAACCCCTGGGTCAGGAAGATCCCCTGGAGAAAGAAATGGCAGCCCACTCTGTATTCTTNACTGGGAGAGAAGTGACCTCCTTGGTGGCTCAGATGGTAAAGTGTCTGCCTACAATGTGAGATACCCAGGTTCGATCCCTGGGTCAGGAAGATCACCTGGAGAAAGAAATGGCAGCCCACTCTGTATTCTTGCCTGGAAAATCCCATGGATAGAGGAGCTTGGTAGGCTACAGTCCATGGAGTCACAGAGTCGGATGTGACTGAGTGACTTCATTTTCTCTTTCTTTCATTTTCTGGGAGAGAAATGTGGGTAGAAATAAACATGGTTTAAATGGGTATATTTGGTTCCCGTCACTGTTTCCTCAGATGCAGTGCTGGAGATCCCTGTTTTGTCCTTCAGTTGGGAAGATCTCCTGAAGAAGGGAGTGGTTACTCACACCAGGATTTCTTGCCTGTAGAACTCCAGGGACAGAGCAGTTCTGGTGGGTTACAGGCCATGGGGTTGCAAAGAGTCAGACACAGCTGAGCAACTAACACTTCAACACTTTGTTGTTTACTTGCTAGGTCATGTCCATCTCTTTTGCGAGCCCATGGTCTATCCTCCACCAGGCTGTTCTGAGTGGGTTGTTTTTATATTGAGCTACATGAGCTATTTGTAAAGTTTGGAGACCAATCCCTTGTCAGCCGCATCACTTGCAAATATTTGCTCCCATTCCATATATTGTCTTTTGCTGATGCTTTTCTTTGCTGTGCAAAAGCTTTTTGAGTTTGATTAGGTCCCATTTCTTTATCTTTGGTTTTATGTCATTTGCCTTGAGAGAAGGCAATGGCACCCCACTCCAGTACTCTTGCCAGGAAAATCTCATAGACGGAGAAGCCTGGTAGGCTGCAGTCCATGGGGTCGCGAATAGTCAGACACGACTGAGTGACTTTACTTTCACTTTTTCCTTTCATGCATTGGAGAAGGAAATAGCAACCCACTCCTGTGTTCTTGCCTGGAGAATACCAGGGATGGGGGAGCCTGGTGGGCTGCTGTCTATGGGGTCGCACAGTCGGACACTACTGAAGTGACTTAGCAGCAGGAGCCTTGAGAGACTGATCTAAGAAAATATTGCTACAGTTTATGTCAGAGAATGTTTTCTCTGTGTCCTCTTCTAAGAGTTTTATGTTAACATGCCTTAAAGCCTTTAAACATTTTGAGTTTTTCCTTTTTTTTTGTATATGGTGTGAGAGAGTATTCTCATTTCATTGATTTACACAAGGCTGTATCCAGCTTTCCCAATATCACTTGCTTAAGAGACTCTATTTTCTCCATTTTATATTCTTACATCCTTTGCCATAAATTAGTTGATGATAGGTGTGTGGGATTCTTTCTGGGCTCTATATTATGTACCATTGATCTATATATCTGTTTTTTGGTCCCAATACTTTGCTATTTTGATTATTGTAGCTTTGTAGTATTGTACCTCCAGCTTTGTTCTTTTTCCTCAGGATTGCTTTGGCAATCCTTGGTCTTTTGTGGTTCCATATAAAAAAATGCCATGGGTATTTTGATAGGGATCACATTAAATCTGTAGATTGCCTTGGGTAGTATGGCCTTTTTTTTGATTAGGATTTGTTTTTGTTGTTTAGTCACTAAGTTGTTTTCAACTATTGGCGACCCCATGGACTGTAGCACACCAGGCTTCTCTGTCCATGGGATTTTCCAGATAAGAATAATGGAGTGGGTTGCCATTTCCTTTTCTAGAGGATTTTCCCAACTCAGGGATTGAGCCTGTGTCTTCTGCTTGGCAGGCAGATACTTTACCACTGGGCTCAGTGGTAAAGAATCCGCCTGCCAATACAGGAGCTCTAGGAGTCACAAGTTCAATTCCCAAGGTGAGTAAGATCCCCTGGAAGAGGAAATGGCAACCCACTCTGGTATTCTCAACTGAAAAAGTCTATGGACAGAGGAGCCTGGCAGGCAACTGCCCATGGGGTCACAAAAAGTCAGACATGACTGAGTGACTGGGCACAGAAGTACATACTTACTGTATAGCACAGGGAACTATATTCAGTATATTGTAATAAGGTATAAGGGGAAATAATCTGAAANTGAAAAAGTCTATGGACAGAGGAGCCTGGCAGGCAACTGCCCATGGGGTCACAAAAAGTCAGACATGACTGAGTGACTGGGCACAGAAGTACATACTTACTGTATAGCACAGGGAACTATATTCAGTATATTGTAATAAGGTATAAGGGGAAATAATCTGAAAAAGAGTATAAATATATCTGAATCATTTTGCTATAGACTTGAAACTAACATTATATTGTAAATCAATTGTACCTTAATCAAGAAAATTTTAAAAAGGAACTGTGAAAGTGAACTAGAAATGAGGATAGCTATCAGGATTTGTAGAACAAGATGTTTTATAAGCTGGAAAATATATTATTGCTATTATTTTCAGTGAGGGAGGTAATTATATAGGGAGGAATAAAAAGCAATTGTAGGAGATATTTTGATACTGTTGTTGACTTGCCAGAACAAATCAGATGTAATTCAAAAGTGAAGTTATTAAGATGGGAAGAGACATATTACCAAAGATAAATGGATGACAAATAAAACATATGAAAAGATGCCACTGTGAGATATTACTGCATACCTAATAGAATGGTTAAAATCCAGCACATTAACAGAGCAAATTTTGGTAAGAATATTGAGCAATTCATTCCTTGCTGGTGGGAATGCCAAATNTTACACTGTTGGTGGAAATGCAAACTAGTACAGCCAGTATGGAGAGCAGTGTGGAGATTAATTAAAAAACTGGAAATAGAACTGCCTTTGCTATCTTATTTATTAATCTTTACATTATTTGGTTACTGTTATCTACCTCCTGACCATGCCCTGCATCTTTAAGATGTTAATATATGACTCATCTTATTCTACACATACATTTCAAGTAAATTAATGCTCCTATAAATGAGCTGTCTACCACCTATCATAATTTCTTGACATTCCCATTGTTAACTTCATCATCTATATTTTACCTGAATAATAATATTCCACAAACATCCCCTGCAATGAGTACAAATGAAGATTACATTCTCATAAAATCTGTTAACAAAGAGAGCCAATGGAAAATGAAACGCATGGAGGGAAAAAAACTCAGATTTCTGATTTGAACTGAGAAATAGAGAAAAAGAGATTTTAAAAACCAATCTTCCTAGCAGTTACTGTAAATTGCTTTGTAAGCTTAGGACTCAAAATAGTAATAAAGCCTCCAATATATTAACACTTCCTATTTTACCAACNATACCTGAATAATAATATTCCACAAACATCCCCTGCAATGAGTACAAATGAAGATTACGTTCTCATAAAATCTGTTAACAAAGAGAGCCAATGGAAAATGAAACGCATGGAGGGAAAAAAAACTCAGATTTCTGATTTGAACTGAGAAATAGAGGAAAAGAGATTTTAAAAACCAATCTTCATAGCAGTTACTGTAAATTGCTTTGCAAGCTTAGGACTCAAAATAGTAATAAAGCCTCCAATATATTAACACTTCCTATTTTACCAACACAAGCCCTTGGCTATATATGCATCTTATTGCTAGTTTAAAAGCTCTACTTTTGAAATCTTCAACTCTAATATTAAACTTGATAATTGGCATCACATATTTTCATGCTGTTACTCATTGATTCCCTGTTTATCATATTTCCAAAGACATTTTGACATTGTCTCTTTAGCTTATTTTAACCACTTGCTATTTGAATGATTTGGAGCTACTTAATCCTTTGAGCTTTATTGTTATTTCATTTGTAAAATGAGTTAATATGACATCAGTTTTATATGTTTTTAAAAGGATTCAATGAGAACAGTAAGAATAGTTCCTGACACATAGTGATCACTAAGTAATTCTTAGCTATTCACATTAATTATACTATTCATATCATCGTTATTATTCTATTATTATTTTATCTCTTCATCAGATCTGTCTTTTCCTCCTTTCTGTTCCTTTCAGGGCTTGCATACACTTTTTCCTCTATATTCAACTGCCCTGTTTCTGGATCCTTGAGTAGCTTTACCTTTTCCTGGACCCTTTCAGCAAAATTCCAATAATAAATTAATCATATTCTCTGTTTCTATACCCATACATCTGAGTGCTTCTAGAGAAAAATCATGAACAAAAACTGCTAGATTCATTAGAAAGTCATGGTTTCCAATACCACCTGCTAGTTTGACACTTTTTGGCAGTTCTATCATAAGTCACTAATTAGCAGCTTGATTTTTATACTCTTTGGTGGCTATTAAAAGTCTTCACTGTGCTCCTGAAGTCTCCTTTACTGCCTTTCTCTCTCCCAATATCCAGAGATAATCTTGTTTCTTATTTTACAATATAAAATAAAAGAATTTAGATGCCAATTTCCTAAATTTCTTAACATCTTCTATTTAACAAGTTTATCTATGCTTGGGTCTCATATTTCCTATTTTCCCTGAACAGAAAGAAAATGTGCCACTCAACCTACTGAAATCTGACATCCACCTGATTTTATTTTATCCTGGCCTCTCCTGTCCCTTCTGGGAAGCTACTTTATCACCCTTGTTTGATTTTTTTTTGCCTTGAGATAAATAGATTCCAATGTACTCCATTATGACAACAAGGGAAAAGAAAAGAAAAAAAAAACTAGTTATTTCTCCTTCAAGCTCTCCTTCTTACTACAGCCAAACTATCACCCTGTGAAATCTGTGTTCTTTGTCTTCATTCTCTCAGGATATGTCTACAATTCTGTCCTTACCATTCTGGTTTCTACCTTTCTATTCACTGAATCTACTTTGGTAGATGAGTTTACTGGTAAATAAGCATTATTTATAATGGTGACATGGTAAATTAGCATTATTTATAATAGTGACATATCTGTGATAATGATCACAGTATTTATAAATCTGTATAATAGCGATCATATATATCAATTTATCCTGGGCCGTAACTTCCAGAAGTCATTCAAAATCATTTGGGGAGAGAAAGGAACAGTCTAGGGCAAAAACATAGGGTGCCATATTATCTAGCCTATCTTCTTTCACTGCAGAAAATCTTAAGGATACTCAGGAATGGTGTAATGTTCTCATCTTAATCAAATGTGACTCATGGGGATTTCTGACGCTGCTTTACTAAACTGGTATTTTTTTTTCAGATCATAGCAGTACTTTTCAAAAGTGTACACATTAGGTAAGTTTTCTATAGTGTTGTTCCCTTTGACTTATCCATTGCATGTCATTATAGAACCTTGTAATATAGGCGCTGTCAGGGTCTTGGTGTTGTACAGAATAATGCTATTGTAGCAGAGAAGGACCACAGGTAGAGAGAGTAGCTCTGTGTAATTATCTTTTCAAGAAACTCTAGAAGGACCACCTTCAACCAGAGCTGTTCCATCTTAAAACATATTCTAAGTATATTTAGCCCCTCCATAATTTTTGTTTGTAGAAGGATTTCCACAGCCAAAATTAGTGAACTGCACTGGAGCTTTGGTGTCTGACACACCTGCAATTTAGTTTTATCTCTTCCACTTTGTAACTATGCAACCTCAGACAAATTATTTTCTGAACCTATTTCCTCATCCCTAAGAAAGGGTTTATGATGTCAAATTTCAAGGCTATAAGATATAGACCTAAAAATACAAATGATCATTTTTATTTACAAACTTATAAGAAGTACTATCATTATTTTCCTTTTATAAATAAATAAATTCTGGCTTTAAAATATGATGTCAATCCTGAGGATGACTCAGCTGGTCACATATAAAACTGAGCCAAGATCAATTTGATTACAAAGTCCATACCTTGAATCTAGATGTGGTACTTGATACTTTACTTAATGCAGTGAGTACTGGGCAACAGTAAACAACAAATGGGCTTTATAAAATGTTACCCAAAAGATCCTTAATTATCATAAGTATATTCTTTACATTTATGAAGTAGTTTAAATTTTACAGTGTTTTTCTATGATTATGTTTTTATCTGAGGCTTAAAATACTCTAATGGGGACCGGATAGTTACTGACATTTTTCAGATAAGCATAAAGAAATTTACATAACTAAAAGGACTTATTGAACATGATTAACAAGTGGCAAAGTTATTCAATTTTTGCATTTTCCCTACAACATCAATGATATATGAGAAAATATTTTATATTCTACTTCTAACAGAAAAAGAATATTATAAAATAATTCAAAGCACTATTTCATATCACTTAATAGTATTAACCTAAAAGAAATTCTATTCCATCTCTTTATTTCCCTTTAGCTGTAAGCAAAACTTTACAGTTCCACAAAATAAGCAAACACAAAATATAGTGTTCGCTGAGTGAGAAAACTAGTAATTTAAGAAAAAAACAGTGTAAACATAACACTGATTTTCTACAAGAAGCTGAGTATTTAATTGATGAATCTGCCCTTTAATGACTGTAGCTATGGGCTTCAGCTGACTTGTTTTTTACAGGACCTATCATATTGTAATCTGGTGTGAACTAATGTTACAGTCCAGAAGTTTTGTTTTAAAAAAAGTCCTGAGAAGCAGACCACCTACTAGCAGACAAATGTCAAACACAAGTAGCTAGAGTTGACTGCATTCTTACAGACTTCTACTCTGAATGTTATGCTTGGGGTGAGAGTGGTGTGTCTATAATAGGAAAAAAAGAGAAAACACTTTGCCTTATGTTTTGAAGACAAGAATTTAATTGCCCATATACAATATTGAGGGGCATCCCAGGTGGTACTAGTTGTTAAGAACCTTCCTGCCAGTGCAGGAGACACAAGAGACATGGGTTTGGTCCCTGGGTTGGCAAGATTCCCCTGGAGGAGAGCCTGGCAACCCACTCCAATATTCTTGCCTAGAGAATCCCATGGACAGAGGAGCCTGGTGGGCTACAGTTCAAAGGGTTGCAAACAGTCGGACACAACTGAAGCAACTTAGCACGTACATACAATACTAAATATTGCAGGAAGATAGAGAAAATCCTTTTTGCTAATACTATACTTTGTTTTCAAACTATTTGTTTTGGCTGTACTGTATGTTTTGAAAAGTGTTTGACAGGGATAAAGATGGAGAATATATAATCCCAAATAGTAATGATTAATATAACACTACAAAAATTACATTGATTGTTGACTCCAGATCAGTACGTTGTGGTTTCTTATACTAGCATCTTCCTACGAGATTAATATTTTTATTTAAATTCTATATAATTAGGTATATAGGCCTGTGTGAGTATTTGTTTACTCTGTCATATATTGCTATAATTTTAGGTTGAAATGCTGCATCAAAGTGTTATAGGGTATTACACCAAGATAGGAAGCACTAAGTATTATGTTTATGTTTATAGTTTAGAGTGTTAGAAATTTTAATTTGAGAATTAAGAATAATTAATTACTATTTCCCTCCTCCTATAAGCAAGGTGATATGCCATTGGAAAGTGAAAGTGAAATGAAAATGTTAGTCACTTAGTCGTGTCAGACTCTTTGTGGTGTGCCATTAAATTGCAGGTATTTCCATTTTAATTCTGGAATTCTAAAAATTAATTTATTTAAACCTAAGCACAAACACACCTTGGGTAAATATAGCACAGTAGTCCCAATTTGAAAGAAACATTTTCATAGCCTAGAGATTTACATCTCATTACTCTGGGGAAGGAATTCANGGAATTCTCCAGGCAAGAATACTGGAGTGGGCTGCCATTTCCTTATGCCAGTGGAAAGAATGATCAATTAGATGAGATAGTGCCATTAAATTGCAGATATTTCTATTTTAATTCTGGAATTCTAAAAATTAATTTATTTAAACCTAAGCACAAACACACCTGGGGTAAATATAGCATAGTAGTCCCAATTTGAAAGAAACATTTTCATAGCCTAGAGATTTACATCTCATTACTCTGGGGAAGGAATTCAATGTTTCTGTGCCTTAGTTCCCTTGTCTGTAATATGGAAGTACAAATATGGTTGTTTTACAACTTAATTAATGACAAATTCTTGGAGATCATGGGNTTTTGATTAATTCAGTGCCTACATTTATTCAAACAATTTGATCTTGTACAAATAAAAATATGGAAATCCAAGAAACTGGATAGCTGTAGAAGGGGAGTAGATTAGAAGGAGAATTTCAGAGGATAATAAATATGTAAGTTTCCAGATAACACTAACATATATTGATATTTCAAGGACAAATTTTTCAACCCAGTGTTCATAGTCTCTTTCAGGTTAATTTAAATGATTTAAATTAGTCTCATGGTAAACTATCACCTATGAGTTTCGAGCATGAAATCAGTACCTGTGAAAGAGCCAGAAAATTATGAAATATTCTAACAGAAGATGAGCTGCTTTTCATATTTTATTTCAGTGGAGTATGTGTTACCTGATTTTCACAAGCCACATGGAGTAGCAGAGCAGGTGACATACTGCTGAGACTCCTTTCCTACTTCTCAAGATTCCTAGTTAGTTCAGAGATTGTTGGGNCTTTTCATATTTTATTTCAGTGGAGTATGTGTTACCTGATTTTCACAAGCCACATGGAGTAGCAGAGCAGGTGACATACTGCTGAGACTCCTTTCCTACTTCTCAAGATTCCTAGTTAGTTCAGAGATTGTTGGGCTAGTTATCTCACAGTTACAGCCTTATGTTCTTTACAAGTTAAGTTCAAAGAAATGCTTACTGAAAAGCCAGTCAGCCTGGCCCAGGTGGACTAACTAGATTCTACTTAATATATAATTTGTCTAGGTCAAAGAGCTAATATTAAGGTAGACAGTGAATGAAGACTAGCTGGATGGGTTTGGATCAGAAATGATGAATTTTATATTTTTGTCATTACTAGTGATTTTTGTTTCACTAAAATGTTTTGAGTTTCCTTACTGGTTCTGACTGAAATTTGGGTTTCTCAGGGATGGGCCCTGGGAATTATTCTTCCCCACTCTTTAAAGAATGTCATTCTTTTACAAAGATTTAAATACTGTCTTTATGTAGATGACTTCCAAATTCATATTCTCAGCCAAAACCTTTTCTCTGATGTCAAATCTTGAATATACAAATGATTTCTTGCTATCTCCAATCTGATGTCTACCAGAGATCAGAATTCAGGTGTCAAAGTATATACAACAGAAATCAGGATTTTTTTCACCAAACTGTTTCATACTTCATGTCTCACTCAAGTTAAGTATTACCCAAGCAGGAAGCTTAAGAATTGAATTATCTATGAGTCCTCACTTCATATAAACACATATTCTCCAAAATAAACAATATATACATATTTTGTATCATGGAGTTTAACTATATCACAGAGTTTTATGACAAATGGTGGGGTGGAGATAGAGAGATTTTCTAAGTTGTGTATCTCCAAAAAAAAGAATCAGTGGTTAGAAATTATATTGAGCAGGTTTTGGCTCATTAGGATGAAAATCTATATCATCAGCAGTATCAAAAAATAGTATTTTAATCCTTATTCTAAAAGGATTTTGACAAGGCAGACATACGAACAAATCTATTCATTACACAGAGCTTATGAAGCCTGACAAATTTTTTATTTATGGTAATTTTCCCTTATCCGCTCCTTTTTCCATCCTTACAATAGATATTCCATTCAAAACTTTTCTCCCAGAAGATGACTAAAGTTGTGAGTGATTTGATAAGTGTCACTCATAGGATGATTGAAACAGTGAGACATTACAAGATATTAAACTCTAGCAAAGATATTCTGATTTTTGTGTGTGTGTGTGTGTATTTGTGTGTGTGTGTACGATAGACAGGTAGACAGACATATATACCTATACATCTGTGTGTGTACCTATAGGTTTAAGTGTGTACATGAATGTCTGTGTAATGTTATTTCACATGCATACCAAAAAATTAAACCATTAACTAAATTAGACTAGTGATTACAACGCAAGTAGGATAGTAAATGGTAAAGATGCCAAAACTCCTTAGACAAAGAAAGAGATAACTACCATTGGAAATCACTGGATAATAACTTGTAGAACTATGCACACAACAAATTCTTGTGGATAGGAAAGTAATTTGAACTTGGTCAAAAATATTCATCAAAATAAAATATATTTTCCCTGTGCCTTAATGCTTTACAGAAGAGGTTACACTTATTTTGTGTGTCTCCAAAGAACAGGATCAGTAGTTGGAAGTTATAGGTAAGCAGGTATGGGGTCACTTGGATGAAGTCCTGATAAATATGTACTGTATAAAAAAGGATGAGAGGATGCAGAGACTAGAGGGTTTACCACTGAAGGAAGAAATTGGGCCTGAAAAGGACACTGTCTTCTTGACATACAGAAGAAATTTCTATGTTGGGAGAAATATTAGATGATGAGTAAGTTGTTTATTTTTGTTTCTTAGTAAACACTTNTGCAGAGACTAGAGGGTTTACCACTGAAGGAAGAAATTGGGCCTGAAAAGGACACTGTCTTCTTGACATACAGAAGAAATTTCTATGTTGGGAGAAATATTAGATGATGAGTAAGTTGTTTATTTTTGTTTCTTAGTAAACACTTTTCCTTCCCTTCACAGCGTTATCTATTCTGTATCAACAAATCACTACACTTAAGCTAGTTGTCTTTAAAATTTTTATACAGAATAATAAAGCACAAAGTATTGCATATCGTCAACCTAGGAGAATCGGAGATATCCTTGGTGAATAATAAAATGACTTGATTGTGCATTTCAGACTCAAGTGACCAAAGAGGGATACATTTTAAAAATAAGATAGTCTCTATATCTATGAGTCTATTTCTTTTTGTTACATTCAATAATTTGTAGTATTTTTTAGATTTCGCATATGATATACAGCATTTGTGTTTATCTGACTTAATTCACTTAGCATAATAACCTCCAAGTCCATCCATGTTATTACAAATAGCAAGTTATAGATATCTCTGATTTTTAACAAACTTTTAACAAACTTTAGTAAACTTTTTACTTTACACTGTGACCAGAAAAATTTGCTAACTCCTCCACTCAAAGGACAAAGAGCTATTTCACACTTAAAGATTCAGGACAAGTTAGCTTTTGGATAAAACTTGACCTCTGATTTAATACAAATTTCCTTCCCTATTAGATGCAAGCTGTTCAAGAAGTTAAATTTGAGAGACTGATTCAAAACACAAAACAAAAACAACAGACACATGCAATAGCAAGGGAGCACACATAAACTTTCTTTAATGCTTTTTACTCATTTACCCACAGGAATGCACGCAGAATGGAAAGCATGGTGGTATATATGGTTAGGATGCAAACATCCACATAGACAAATTTTTACAGAAGGCCCAAAGTTGAAACTCTCTCACTTAGAGTAGGGTCAAGATGGGGCCTTGACAAATTACTCCATGCCACTCTGATTCATTTTTGGATTCATTGGGAATGTTTGGAAAACTCTGGCTAAATGCCTACCTCTTTAGTGACTGCATACTGTTGTAAACCTAAATGTTAAGTGAGAATTTTTGAATGAATGCACAGTTACCTGGGAGTAACATTCATTTCCTGGGCAAATTTCAGGAGATAGTGAGGGACAGGGCGGCCTGGGGTGCTGCAATCCATGGGGCTGCAAAGAGTCAGACACAACTGAGCAACTGAACAACAACAGCAACAATACTCCTTTAACAGATGCATGTTTCATTCATTTTTGAAGTATATTATTATATGATTCACATAGATGTATTCTCTCACCTATATAATTTATTCAATTTGTTTATTCATGTATCTTTCTNGGGGTGCTGCAATCCATGGGGCTGCAAAGAGTCAGACACAACTGAGCAACTGAACAACAGCAACAATACTCCTTTAACAGATGCATGTTTCATTCATTTCTGAAATATATTATTGTATGATTCACATAGATATATTCTCTCACTTATATAATTTATTCAATTTGTTTATTCATGTATCTTTCTCTCATTAAATCTCCATTCCTCGATGGCAGGATAGTGACTGGTAATAAATTATGATGATCCTGTCAAAGTGACTGGCACGTAAATATTACTGATTTTGATTGCAATAGAACACATGAAGACCTCATTTACTTCTGTTTGCATTAAATTAAGCTTCCTTGGTGGCTAAATGGTGAAGAATCTGCCTGCAAGGTTTGATTCCTGGGTCAGAAAGATCCCCTGGAGAAGGGAATGGCTACCCACTCCAGTATTCTGGAGAATCCCATGGACAGAGGAGCCTGGTGGGCTACAGTCCACATGGGGTCTCAGAGTCAGACAGGTCTGAGTGATTAACACATTTTTTTTTTCAAAATACAAGAATACCACATTTACTTCTGTTTTTATTATTATAGGACTTATATATGTCTGAATATATGTGGCAATTTTCTATTATATATTTATATCTTGAAACACCTAGTAAAAAGTAAAATTTCACTTTCTGTATTATAGTATTTGTCATTGTTAATTTTCAGAATTCTTTTTCATACTGTCACCCTAAACATAAGAACTACTAGAGACTAACTTCTTCATTTCCTTCCATCATCTAATTATTTAACACTTTCTTATTCTTTTTAAAAAAAAAATTGTCTCAGCCACACTTATAGGCAGTTGTTTTCCCTATCACATATTTTAATTTACTAACTTTTATGGTGAATTATGTAGTAACTTAATTCATTATTCTCACAGAATCTATGGTAGGAGAGTTAGGAATAGAAATGCGCTGTCTCTGTGGTTTGGATTCAAGATAATTGGTCTAATGGGGTTTTGAGTTTGTAAAACCAAATCCAAAAATATAAAAATTAAAATGGTAGCCATAAAAATAAGTTCTCAAGTTATTTAATACTATAAAATTAAGAAACGTGATATTGTCTTTCAGTATTTCATATTCTAACTTTTGTGTCCAAGTGTAGTTTGTCTTTTTATTTTAAATTTTCCTGTGAATGAAACACCATTTGGCAAATAGTCGGTAAATTCAATTAAAGTTTCATTTTATGGATAATCATGAGAAATGAAAACCCTATTTATATTTTTAAAAAAGCTATTTCAGATTAACCAGTGTGCATTAGAGGATGTATAATCTTGTAGACTTTGATATAAACAATGTCATTTGCATTTATATACAACTACCATTTATAATAATCATGTAGAGCTGTATAACTATTGTAGGATCAAATTGCTGAGATTTCATTTTCATTATGTTTTCCTTGCAAAATTAGAAGAGAGCACAAGGAAACATGAATCTGTTATAGATTTCCATGTGTAGTGTTTAAAGGTAAAACAAATATTTTGTATCTTTTTTGATAATAACTCATCAATAATTTAAGTACAATTAAAAAGCAGATACACCACTCTGTTGGACCAGGGATAATTCCTTTATATTTCACGAATCTTGTTCAAATTATAACTTATAAAATATTTCTAGATTTCTATTTCTTGAAGAAATCTTATTTAAAATGTTTAATAAAATATTCAACTTTATATGTATTTTATAGTTCAGTTCAGTTGCTCAGTCGTGTCCGACTCCTTGTGACCCCATGAATCGCAGCACACCAGGCCTCCCTGTTCATCACCATCTCTCGGAGTTCACTCAGACTCACGTCCATTGAGTCCGTGATGCCATCCAGCCATCTCATCCTCTGTCGTCCCCTTCTCCTCCTGCCCCCAATCCCTCCCCGCATCAGAGTCTTTCCCAGTGAGTCAACTCTTCGCATGAGGTGGCCAAAGTACTGGAGCTTCAGCTTCAGCATCATTCCTTCCAAAGAAATTCCAGGGTTGATCTCCTTCAGAATGGACTGGTTGGATCTCCTTGCAGTCCAAGGGACTCTCAAGAGT
>SJYW01029302.1:136356-152360 GCA_006410735.1 Raphicerus campestris
GATCCAGTGGATGTTGGCAATTTGATCTCTGGTTCCTCTGCCTTTTCTAAAACCAGCTTGAACATCAGGGAGTTCATGGTTCATGTATTGCTGAAGCCTGGCTTGCAGAATTTTGAGCATTACTTCACTAGCATGTGAAATGAGTGCAACTGTGCGGTAGTTTGAGTATTCTTTGACATTGCCTTTCTTTGGAATTGGAACGAAAACTGACCTTTTCCAGTCCTGCGGCCATTGCTGAGTTTTCCAAATTTATGGCATATTGAATGCAGCACTTTCACAGCATCATCTTTCAGGATTTGAAACAGCTCAACTGGAATTCCATCACCTCCACTAGCTTTGTTCATAATGATGCTTTCTAAGGCTCACATGACTTCATGTTCCGAGATGTCTGGCTCTAGCTGAGTGATCACATCATCATGATTATCTGGGTCNAAACTGTCCTAGTCAGTTCTAGATTCTTTGTGGCTTAACAATAGAAATTTGTTTCTTACAGTTCTGGATATTGGAAAGTTAGAGAATAATATGCCACCCAAACAGTAGACAAAAATATTAATATAAATTTTAAAAAATGAAAACAACATATAAGATTTATCACAGAAAGCATGCCAACCTATCCATAATAGGGGTTTCAGAAGTGGAGGAAAGTGAGAATGGGATTGAGGTACAATGGGTGTGTATTTCTATGTCTGGAGAAAGAGGTATGTGGAGGGGAGGAAGTGAAGGGGAGTGTGTGGAGGGAGAGACAAGGGGAATGTGTAGAAAGATATAGTGTAGGTCTTGTGTTGTGTTTGTGTGTATAAAGACTGGGTTGATTGTGTAGGTGTGTGTGTGTGTGTAGAGAATGGCATGTGTTTGGAGAGACCGGAGTGTTTTCAGAGGAGAGTTGCATGTGTTATGTATGTGAGGAAAGAGAGATGTGTCTGCGTCAGGAAAGAAAAAGTTGTATTGGGGTGTGTTTGTATAAAGAAGAGGCTGATGTGTTCAGAGGGAAAGATGGGTTTTTTATACCCCTGTTCATGTGGAAAGACTGGGCTCTGTGTTTATGTTTGCTCGTTTATAATGTGTGTGTATGTAGAAACAGACATGCTTATGAGTGTTTGTGTGTGTGCATAGATACTGGGGTTCAACATGGAGGTAAAGATGTAGGTGAGGGTATCTGTGTGGTAAGATGTGTGTGTGGGTGTATGTGTGTGTTACTGTGTGTGGATAGACTGAGATGGTGTTGTGGAGGGAGGAACTGAGTGTGATTATGTGTGTGAAGAAATGGGGTTTGCATGTGTTTTTTCAGAGATAAGTATGTGTGCATTGAAAAAGAAATTGGTGTGTATTTGTTTAGGAGATGGCAAGAGTGAACATCGACATTCTAGGAATCAGTGAACTAAGATGTACTAGAATGGGTGAATTTAACTCAGATGGCCATTATATCTACTACTGTGGGCAGGAATCCCTTAGAAGAAATGGAGTAGCTATCAGAAAACAAAAGAGTCTGAAATGAAGTACTTGGATGCAATTTCAAAAATGACAGAATGATCTCTGTTCATTTCCAAGGCAACCATTCAATATCATGGTAATCCAAGTCTGTGCCCCAACCAGTAACTCTGAAGAAGCTGAAGTTGAAAGGTTCTATAAAGACCTACAAGACCTTTTAGAATTAACACCCCCAAAAGATATCCTTTTCATTATAGGGGACTGGAATGAAAAAGTAGGAAGTCAAGAAACACCTGGAGTAACAGGTGAATTTGGCCTTGGAGTACAGGATGAAACAGGGCAAATAGAGTTTTGTCAAGAGAATGCACTGGTCATAGCAAACACCCTCTTCTAGCAACACAAGAGAAGACTCTACACATGGACATCACCAGATGGTCAAAATCGAAATCAGATTGANAGTACAGGATGAAACAGGGCAAACAGAGTTTTGTCAAGAGAACGCACTGGTCATAGCAAACACCCTCTTCTAGCAACACAAGAGAAGACTCTACACATGGACATCACCAGATGGTCAAAATCGAAATCAGATTGATTATATTCTTTGCAGGCAAAGATGGAGAAGCTCTACACAGTCAGCAAAAACAAGAGTGGGAGCTGACTATGGCTCATATAATGAAGTCCTTACTACCAAATTCAGACTAAAATTGAAGAAAGTAGGGAAAACCACTAGACCATTCAGATATGACCTAAATCAAATCCTTTGTGATTATACAGTGGAAGTGAGAAGTAGATTTAAGGGACTAGATCTGATAGAGTGGCTGAAGAACTATGGACAGAGGTTCATGCCACTGTATAGGAAATAGGGATCAAGATCATACCCAAGAAAAAGAAATGCAAAAAAGCAAAATGGCTGTCTGATGAGGCCTTACAAGTAGCTTGAAAAGAAGAGAAGTGAAAAGCAAAGGGAAAAAGGAAAGATATACTCATTTGAATGTAGATTTCCAAAGAATAGGAAGGAGAGATAAGAAAGCCTTCCTCAGGAAGCAATGCAAAGAAATAGAGGAAAACAATAAAATGGGAAAGACTAGAGATCTCTTCTAGAAAATTAAGAGACACCAAGGGGACATTTTATGCAAAAAAATGGGCTCAGTAAAGGACAGAAATGGTATGGACCTAACAGAAGCAGAAGATATTAAGAAGAGACAGCAAGAATACACAGAAGAATTGTACAAAAATATTTTCACGACACAGATAATCACGATGGTGTGATCACTCACCTAGAGCCAGACATCCTGGAATGTGAAGACAAGTGGGCCTTAGAAAGCATCACTATGAACAAAGCCAGTGGAGGTGATGGAATTCCAGTTGAGCTATTTTAAATCCTAACAGATGATGCTGTGAAAGTGCTGCGATCATTATGTCAGCAAATTTGGAAAATTCAGCAGTGGCCACAGAACTGGAAAAGTTCAGTTTTCCTTCCAATCCCAAAGAAAGGCAATGCAAAAGAATGTTCAAACTACCGCACAATTGCACTCATCTCACACCTTAGTAAAGTAATGCTCAAAATTCTGAAAGCCAGGCTTCAGCAATACATGAACTATGAACTTCCAGATATTCAAGCTGGTTATAGAGAAGACAGAGGAACCAGGGATCAACTTACCAACATCTTCTGGATCATCGAAAAAGCAAGAGAGTTCCAGAAAAACATCTATTTCTGCTTTATTGACTATGCCAAAGCCTTTGACTGTGTGGTTCACAATAAACTGTGGAAAATTCTGAAAGAGATGGGAATGCATGACCACCTGACCTGCCTCTTGAGAAATCTGTATGCAGGTGAGGAAGCAACAGTTACAACTGGACATGGAAAAACAGACTGGTTCTAAATAGAGAAAGGAGTACGTCAAGGCTGTATATAATCACCCTGCTTATTTAACTTACATGCAGAGTACATCATGAGAAATGCTGTGCTGGAAGAAACACAAGCTGGAGTCAAGATTTCTGGGAGAAATATCAGTAACCTCAGATAGGCAGATGACACTACCCTTATGACAGAAAGTGAAGAAGAACTGAAAAGCCTCTTGATGAAAGTGCAAGAAGAGAATGAGAAAGTTAAGTTGGCTTAAAGCTCAAAACTCAGAAAACAAAGATCATGGCATCTGATCCTATCACTTCATGGCAAATATATGGGAAAACAGTGACTAACTTTATTTTTTGGGAGCTCCAAAATCACTGCAGATGGTGATTGCAGCCATTAAATTAAAAGATGCTTACTTCTTGGAAGGAAAATTATGACCAATCTAAACAGTGTATTAAAAAGCAAAGACATTACTTTGTCAACAGAGGTCCGTCTAGTCAGGGCTAAGGTTTTTCCAGTAGTCATGTATAGATGTGAGAGTTGCAATATAAAGAAAGCTGAGCACAGAATAATGTATGGTTTTGAACTGTGGTGTTGGAGAAGACTCTTGAGAGTCGCTTGGACTGCAAGGAGATCCAACCAGTCCATCCTAAAGGAGATCAGTCCTGGATGTTCATTGGAAGGACTGATGCTGAAGCTGAAACTCCAAAACTATGACCTCCAGATGTGAAGAGCTGACTCGTTTGAAAAGACCCTGATGCTGGGAAAGATTGAGGGCAGGAGAAGAAGAGGATGACAGAGGATGAGGTGGTTGGATGGCATCACCACCTCATTGGGCATGAGTTTGGGTAAACTCCAGGAGTTGGTGATGGACAGGGAGACCTGGCTGCTGCAGTTCATGGTGTCATAAATAGTCAGACATGACTGAGTGACTGAACTGAACTGTTTAGGGAAAGATGGGGGAGCAATGGGAGAGATAGAGTATCAGTGTCTGGAGATTTGAGTGTGTGTGTGAAAGGAGAGACAGAGATGTGTGACATGTGTCATGTGTGTGTAAAAGACTATGGTTGGGTGTAGAGGGACACATGGGTACACAGATGGAGACATATGTGTGTATGTATATTTGAGTGTGTATCATTATTGAATGTGAGGTTATGGAGGGAGTGACAGGGTTGTGTTGTGTGGAAGGAGAGATGAGATTTGTGTGTGTGTGTGTGTATGTATGTGTGTGTGTGTGTGTGTGTGTAGGGAGATTGTTGGTTCAGGGAGAGACTGAGCAAATGGGAATGAAACATGGGAGTGTCTGCAAAGCAAACAAGGGTGTCTTTTATTGGTGTATAAAGAGATGGGTGTGTAGTGCTTTGGAGAGACTGGAAAGTGTGTGTTTGTGCTGAGAGATGTGTGTGTGTGTGTGTGTGTGTGTGTGTACAGACTTTGTTGTGAGTGTTGATGGAGAAATACGTGTTTGTGAGTCAAGCAATGGGATTAGTAACTGAGAGCCAGAGGAGTGCTGATGGAGAGTAGGAGGTCATGTGTTTGGGGGAAGAGACAGTGGCATATGTTTCTGGTGGAGACTGGAATGTGTGTGTGTGTGTGTGTAGGCAGAAATGAGTCTTTGTGTGTGGAGGGAGAGACAGGAATAATGTATAGAGGGAAAGTGGTAGATATGTGGAGGGAAAGAAGGGCTACTGTGAAGGTGTATATTTGGAGGGAGAAAGAGGGGTGTGTTTGTGCGTGTGTGTAGGGATGGCACATGTAGAGATTGGATTGCATTTGGAAGAGTCATAAGTATGTGATAGAGGAAGAGATGTGGGGTTTGGAGGAAGATACAGGGTTGTATGGAGGTGTGTTTTTGTAGAGAAGGGACATTTGTGAATGGAAAGAGTATCAGAGTGAGTGAGTAGGGGGAGAGATGGGTGTTTTTGTATGTTAGACTAGGAATAACGGGATAATGGATAGACTGAGGTGGGGCTGTGGAGAGAGGAACTGGGGTGTAGGTGTAATTACATGTGTGGAGAATGGGGTTTGTGTGTGTTTTTGAAGAGATGTGTATGTGTGGATGAAGGCAGAGATGCAGTGGGGTCTGTATGTCTAGAGAGACCAGGCTCTATGTGTTTCTGAGCACGTGAGGAGAGACTGTGTGTAGGCAGACTGTGGTGTGTGTGTGGGTATATGTGAAGACTGGGTGTCTTGAAGGGCGAGATGTGTGCCTGTGTATAGAGGGAGAGATGGTGGGTGGAGGCAAAGACAGAGGCTGTAGAGGGAGAGAGAGGGGGTTAGTGTGTGCTGGAGTGTGTGTGTGTGTCTGTGTGTGTCTGTGTGTGTGTGTGTGGTGAGTTGGGGTATGTGGGTGGTAAGGGTGAGACAAGTTTGTGGAGTGAGTATGTGTGAACAGAGAGATGGGTTTTATGGGGTGGAAATACACATGTGTTTATGTGTAGAGAATGGAGTATGGTTGTGGAGTTAAAGATGTGTTTGTGTGTGTGTTTGTGTGTGTACATGAAGAGACAGAAGGTGTGGGGATGGAGATAAGGGTTGTTGGTGTGTTTGCAGAAAGAGACAGATGAATGGGAAGGAGAGATAGGAGTGTGTGGAATGATACAGATGTGTGGGTTTTGCTAATATGGAGAAAAGGGTGTGTGTAGAGACTGAATTGTGACTGTGTGGAGAGAGATGTACATATGTGTGTCAAGCAGTAGGGTTGTCTGTGAGGAGGAAGAGCCAGAGGAGTGTGGAACACAAGTCAGAGGTTCATGTGTGGAGGGACAGAAAAGCATGATGGAGTGAAAGACAGGGGAGTATTGTGTATTTGTGTGTAGAATATGGGCTATGTCTCTGTAGGTGGAGATTGGGATGTGTGTTTTGGTGTGTATGTATGTCTGTGTGGAGCAACAGGTGTGTCAATGTGGATAAAGAGGCAGTCTTATGGAGAAACAGAGTATATCTGTACAAATGGGTGTGTGTGTGTGTGAAAGAAGAGACAGAGATGTGTGACATGTGTGATGTGTGTGTAAAAGACTATGGTTGGGTGTAGAGGGACACATGGGTACACAGATGGAGACATATGTGTGTATGTATAGAATATGGTCAGAGTACATTTGTGTATTGAGACTGGGGTACGTATGTCTGTCTGTGTGAATGCATTTAGAGACTGGGCTGGGAATGTGCTGAGCCATGGGAGGGTATAGGAGAGGAGATGAGATGTGGAGAATGAGCAGGCACGTGTGTGTATGTGTTTGTGTGAGAGGAGAGACTGGGATATATTTGGAGGGAGAGATGTGTGTATCTGAGAGTGTAGGGAGAGACAGTGGGATGTGGAGGGAGAGAAGGTGGGGTGTGGAGAAAGAAGTAACTTGGATTTTTATGTGTATAGAGAGATTGGCATGTGTGTCTGTGTGTGTGTAGAGACTGGGGGATGAGTGCAGGGGAGAAATGGATTGTGTGTGTGTGTAGAGACTGAAGTAAAAGGTGGAGGGAGAGATGGGCTGCTTGGTGTGGGTGGTTGGGAGATGTGCAGAGGGAGCAATGAGGTGTGTGAAGGTGAGTGGAGGCAGAGCTGGAATTCGGGTCTCTGTGCGGGTGTGTGTTCACAGGTGCTGGGGTGTGGGTGTGTAGGGATGGATGTGGCTGAGAGAAAGGGTGTGTGAAGGCAGAGATTGGTGTCTGTCTGTGTGTATGTTCCTGTGTGTGAAGGAAGAAAGGAGTGTGCATCTTTGGGGAGAAAGGTGGGCAGTGAGTGGAGGGAGGGAGAGATGTGGTGTGTGTGTCTGTAGAGATTGGGCTGTATGTATGCGTATATGCATGTGTCTCCACACATGTGGAAAGACTGGATTGTGTTTGGAGGAGAGTCGTGTGTGTATGTGTCTGTAGAGGGAGAGACATGGGATGTGAAGGGAGAGAGAGGGTTGTATGAGGGTGTGTTTGTGTAGATGAGGAGTTGTATATAGACGGAGTGTCAGAATGAGTGAGTGGAGGGAGAATGGATTCTTCTGGGTGTGTGTCTGTGTAGAGAGAGAGAGAGGGTGGTCTGAAGAGGGAGAGAAGGTGTAGGGGCGTGTATGTGTGTGTGTGCGTGTGTGTGTGTAGGGTGGGATTGGTGGTTGCAGGACAGACTGGGCGAATGTGGATGGACAGAGGAGGTGTCTGGGTTTTCAGTATATGGAAGGTTGAGTGTGTGTGTGTGTGTGTGTGTGTGTGTACAGAATGGTGAGTGTATTTGAGTGAGTGTGTGTGTGTGTGTGTATGGAGAGGCCACGGTGGAAGTCTGTGTGTGTAGAGAGCCTGAGGTGATGGTGTGAATGGAGAGAGAGGATACAGAGGGAGAGGCATGATGTGTGTGTGTGGAGGGAGAAATGGAGTGTGTGTGTATAAAGGGAGAGACAGTTGTGTGTGTGGAGAGGGACACAGAGATGTGTGGAGAGAGACATATGTGTTTGTATATGTGCAGTAACTTGGGTAGGGGTGTAGAGGGAAGAAAAGGGTTGAGGATGTGCTGTGTGGAGTGATGAGGTTTGGGTGTGTTTTTGGAGAGAGATATGTGTGTGTATGTGGAGACACTATAAAACTCAGGCTGGAAATAAGACTACTGGGAGAAATATCAATAACCTCAGATATGGACATAACACCAGCATAATGATAGAAAGCAAAGAGGAACAAAAGAGCCTCTTGGTGAGGGTAGAAGAGGAGAGTGGAAAACTTGGCTTAAAACAACATTCAGAAAACTAAGATCATGGCATCTGATCCCATCACTTCATGGCAAATAGATGGAGAAACAATGGTAACAGTGAGAGACTATTTTCTTGGGCTCCAGAATCACTGTGGATGGTGACTGTAGCCATGAAACTAAAAGATGCTTGCTCCTTGGAAGAAAAACTATGACAAACCTAGACAGCATATTAAAAAATAGAGACATCATTTTGCTGACAAAGGTCCATTTTATCAAAGCTATGGTTTTTCCAGTATTCATGTACAGGTGGGAGAGCTGGACTATAAAGAAGACTGAGAGCTGAAGAACGTATGCTTTTGAACTGTGGTGCTGGACAAAACTCTTAAGAGTTCCTTGGACAGCAAGGAGAGCAACTAGTCAATCCTAAAGGAAATCAACACTGAATACTCATTGGAAGGACTGATGCTGAAGCTGAAGCTCCAATACTTTGACCACCTGATGCAAAGAGCTGACTCATTGGAAAAGACCCTGATGCTGGGAAACACTGAAGGCAGGAGGAGAAGGCGACAAGAGAGGATGAGATGGTTGGATGGCCTCACCGACTCAATGGACATGAGCTTGAACAAACTCCCAGAGATAGTGCAGGACAAGGAATCCTGGCATGCTTCAGTCCATGGGGTGGCAAAGAGTTGGACATGACTGAGCTGAACAACAAATGTGGAGAGAAAAGGTGTGTGTATATGTGGGGAGAGATGGGGGTGTGGAAGGAAAGGCAATGTGTTACTGTGTGTTGGTGCCTCTGTGTGTGGAAAATTGGGTGTGGGTATTGAAGGTGAGACGGAGTTTGTGGAGGAGACATATGTGTGCAGAGAGACAGCTGCGGGTGTGCTAAGTGATGGGGGAGTGTGGAGACAGAGATGGGTACGTGTCTGTGTGTATGTGTTCGCTTCTGTACATGGAGAAAGAAAGGTGTGCACGTGTACGGAGCAAGGGGAGTGTGTGGAGTGAGAAACATGATGTGGGTCTGTATGTGATTGTGTGTGTGGGGTGACTGTACTGTGTGTGCTTATGGACACGTGTGGAGAGACTGGATTGTGTTTGGAGGAGAGTCATGTGTGTATATGTCTACAGGAGGGATGTGGGATGTGGATGGGGAGACACAGTTGTATGGCGGTACGTTTGTATAGAGAAGGAGCTGTGTATGGAGGGAGTGTATGGAGGGTGAGTGAGTGAAAGGAGAATAAATGTTTCTAGGTTTGTGTCTGTGCATGTGCAGAAGGAGAGAAGGGTGGTGTGGACAGGGAGAGAAGTGTTGTGTGTCCTTATGCATGTGGAGAGACTGGGGTGTAAGTGTGATGGGAGAAACAACAGGGGTGCAAGTATATGTGGTCAGACTGTGGTGGACATTTGGATGCAGAAATGGGGGTGTGTGTCTGAAGAGAAGGTAAGTGTGTTAGTTGAAGATGTGTGTGCGTGTGTGTGTGTTTGGAGGTCAAGACACAGTGTGGGTCAATCTATGTGTAGGGAGAGACTGGACTATATGCACGTTTGTGTGTGTGTGGAGAACTGGAGATGTTTGTGAGTGTAGAGAGTGTAGTATGTGTCTGGAGGGAGCTGACAGGGCGTAGGTATGTGCATGGAAAGTTGTCTGTATTGTGTGTGAAGGTACTTAGGGTGAGTCGGGAGTTTTGGAGGGAGAGTCAGGCATGTGGTATGTGTGTGGAGAGAGAAATGGGTTTGTGTGTATGTTTGTGTGTAGAGATAAGGGTGTTTGTATGGAGGAAGAGACTGGGGTTGTGGAAAGAGAGCCAGGAGTTTATGGAAGGAGAGAGAGTAGGATGTGGAGGGAGAGAAAGATTTGTGGGTGTTTCTGTGTTTGTTATGATAGGGTGTGTGTGTGTGTGTGTATGGAGACTAGGGTATAAATGTGGAGGGAGAGATGGAGGTGTCTGTGCATTGAGAATCATCAGGTAGCTATAGGGAGAAATGGGTGCTGTGGATGTGTGTGTGAGGAGGGAAAGAGGATATTTCTGTCTTGGGTGTGGGTCTATGCATACGAATGTGGAGAGACTGGTGTGTGTGTATATGAAGAGACTGATTTGTGTCTGTGTGTGTGTGGAGGTAGAAAGGGGTGTGTGTGTATAGGGAGAGACGAGGGAGTGGTGGGTGTGTTTGTGGATAGAGAAACACAATGTAGGTCTTTATGTATTTTTGTGGAGAGACTAGAGAATGTGATTATGTACCTATGCAGAGACAAATTTGTGTGTGGAGAAACTGGGGCATGTTTGAATATAGAGATGTGCTTATGTGTTTGTGGAGTGAGAGATGGGGATGTGTTGGGAGAGAGAGGATATTGGTGTGTGTTGCTGTGTGATGTATGGAGAGTTGGGTATGTGGGTATTTAGGGTGAGTTGAGGTTTTCAGGTGGCTCAAATGTTAAATAATCCACCTGCCAATGCAGGAGATGCAGGCAGGAGATGTGGGTTTGATCTCTGCGTTAGGAAGATCCCCTAGAGGAGTAAATGGCAACTCACTCCAGCACTCTTGCCTGGGAAATCCTATGGACACAGGAGCTTCGTGGGCTACAGTCCATGGGGTCACAAAAGAGTTGGACATGACCGAGCACACACACGGTACAATAATAGGGGCTTTTGGGAGAGAAATGGGTGTGTGTCTATGGAGGAAGAGACATTTTAGAGTGTGAGTGTGAATGGAGAGACTGGGGTGTGGTATGAAGAATGAGATGAAGACACAGAGGGAGAGATGTGTGTGTGTATGTGTGGATGGAGAGACAGGTTTGGGAGTGTGTGTGTGTGTGTGTGTGTGTGTGTGTGTGTGTAGAGAAGAGGATGTTGTATACAGAGAGAAGGGTGGCGGTGAGTGAGTGGAGGGAGAGATGAGTGTCTGTGTGTGGAAGGGGATGTGGAGGGAGGAACAAAGTTGTGGGTACGCTTGTGAGGAGTGATAGGGTTTGGGTGTGTTTTTGGAGACATGGGTATGTGTGTATGTCTATGTAGGGAGAAAATAGTATTTGTGTAGGTGTGGGGAGAAATGGGGGTAAGGAGGGAGAGATAGGGTGTTATTGTGTGTTAGTGCATGTGTATATGTGTAGAGTTGAGTTTGTGTGGGTGCTGAGGGTGAGACAGAGATTGCGGAGGGAGAGACACGTGTGTGGAGAGGTGAGTGTTGGTGTGGTAAGTGATAGGGGATGTGTAGACAGAGATGGGTGTATGTCTGTGTTTGCATTTCTATGCATGTGGAAAGTAAGGGCTGTGGGGGGCGGAATGTGAAGGGGACTCTGTGGAGGAAGACATCAGGGAATGTGTGGAAGAAAAGGTGTGGGTCCATTTGTGTGTGTGTGTAAATAATGGGTGGGTATTTATGTGTGCATGTGGAAAAACTGGCATGTTTGTAGAGAGACTGGAATCTTTGGAAGAGAGTTGTGTATGTTTGTGTGGAGGGAGAGATACAGGATGTGGCAGAAAAAAGTTGTATGGGGGTGTGTTTGTGTAGAGAAAGGGTTGTGTATGGAGGGAGTGTCTGGATAATGAGTGGAGGGAGAGATGGGTGTTTTTTGTTTCTGTATGTATGTGTTTGTGTGTGTGTGTAGAGACTGGGGTATGTTTGAAAGAAGAAATGTGTGTGTATGTGTGTGCATATAGAGAGACCAGAGGTTGTGTCAGCATGTGTGTGTGTATGAAGAATTGTATGTGTTGATGTTTAGGATGAATTGAGGGATTTGAAGGAAGAGTGTGTGTGTGTGTGTGTGTGTGTGTATGTGTGTGTGTGTGTTGAATGATAGACATATTAGAGTGTGTATGTAGAGACTGAGTTGTGGGTGTGAAAGGAGAGTGAGGTTATAAAGGGATAGATGTGCTGTGTGTGTGTTTTTGTGCAGAGGGAGAGACAGGTATGTGTAGGAGTGTGTGTGTGTAGAGAATAGGTTTGCTTTACGTGGGGGCAGTGAGTGAGTGTAGGGAGAGATGAATGTTTGTCTGTGTGTGTGTGAGAATTGGTTGGGGTATGGAGGAAGGGTCAGGGTTGTGGGCATGCTTGTGTGGAGCGATAAGGTTTGGGTATGTTTTTGAAGAGATGGGTGTGTGTGTGTAGGGAGAGATGAGGGTGTGGATAGGGTGTGTTACTGGGTGTTGGTGCATGTGGAAAGGGTGTGTGTGGATGTTGAGAGTGAGAAAAGGGTTGTTAAGGGAGATGTGTGTATACATGCAGAGAGATGGATGTGCTAAGTGAAGGAGAGTGTGAAAGCCAAGATGATTATATGTGTGCTTCTGCGTACAGGGAAGGAAAGGAGTGAGTGTGTGTGAAGGGAGAGAGCCAGTGTCTGTGTGAGTGTCTGCATGCACTTGTGGAGAGACTGGTATGTGTGTGGAGAGACTGGATTGTGTTTGGAGGAGAGTCATGTATGTGTCTGGAGAGAACAAGATGTGGGGTGTGCAGGGAGAAATGAGGTTATATGGATGTGTGTTTGTGTAGCAGAGTGGTTGTGTGTAGGGAGGGAGTGTCAGGGTGAGTGAGTGAAAGGAGAGATGGGTGTATGTGTGTATTAACTGGGCTGTGTTTGAGGAGAGAAGGACAGGGTTGTGGGTGTAATTTTGAGTGTGAATAAATGGGGTTTGCATATCCTTTTTGAGAGAAGGGTGTGGATGAATGAAGGCAGAGACGTGGTGTGGGTCTGTGTGTGTGTCTGGAGACACTGGGCTCTGTGTATTTGTGAGCATGTGTGTGTGTGCATGTGTATGTGTGGACGGACTATGCTGTGTGTTTGTGTGGATATGAATGGGGAAAGACTAGGTTATATTTGGAGGGAGAGATATGTATATGTGAGTGTAGAGGGAGAGATTAGGGATGGAGAAAGAGAGGGGGTGATGTAGAGGGAAAACCAGAGTACTGGTCTGTGTTGCTGTGTGAGTGTGTGGGGCTGGGTGTATATGTTTGTAGAGGGACAGATGGAAGTTGTGGGGAGGGAAAAGGGTTGTGTGTGTGTGTAGGGAGAGATTGATGTTTGCAAGGAGGGACAGAGTGAATGGGAAGGGTATATGAAGGTATGAGATGGGCTGTGAGTTTTAGTTGTATGGAGAGAAGATTGTGTGTTTATGTGCATATGAGTATAGAAACTGGGGAGTGTGTTTCTGTGGAGAAACGTGTATAGCTATTTCATTCTGAGTGTGGATGAAGAGATGTGTTTCTGTTTGTGTGTCAAGCGACTGGGTTGTCTGTACCGAGGTAGAGCAGAGTGGTATTGACAGAGAGTTGAAGGTATGTGTGTTAAGACATGGGGGAGTGGAGGGAGATTCAGGGTAGAGAGTGTGTGTGTGTGGGTAGAGATTGTGGTGGGGGTGTGTTTATGTGTTGAACCACTAGGGGCTACAAAAGGAGAGCTGAAGTTGTGGAATGAGATTCAGAAGGGAGTATGAAGGGAGAGACAGGGGTGTGAATGTTTGTGTGTGCTGAGAAATGGATTTGTGTACGTGTTAGTGTGTATGGAGAGACTGTGGTTTGAGTATAAAAGGAGAAGCAGGGTTGTGTGTGTGGAATGGGGTTTAAATGTGGAGGGAGAGATGGGAGTGTGTTTGCGGTAAGAAGGAAGATGTGTAAAGGGACAGATGACTATGTGTATGTGTGTGGAGGTGTTGGTGTGTGGGTGTGTGTATGTAGAGAGACTTGGTTCTCTGTGTTGGGAGACTGGGTTTGGGGTGTGTTGAGTGACAGGGGGTGTACATGGAGATATGTGTGTGTGTGTATAGGGAGAGATGGGGGACTGTGTGAAAAGAAAGACGTGATATATATGTGTATCTTTGTGTGTGCAGAGACTGGGATCTGTAGTTGTTTGCCCTTGCAGAGAGACTGGCATCTCTGTGTGGAGAGACTAGTGTATGTTTGGAGGGAGAGGCAATTTGAGTGTGTCGAGGGAGCAATGTGGGGTGTGGATCTGTGTGTGTGTGTGTATGGAGAGTCTGTGCTGTGTGTGTGTGGAGACTGGTGATTGTGTGCATGTGTGTGTGTGTGTTTATGCATGTGTAGAGTAGGGTGTGGGGAGGGACTGTCAGGGATGTGTTTCTGGAGGGAGAGCTGGGGATATTTGTGTGAAGGGAGAGATGGGTATGTTTTTGTGTGTTTATGTGTGTGGAGAATGGAATGTTAGTGTGTGGGTGTGCACAATAGATAGATTGGAGATGTGGATAAGTGTGGAAAGAGCAGCATGTGGGTACAGAAAGAAACAAGTGTATGTGTGTAGATATGGGTATGTGTCTATGTGGATGAAGAGATGGTGATGTATGAGGAGGGAGAGAATGATGTATGTGTATGTGTGTGTTGGTGGGGAGACTGGAGGATTGGTGTGGACTGAGGGACTAGGGTATGTGTGTGGAGGGAGACAGGTTGCATTTGTGAAAACTGGGGTGTCTGTGGGTGTGGAGGTGGGGAGGGTGCACGCATGTGGAGGTAGAAACTGGGTGGCAATATGGAGGGAGAGATGGATGGTTATGTGGAGAGACAAGAGGTATGTAGACAGATAGACAGGAGTGTGCATGTGTGTTGAATGTGGAGAGATCTGTTTATGGGTTGCATGTGCAGAGACTGATGTGAGTGTGTGTGCACAGGTAGATTGATGTGTGTGTGTGTGTGTGTGCATGTGTGGAAGACTGATGCATATGTGAGAGACTGGGATCTGAATATAGATAAAAGACTGGTGTGTTTTCTGTTTATAGGTTTTGAATAATGGGGTTGTAGGTATGGAGAGAGTGCTAGAGTGGTGTGGAGGGAGAGACATGTCTCTGTCTCTAGAGATGAGTGTGTGGGGGAGTTGAAGGAGAGAAGGGTTTTATGAGGGGGAGTAGGGGATGTCTCTGTATGGAATACGGATGGGTGTGTGTGTACAGAGATAGGAGGTACGTGGATGGAGTGACACTTGTGTGCATGGAGAGGGAGAGATTGGGGGTATAGAAGGAGAGATGGAACATTGGTATTTGTGATTGTGGGGGATGGGTGTGTGTGTTTAAGTGTGTAGAGACTGGATTGGGATTTGGAGGGAGAGATGAATGTGTGTGTGTTTGTGTCCAGAGACTGAGATGTGAGTGTGGAAGGAGAACATGGGTGTCTGTGTTTGTGTGTAGAGACTGGGGTGTGCATGGGGGGAGATGGGTGAGTATGTGTTTGCATTTGTGTGTATAGAGAGTCTGAGTTTGGGTGTGAAGTTAGAAATGTGGGCGTGGGTGTCTGTGTGGATAGATGGGTGTATGTATGTGCATGTCTGTGTGTGGAGAGAGTGGGGTATGTGTTTGGAAATATGGTTGTAGCATGTCTGTATGTGTGCAGATATTGTGGGGTGAATATGGAGATACTAGAGAGTGAGTGGAAATACTGGGGGTTGTGGAGACAGAAGTATGTCGGTAGAGAAGAGGTTGTGTTGTGAAGGGAGAGAGAGATATTTTATATATTTGTGTGTGTGCAGAAAGATAGATGGGGGAAGGGAGAGATAGGGTTGTGTGGGAAAGTGTGTGTAGAGATTGGATTGTGTGTGTACTGCATGTGTGTGTACAGAGAGACTGAAGTGTGGATGTGGAATTAGAGATGGGTATATTGCACTCATCTCACATGCTAGTAAAATAATGCTCAAAATTCTCCAAGTCAAGCTTCAGCAATACTATGAACTTGAACTGTGAACTTCCAGATGTTCAAGCTGGTTTTAGAAAAGGCAGAGGAATCAGAGATCAAATTGCCAACATCCACTGGATCATCGAAAAACCAAGAGAATTCCAGAAAAACATCTATTTCTGCTTTATTGACTATGCCAAAGCCTTGGACTGTGTGGATCACAATAAACTATGGAAAATTTTGAAAGAAATGGGAATACCAGACCACTTGACCTGCCTCTTGAGAAACCTATATATAAGTTAGGAAGCAACAGTTAGAACTGGACATGGAACAACAGACTGGTTCCAAACAGGAAGAGGAGTATGTCAAGGCTGTATATTGTCACCCTGCTTATTTAATTTCTATGCAGAGTACATCATGAGAAACTCTGGACTGGAGGATGCA
>SJYW01029302.1:159896-170797 GCA_006410735.1 Raphicerus campestris
CTGTATGTATGTGTTTGTGTGTGTGTGTAGAGACTGGGGTATGTTTGAAAGAAGAAATGTGTGTGTATGTGTGTGCATATAGAGAGACCAGAGGTTGTGTCAGCATGTGTGTGTGTATGAAGAATTGTATGTGTTGATGTTTAGGATGAATTGAGGGATTTGAAGGAAGTGTGTGTGTGTGTGTGTTTGTATGTGTGTGTGTGTGTTGAATGATAGACATATTAGAGTGTGTATGTAGAGACTGAGTTGTGGGTGTGAAAGGAGAGTGAAGTTATAAAGGGATAGATGTGCTGTGTGTGTGTTTTTGTGCAGAGGGAGAGACAGGTATGTGTAGGAGTGTGTGTGTGTAGAGAATAGGTTGCTTTATGTGGGGGCAGTGAGTGAGTGTAGGGAGAGATGAATGTTTGTCTGTGTGTTTGTGAGAATTGGTTGGGGTATGGAGGAAGGGTCAGGGTTGTGGGCATGCTTGTGTGGAGCGATAAGGTTTGGGTATGTTTTTGAAGAGATGGGTGTGTGTGTGTAGGGAGAGATGAGGGTGTGGATAGGGTGTGTTACTGGGTGTTGGTGCATGTGGAAAGGGTGTGTGTGGATGTTGAGAGTGAGAAAAGGGTTGTTGAGGGAGATGTGTGTATACATGCAGAGAGATGGATGTGCTAAGTGAAGGAGAGTGTGAAAGCCAAGATGATTGTATGTGTGCTTCTGCGTACAGGGAAGGAAAGGAGTGAGTGTGTGTGAAGGGAGAGCGCCAGTGTCTGTGTGAGTGTCTGCATGCACTTGTGGAGAGACTGGTATGTGTGTGGAGAGACTGGATTGTGTTTGGAGGAGAGTCATGTATGTGTCTGGAGAGAACAAGATGTGGGGTGTGCAGGGAGAAATGAGGTTATATGGAGGTGTGTTTGTGTAGCAGAGTGGTTGTGTGTAGGGAGGGAGTGTCAGGGTGAGTGAGTGAAAGGAGAGATGGGTGTATGTGTGTATTAACTGGGCTGTGTTTGAGGAGAGAAGGACAGGGTTGTGGGTGTAATTTTGAGTGTGAATAAATGGGGTTTGCATATCCTTTTTGAGAGAAGGGTGTGGATGAATGAAGGCAGAGACGTGGTGTGGGTCTGTGTGTGTGTCTGGAGACACTGGGCTCTGTGTATTTGTGAGCATGTGTGTGTGTGCATGTGTATGTGTGGACGGACTATGCTGTGTGTTTGTGTGGATATGAATGGGGAAAGACTAGGTTATATTTGGAGGGAGAGATATGTATATGTGAGTGTAGAGGGAGAGATTAGGGATGGAGAAAGAGAGGGGGTGATGTAGAGGGAAAACCAGAGTACTGGTCTGTGTTGCTGTGTGAGTGTGTGGGGCTGGGTGTATATGTTTGTAGAGGGACAGATGGAAGTTGTGGGGAGGAAAAAGGGTTGTGTGTGTGTGTAGGGAGAGATTGATGTTTGCAAGGAGGGACAGAGTGAATGGGAAGGGTATATGAGGGTATGAGATGGGCTGTGGGTTTTAGTTGTATGGAGAGAAGATTGTGTGTTTATGTGCGTGTGAGTATAGAAACTGGGGAGTGTGTTTCTGTGGAGAAACGTGTATAGCTATTTCATTCTGAGTGTGGATGAAGAGATGTGTTTCTGTTTGTGTGTCAAGCGACTGGGTTGTCTGTACCGAGGTAGAGCAGAGTGGTATTGACAGAGAGTTGAAGGTATGTGTGTTAAGACATGGGGGAGTGGAGGGAGATTCAGGGTAGAGAGTGTGTGTGTGTGGGTAGAGATTGTGGTGGGGGTGTGTTTATGTGTTGAACCACTAGGGGCTACAAAAGGAGAGCTGAAGTTGTGGAATGAGATTCAGAAGGGAGTATGAAGGGAGAGACAGGGGTGTGAATGTTTGTGTGTGCTGAGAAATGGATTTGTGTACGTGTTAGTGTGTATGGAGAGACTGTGGTTTGAGTATAAAAGGAGAAGCAGGGTTGTGTGTGTGGAATGGGGTTTAAATGTGGAGGGAGAGATGGGAGTGTGTTTGCGGTAAGAAGGAAGATGTGTAAAGGGACAGATGACTATGTATGTGTGTGGAGGTGTTGGTGTGTGGGTGTGTGTATGTAGAGAGACTTGGTTCTCTGTGTTGGGAGACTGGGTTTGGGGTGTGTTGAGTGACAGGGGGTGTACATGGAGATATGTGTGTGTGTGTATAGGGAGAGATGGGGGACTGTGTGAAAAGAAAGACGTGATATATATGTGTATCTTTGTGTGTGCAGAGACTGGGATCTGTAGTTGTTTGCCCTTGCAGAGAGACTGGCATCTCTGTGTGGAGAGACTAGTGTATGTTTGGAGGGAGAGGCAATTTGAGTGTGTCGAGGGAGCAATGTGGGGTGTGGATCTGTGTGTGTGTGTGTATGGAGAGTCTGTGCTGTGTGTGTGTGGAGACTGGTGATTGTGTGCATGTGTGTGTGTGTGTTTATGCATGTGTAGAGTAGGGTGTGGGGAGGGACTGTCAGGGATGTGTTTCTGGAGGGAGAGCTGGGGATATTTGTGTGAAGGGAGAGATGGGTATGTTTTTGTGTGTTTATGTGTGTGGAGAATGGAATGTTAGTGTGTGGGTGTGCACAATAGATAGATTGGAGATGTGGATAAGTGTGGAAAGAGAAGCATGTGGGTATAGAAAGAAACAAGTGTATGTGTGTAGATATGGGTATGTGTATATGTGGATGAAGAGATGGTGATGTATGAGGAGGGAGAGAATGATGTATGTGTATGTGTGTGTTGGTGGGGAGACTGGAGGATTGGTGTGGACTGAGGGACTAGGGTATGTGTGTGGAGGGAGACAGGTTGCATTTGTGAAAACTGGGGTGTCTGTGGGTGTGGAGGTGGGGAGGGTGCACGCATGTGGAGGTAGAAACTGGGTGGCAATATGGAGGGAGAGATGGATGGTTATGTGGAGAGACAAGAGGTATGTAGACAGATAGACAGGAGTGTGCATGTGTGTTGAATGTGGAGAGATCTGTTTATGGGTTGCATGTGCAGAGACTGATGTGAGTGTGTGTGCACAGGTAGATTGATGTGTGTGTGTGTGTGTGTGCATGTGTGGAAGACTGATGCATATGTGAGAGACTGGGATCTGAATATGGATAAAAGACTGGTGTGTTTTCTGTTTATAGGTTTTGAATAATGGGGTTGTAGGTGTGGAGAGAGTGCTAGAGTGGTGTGGAGGGAGAGACATGTCTCTATCTCTAGAGATGAGTGTGTGGGGGAGTTGAAGGAGAGAAGGGTTTTATGAGGGGGAGTAGGGGATGTCTCTGTATGGAATACGGATGGGTGTGTGTGTACAGAGATAGGAGGTATGTGGATGGAGTGACACTTGTGTGCATGGAGAGGGAGAGATTGGGGGTATAGAAGGAGAGATGGAACATTGGTATTTGTGATTGTGGGGGATGGGTGTGTGTGTTTAAGTGTGTAGAGACTGGATTGGGGTTTGGAGGGAGAGATGAATGTGTGTGTGTTTGTGTCCAGAGACTGAGATGTGAGTGTGGAAGGAGAACATGGGTGTCTGTGTTTGTGTGTAGAGACTGGGGTGTGCATGGGGGGAGATANGTGGGGAGGGTGCACGCATGTGGAGGTAGAAACTGGGTGGCAATATGGAGGGAGAGATGGATGGTTATGTGGAGAGACAAGAGGTATGTAGACAGATAGACAGGAGTGTGCATGTGTGTTGAATGTGGAGAGATCTGTTTATGGGTTGCATGTGCAGAGACTGATGTGAGTGTGTGTGCACAGGTAGATTGATGTGTGTGTGTGTGTGTGTGCATGTGTGGAAGACTGATGCATATGTGAGAGACTGGGATCTGAATATGGATAAAAGACTGGTGTGTTTTCTGTTTATAGGTTTTGAATAATGGGGTTGTAGGTGTGGAGAGAGTGCTAGAGTGGTGTGGAGGGAGAGACATGTCTCTATCTCTAGAGATGAGTGTGTGGGGGAGTTGAAGGAGAGAAGGGTTTTATGAGGGGGAGTAGGGGATGTCTCTGTATGGAATACGGATGGGTGTGTATGTACAGAGATAGGAGGTATGTGGATGGAGTGACACTTGTGTGCATGGAGAGGGAGAGATTGGGGGTATAGAAGGAGAGATGGANTGATTCTCAAGACAGAGGGACTTCCCCTGTCTGCCTGGGTGCTGCCCTGTGTCCCAACTGCACCTATTGCTCAACTTCTTTTGGTTCTCCCTTGAAACAGACTCAGAATCTCCCTTTGCTGAACTTCGAGGGTGCAAGTCAGAGTTAATTGCTGACTGCCCCCAACTCCTCCAACCCTCATCCCATTGATCTATATGGATCTTCCTCTAATGCTGAGACTTCTGAGCGAAATGACCTGATGAGGCCATGGACTTTCCCCTCCCTCCACTTTGTATGACTAAACAAACGCCAAAAAATGATGCACAGAATTCCAAGGGACTCCCTATTTTTCTGAGAGCCACCAGGTAACAATGTCCTGCATGAGAAGACCCTTAGCCCATCTTCGTCATCTTCAGAGTGCAGAATCTGAAGCCTGGGCTAGTTCATGAACCCAAAGGCAGACCACCAGTGTTGTGGCAGGAGTGACACACAGGTCTATCCTAGAACTGTGAGATTTTTTTGTTGTTGTTTGTTTTTATTGTTTCCATTTTTTGTTTCAGCCATAAAGCGTGGCATATGGGATCTTAGTTTCTTGACCAGGGATTAAAGCTATGCCTCTTGAATTGGGAGTCCAGAGTCTTAACCACTGGACCTCCAGGGGGGTCCTGGTCTATCCTAGAGTTGAAGGACAGGTTATTGTGGATGTGCTTTCCTGGGTTGGGAAGATGCCCTGATGGAGGTCATGGCCACTCACTCCAGTATTCTTGCTTGAAGAATCCCCATGGACAGAGGAACCTGGTTGGCTATAATCCATAGGGTTGCAAAGAGTCACACACGACTGAAGCAGTTTAGCACGCAGCATGCCTGTGCCCTCCTCCAGGAGATCTTCCCTACCCAGGGATTGAACCTGGGCCTCTTACATCTCTTGCATTGACAGGTCTGTTACCACTAGCACCACCTGGGAAGCTCCTGTGGACAGGGAGGTCCAAAACATTGGGCCTCTGCATCACTCCCACTGATGCTAAGGGCCATAAAGTGCCCCCGGTGAGGACTGTAAGAGGGGGCCTGAAAAGGTGGGGCTCTATATGTGCAGGCACACACTTCCTGGTTCAAACTTGCATGGGAGTCCCTGACAACCTTTCCTTCCAAGTTCTGAGGTTTGTAAGCAACATTTCCTTCTAGAATTTGTCATGAGAATGTGATCTGATTGCTGCTGCCTAGAGGTAAGCATGGGGAGCTGTGCAGAGTGCTGGGTGGAGCCCAGTGGAGGTAAGGGAGGGGCTGTGATAGCACAGGGCCTTTCAATCAAGAAAATGAAGCATTCAGCAATGAACAATGGACAGTAACTAGGAGGAGGTAACAGGCTTGTTTCCCAGGAAACAGTCGCACTGCTCTCCTCCCTAAACCCCCTCTATCCATCATTCACCCTCCCTCTTCAGGCACTAGACATTCCATCCCCAGGACTACTGGGATGCTGTTCAAAGCCAGGAATGAGAGTTTCACTTCCATCTCCCTCTTAGCACCTCACTGGTCCCTTTCTCTGCCTCAGTGAGGCCTTAGTCAAGCACACCATGGGGACTCCAAGCTTGATGGGGGAGGGGAGGCCCAGGGCACAGCTCAGGACCTCTTCTGTAGGGGAGAGAATCAGGCTGAAACGAAATCTGGGATAACCAAAAAAAAAAAAAAGCCACATTTTTACTTAGCTGCAATGGTGATATCCATAAGGAGAAAAATGAAATGTTGAGTGTGATGTGAGCTTATATAGGTGTGGTGTGAATGTGTGTGTGAGTAATAGTGTGTGTATGAGTGTGGGGCATGGCGGAGCTTCCCTGATGGCTTAGTGGTAAAGAATCTGCCTGCAGGAGACTCAGGTTCGATCCCTCAGTCAGGAAGATCCCCTGGAGGAGGGCATGGCAACCCACTCCAGTATTCTTGCCTAGAGAATCCCATGGACAGAGGAGCCTGGTAGGCTACAGTCCACAGGGTTGCAGAGTCAGACATGTCTGAAGTGACTGAGCATGCAAGCGTGTGTGTGACTGTGTGTGTGTGTGTGTGTGTGTGTGTGTATGTGTGTGTGTGTGTGTGGTGTGTGAGTGTATGTGGCAGCTGGGATGAGAGTGGCAGCGGGCTCAAAGCCATGTCAAAGATGGCCAGGAGTTGAGCAAGGCAAAAGATACAGGGGGATGCTCTTGCTGCATCTCCTATCCTAACTCAGATGACAGGACTGTCCTTTTATTCTTGAGGGGCTGAAGAAACAAGGTGGGTTCTGTAAGGGCTTAATTACAGTTGCTCTCATCACTGCAGGGTGAAAGACCTAACAGTTTCTTCTGGAGTCTGGGTTTTTCACTGAATGGTGTAGGAAGGCTGGAGGGAGGGCTTGGCAATGACTTTCCATGTGTGTTCTTGCCAGGGCCAGGAGCCTGTGCCAGCCCACTCTGTTATTTAGCATCTGGAGAGCTCTTTGCCAGCATCAAGCGCTTTGTCATCTTCTGATTAGCCTCCAGCTCTTGCACTTCCAGGAGTGAGGTCAGTTCCATCTCAGAGATGGGATAAAGTACAGAGTGAAAGATGTGAAAACATCCACTGGAAGGGTGTCATATTTTAAAATATTTCTTGAGCATCAACTGTATACCATGAACCAAAAAACAGACTCAACATCTTTGGTGATATGTGTTGATTGTACATGCCTGACAGTGGTGTGCTGACAAACAGCCCTAAATCTCAGTGGCTTCAAACAATAAAGATGTACGTGTTCATTCAGTTGATTAGTTCATCACTTTCCTTGTCCGTTGCAGGTTGTTTGAAAGTTGTCCTCCCCATTATCTTCACTTCCGGACCCAATATTCCATTTTTGAAATATTGGTCACAATGGCCAGCTTGGAGCTGGGAAATCACATGTTGGCTCTTAATGTTTCCATCTAGAATTTTCTCAGGTCACTTTTGTTTGCATACCATTGGCCACATCTAACTCCAAGAACCTAGGGAAGTGCAGTCCTACAACATGCCCAGAGAAAGAATCAGAAGTGTCTGTGACTGAGCTGATAACTATCACCAAAGGATGGATGTAGTATCTGTGGGTTACAGAATCATGAAACAAGAGACGGACGAAATTAAAAGATCATCCAATAGATCTTTCTTAATTTACAGAAGATTAAGGCTCAAAGGGGGCCTTACCAGGTGGCTCAGTGGGTAAAGAATCCGCCTGCAATGCAGGAGACACAGAAGAGCCAATTTCAATCCCTGAGTCAGGAAAGATCCCCTGCAGGAGGGCATGGCAACCCACCACATTCCAGTATTCTTGCCTGGAGAATCCCCGGGGACAGAGTAGCCTGGTGGGCTACAGTCTATGGGGTCACAAAGAATCAGACAGGACTGAGCAGCTGAGCACGCAGGCAAGGCTCAAAAAGGAAACAATTTATTCACACTTCCAGTGTTCTACCTTGTTTCCCCTTTTCTTAAAGTCCTTTGGTTGTTATCTATTAATGTTAGGATAGTTAATCCTTAATATGGTCCACCAGACTTGGATCCTGCCTACCTCTCCAGACTTACCCTTGACAACATGTCCTCTCACTCTCGACTCTGGGCACACAGACCTTCCCTAGCTCATCATATGTGCTGAGGTCTCTCTCCTCAGGACCCTAGTTCTTTTCATTCCCTTCACCTAGATTGACCTCATTCTCTGGTCGTTCCCCTCATTGGCTCTGACCTCTTCTTCCTCATCTAAGCCCATGTATCACTGCCTCAAGGAAGCCTCTCCAACTCCACTTAAGCAAAGTGATATTGGATGATAAAAAATTAATGACAATTCAAAGTATTAATGGTTATTCAAATCAACTAACCACCAGTGACACGAGAGTTAATTCACTTGCAATCCATCAGAATTTTAGCCCAAAGGAATAGAGTGGTGAACATTCCAGGGTGGCCAATAGTTCCATTGACCAAGCATCAGGTATATGCCTGCCTCATACCAGATCATTGCCTCAGGGTGTGTGCACAGAAAACACCTAACATACCTCTTAGACTTTTGCATTTTTCCTTCTCTTATCAGAGTTCATATTTTTATATTTGGATTGGAATCCACTTGCAGTACAGGAGACACAGGAGATGGGCATTTAATCCCTGGGTAGAGAAGATCCCCTGGAGAAGGAAATAGCAACTCACTCCAGTATTCTTGCCTAGAGAATTCCATGGACAGAGAAGCCTTGTGGGCTACAGTCCATGGGGTGGCAAAAGATTCAGACATGACTGAGCAACTAAGCACAGCATATGATAGTAATATTTCTCTTCTCCACTAGTAAGCATGCAACCCCATGTGAGGACAGATGTGGGGTCATATCTCTTTGCTCACTTATTTAACAAGATCATTTATTCTGATCCTGTATCTCAAACACGCATGCATGCATTCAAGTACCATGGATTAAGTACATGCCACACTTCAATTAAGAGTGGATATACATAGCAGGGAGAAGTAAAGATGACACAGTGCCAGCTGAAAAGAGGCAGGACGAATGCCTTATTCACCTCAGCATCCCCAACACTTACCTGTGTCTGAAGCCCAGTAGGAGCTCATTAAATGTACATTTGCTGTTATCATTGAAATCCAGGAAAATAAAAGTCCCAAGCCAGGCTTACACTGAGAGTGTACTGAGGTGTGTAAGGTGTTATCCTTGTACACACCAGGAGGCAATGATCTGGTATGAGGCAGGCATTTGCCCAGTGCTTGGTCAATGGAACTGAGCTATTGGCCAGCCTGCAATGCCCACCACTCTATTCCTTTGGGCTAAAAGTCTGATGGATTGCAAGTGAATTAGCTTGTATATTGCTGGTGGTTAGTTGATTTGAATAACCATTAACACTGTGAATTGTCATTAATTTTTTATCACTCATTATCACCTTGGTGTGAATGACTAATCACAAACCAGGACCCTAAAGTATAGGAAATAGGAAAGATAGCTATGGAGCCGGAAGGATGAAAGCAAGAAGTAGGAGGAAGCCTGAATGTACTTGATTTGAGTGGTACTGGGTTGAGGGGTGGGTATGGCACTTCAAATTGCCCTCCTTTCTTTCTTCACACTTTCAGACTTAGTTGGGAATTAGTGATTTCTTGCAATGTTAGTCGCACAAAGTGTTATCAACAGGATTTTAAATCATAGCCCTGTGGTAAGAACAAGGCATTTCTCTACTTGAATCTCCTCCCTGGGGAGGTGGGCAAGCTTGTTCCTTATGCAGGGTGAGGGCAGGAGTGTGTCCAGGGGTCTGGCTGGAGGGGTGGCTTAGTTGTTTTGCTCCCTCCTTGCATGGTGTTGACTGCATGTACAGAACCCAGCTTTTGCTTCTGACCCTCTGACTTTGCTTCAGGCATTTCAAAAGTAGCATTTGGTTTTTTTTGGTGTCTTTGAATCTTTTGTCCAGAATTTACCCTACCTAAGGCAGGCACACAGTTATTTTTAGTACTATATAGCTTCTTTGTATTTTGTTGCTTGAGGAGGGGTGTGTTCAGGTGCAAGCTTCACAGCACAATTCAAGCCCCGGCTAATACGCCCTATCTCCTCGGAGAGATAGTCGAGATGAGATTTTTTCTATGTGAATTTTCTGCTAACTTCCTCCCTGAGTCTATTTCTTGGACCGATGACTGCCTACTACTTTATCTTTAGACACAACTCTGCTTGCAAACCTAGGATAATCAATCGCTGGACATTTCTACTCCTGATTTAACATCACAGTCCTTATAGCGCTGTCTGTCTTCTTATCCTAGAATGTTCAAAACCCTGGCTTTATTAGTGTACCGTTAATTGGGATTGGCATTGGGGAGTTTTAGTGCACAGGCTCAAATGAAGAGGCAAATGTAGTTCAGAGAGGTTCTTCACTTTGAGAGAAAGTGCAGGGATGAGATTGGTATGTTTTTGTTTGGTTTCGTTGACACTTTTGTTATTAAGGTGTAACTGCATACAATAAAATACACAGATTTAAGAATGCAGTTCAATAAATTTTGAACCAACACTTCAATCAAAATATAGAGCATGGTTATGACCCTAAAAATTCCCATGTTTTCCTTTCCTATCTCCCTCCTACCCAAGCTCATCATTATTCTAATGTCTATTTAGAGAAACTAGTTTTGTTTGTTCTTGAACATCATGTAAATGGTATCACAGAAATCTACTGTTAACACCCTCTTCCAACAATACAAGAGAAGACTCTACACATGGACATCACCTGATGATCAACACCAAAATCAGATTGATTATATTCTTTGCAGCCAAAGATGGAGAAGCTCTATACAGTCAGCAAAAGCAAGACCGAGAGCTGACTGTGGCTCATATCATGAACTCCTTATTCCCAAATTCAGACTGAAATTGAAGAAAGTAGGAAAAACCACTAGACCATTCAGGTATGACCTAAGTCAAATCCCTTATGATTATACAGTGGAAGTGAGAAATAGATTTAAAGGACTAGAGTTGATAGACAGAGTGCCTGATGAACTATGGAATGAGGTTCATGACATTGTACAGGAGACAGGGATCAAGACCATCCCCATGGCAAAGAAATGCAAAAAAGCAAAATAGCTGTCTGAGGAGGCCTTACAAATAACTGTGAAAAGAAAGGAAGCAAAAGCAAAGGAGAAAAGGAAGGATATACCCATTTGACTGCAGAATTTCAAAGAATAGCAAGAAGAGATAAGAAAGCCTTCCTCAGCGATCAATGCAAAGAAATAGAGGAAAACAACAGAATGGCAAAGACTAGAGATCTCTTCAAGAAAATCAGAGATACCAAGGGAACATTTCATGCAAAGATGGTCTCGATAAAGGACAGAAA
>SJYW01029302.1:171349-182037 GCA_006410735.1 Raphicerus campestris
AAGAAAGACACAGCCCCAGACTTTGGATTGTCACATGCCACATACAGCAGAATCCCAAGATGGAGAGGGGAAGTTCTCATTTTGGGAACAAGAAGCCTTTTGATAACTGGCTGCTTGTCCTATGTGTACCCCAACCTGCCTGAGTGGTAAACCCATAGTCCTTCCAAACCTCCCCAAGCCCTGTGTTTCTCCCTCGCCAGGATCCTGAGCATCACCAGGATTCATCTCTCCACTAGCCTGTGGTCCCTCTGAGTGGATATAGGATGAGGATGAGAAACTCAATGAGCGCACATGCCCAGAGTGCCATGCTATTGTTGGAAACCTCTTTCCCACATCACACTGTGGCCTGACGAGAGCTGCCATGGGGAGAGCAGTCTCCAGTCACGGTAACAGTGGTTGGATTATCACTGTTTCTAGATGAAGCTCACGGGTCCTCTTCAGATAAGTTATAGAGGTTTTCAGAGCTTGCTTGACCAAACTGGGGGCAGAGCAGTTGTGAGCTGACTCTTCCTTGGGCAGTCATTGTGTACTGTAATGTTAGTTTCTCAGTTGCGTCCAACTCTGCAACACCATGGACTGTAGCTTGCCAGGCTCCTCTGCCGCTGGAATTCTCCAGAATATTAGAGTGGGTTGCCATTCCCTTTTCCAGGGAATCTTCCTGACTCAGGGATCGAACCTGAGTCTCCTGCATTGCAGGAAGATTCTTTACTATCTGAGCCACCAGGGAAGCCAGGGAATCCCTAGTCATATAGAAAAAAATCCATCTGGAGAGACTTACATTCCACAAGAAAGTCAGAGAGAATTACTTCCAACCAGCATTTCAAGGATACATGCTCAAGTGATTAGGTATAATTGAGAGAGCTGGTCTCATCTCTGTCCTTGGGATAGTTCCAGAGGGGGATGTGTGGGCCTCAAACTCTCTCCTCTGCAGTCTAACTTTCTTAAGGGGCTGACAGGACAGCAGAAGAAAAGACATATTACTCAGGGTCTTGGTTTCAAGCTACTGAATCTGACAGTAGCCAGAAAGGGAATTTACTTATGAATATCACTTCCCAGGTGGTGGTAAAGAATGTGCCTGCCAGTGCAGGAGACATAAGAGACAGGTTTGATCCCTGGGTCTGTAAGTTTCCCTGGCATAGGGCATGGCAACCCACTCCAGTATTATTGCCTGGAGAACCCCATGGACAGAGGAGCCTGATGGGCCATGGTCTATAGGGTCACAAAGAGTTGGACATGACTGAGCAACTATCACACACAAAAGAAGGTAGCTTCTACCTCCTTCATTGTGAAATATATGTGGTAGGAGATATCTCAACTAGTATTCTAGACAGCCTAAAGTGGGCAACTATCTATGGCCTAAAGAAATCCCATAATGTAAGAGGACAACAGAGATTTCTAGCACAAGAATAGTGTGGTGATGTTGATAATCAAGACCAGAAGAGATAGGGAAGATGTGAAATATTAAATTTTCAGCCCTACTGCTGTCCAGTCACTAAGTCGTGTCTGACTCTTTATGATCCCATGGACTGCAGTACGCCAAGCTTGCCTGTCCTTCACTATCTCCCAGAGTTTGGTCAAACTCATGTTCATTGAGCCAGTGATGCCATCCAACCATCTCATTCTCTGTCACCCAATTCTCCTGCCCTTAATCTTTCCTAGTATCAGGGTCTTTTCCAATGAGTCAGCTGTTCGCATCAGTTGACCAATGTACTGGAGCTTCAGCTTCAGCATCAGTGCTTCCAATGAATAGTCAGGGTTGATTTCCTTTGGGATAGACCAGCTTGCTCTCCTTGCTGTCCAAGGGACCCTCAAGGGTCTTCTCTAGAACTACAGTTTGAAAGCATCATTTCTTTGGTGCTCAGCTTTTTGTATGGTCCAGCTCTTACAACCATACATGACTACTGAAAAAACCATAGCTTTGACGATATGGACATTTGTCACAAAATTGTGTCTCTGCTTTTTAATATGCTGTTTAGATTTGTCATAGCTTATCTTCCAAAGAGCAAGCATCTTTTAATTTTGCAGTAGTAGTCACCATCTGCAGAGATTTTGTAGCCCAAGAAAATAATATCTATCACTATTTCCATTTGTTCCCCATCTATTTGTCATGAAGTGATGGGGCTGGATGCCATGATTTTAGTTTTTAGAATGTTGACTGAGACAATTGAGAAAATTGAGATTTTCTTATCCTTCACTCACAGAATCAGAGAAAATCGAAATGAACAAAAATCACTTGCCTGCAGTGACAGTGCTAGTTAGGGGCAAGCATGGACTAGGATCTAGCACACATCACCTCTCCCATTGGTCAGCTGTCCACGTAGGTGTCCTGCCAGCCCCTGCTCAGTCCTGTGAGCCCCAGGCCCTGAGCAGCCTTGATCAAAGGGCACAGATGTCTCCCCTGAGATGTGAAATGTGTTGCTTTAATTCAAGCTTCCTGAAATCCCCTCCCATATGTTGAAAACAGCCTGGAGAGTGGGCTAAAATCTGGGAAGAAGGGTAGGCAATTTCATCTCCGTTGGTTTTGATGTAGGTGAGATGAGCAAAAGTAATGCATATTGAATTCGGTGGACTGAATTGTTGTCCCCAGTTCTCACCCCTTCAGCTTCCACACTATTATCATGGCCTTATTGTGGGCCTGGCCTGCTTCACTTCCTGTCTTGTGACTCTTCTGTCCCCATGAGAATGTACTGGTTTCAGGAGAATGACAGACATCTGGAGGAGAACATTTCCTGCAAAATCCAATGTAGGTCAGCCTCCCCCCAACACCTCCCCAGCAAACTACAGAGGTGGATGCAAAGATGAACCGTTGTTGTGATGAGCCATTGAGTTTTAGAACTGGTGTGTAATGCATTCACAATATCTGACCAAGAAAACAAGATTTAGGTTGTTTATTTATTTTTTTGCACTTGTCTTATAGTTCAGGATCCAAAAACATGGACATCAACCCCCTCTCAATACACACATCTGCATGCAAGGCAAGGAGAAATCACTTGAACTTGCAGTTCCTACTCTATACTTAGAGCTAGCACAGCTAATGACATGCCAGAAAATTCTCCATGGCTAGCTTTGTGACCTTGTCTTCCTACCTGAAACCTTCTCAGCACCTCATTTTCCCACTTGGTTGACCATTGTCCAGGGGCTGTAAGGACTCAGCCATGGGAAGAAGGTGAGAAATACGGGAGATGTCCAAAATGATAATGTGACCAATGGTCTCCTCTCACCTAGAAGTCAATAGCCAAACTTTTAAGCACTGAGACTGGTGGGGAGAGGTCAGTAGCAAACTCTAGGTATGGCCCCCATTCTCGGACTTCTCAGCACCCTTAGAAGAAGGCTGCCACAGAAAAGGGCCCCCAGGGGTCAGGGTAAACATCAACATGGCCATTTTTGTCACAAGAGTGGCATCAAGTGGTGGGGATGCCAGAGAGGAAGGAGGAGGATTGGGTGGCAGAGTGGACCCCCAGACAGAAGACAGCCCACACCCGTGAAGATTACAAGGAAGTACATGAGCAGAGTGGGATGGCATCTCAGCAGTGTGTGTCCTCCAGAGCATGAGTGGAGAGGAGAGGCTGGCTGGGGAATTTTAATGTCAAGGGGGCTGACCTGCACTAGTATCTTCATTTGACATGAGCTTGGAATGAATAGAAACAAACAATAGGGTATCCCTCTCACCCCAAGTATGGGCTTCCTTGGTGGCTCACATGGTGAAAAATCCACCTGGAATGCAGGAGACCTGGGTTTTATCCCTGGGTCTGGAAGATCCCCTGGAGAAGGGAATGGCTACCCACTCCAGTATTCCTGCCTGGAAAGTTCCTTTGACAGGGTCTGGAGAAGGTTACAGTCCATGGGGTTTCAAAGAGTTGGACACAACTGAGTGACTAAGCATGCAAGCTGCAAGTGTATCATTTGTTTGGTCTCCCCTTTGAACAGCTGAGTCACTGTTCCCAACTATGGTGGGGAGAGGCCATATCAGAGCCTGTGCTGGGCATATCCTGGAGGGCTCTGAGGCTGCAAGGATGAAGAGTCTGTGGCAGTCAGAGCCCCGAAGGCTGAATCTAGTCCAGATCTCATGAGCTCTGAACCATGAAGGGAACATGAGGGACGCATTCCAAGGAAACACTTCATCACCTAGAGACAACATATTGATCACGGATTCTGGGCAGCTGATTTCTCAATTCAGGATGCAGTGAACATTTTAATAAATTCTTTTTCTGCAGCAGAGATGGAGATCCCAGGTTTCTGAAAGCTGGCTTTGGAGGGAGGGTGGCACACAGATTTCTGTCTGAGGAGCAGAGGGGAGGGGCAGGGCACAGGCTGCCCCTGGCACTGGGTTCTGGGGCTTGAAAGTAAACCTCCCAACTTTATTCTAAGTTTCTGTTAATTATGTAGGCATACTGTACTTTATCTTTGATATCCATATAATATTCACTTTAAGCAAATCCCCTAAACTTTAGTGGAGTCCCTCTTCACTTGCTAAATATTTAAAACACTGAAGTTGAAGTGACTAGAGAACCAGAATGGTAACTTAAGGAACCAAGGAGAAACCTTCCAGACTGCTGTGCTGTTTCTCTTTTTTTCCCTTGGAGAGGAAGAACTTTCGGTGTAACTCATGTATTCTGGGCAGAAGCAAAGAAGATCCAAGAAGTATATAGACAATGTGTTGGCAGCTGATTGGAGGAGGTGCAATGCTGGAGAGCCTCTACAGAGTGATGAAAAGACCAGGGCTTTTCTACATCCAGGCTATTCTGGAACCTTCTCTTTTCATGGCCAAGGTGAAGGGACAAGGCCAAGACTGAACAGCTAGTGGGGTTGCATCTCAGTTCTCCCTTTCAGTTTTGTTTAATGTTTATGAGGCAACTTCCTCTGATTCAGGAGGAATGTTCGAGATGCTTCCTCTGGGATAAAGCATTGATATGGTTTGAATCCTGGCTCTGTCCTTTTCTGTCTGGGTCGCCTAGAACCATATCCTTCACTCCTCTGCCTCACCTTCCCCATGAGGACACCAGGACTCACAACTCATCTGAAAGTCAGATTACATGAGATATGTAGTAAAGTCCTAAGCACACTATCTTACAACTACCAAATGAATCATTGAGTCAATTACATGGACATGAGCTTGGGCAAATGCCAGGAGATGGTGAGAGACAGAGAGACCTGGCATGCTGCAGTTCATGGGGTCACAAAGAGTCGGACATGACTTGACAACTGAACAACAACAACAATATTTATTCTCCAACACATATTCTGAGTGTTTTACACAAACAGTTTCCTTTGACCCTCATAACAACCTTTGTAATAGGAACTCTTACCATGCTCATTTTTATAGATGAGACACCTGAGGCATGGAGAAGTTAAGTAGGTTTCCTAAGGTCACAGAGCTGGCACCTGGAAATGATGAAATCCACACGCAGGCTGTCTGAGGGAACCCCTGTGCTCTGGTGGGTTCTCTTGCTCTTTCTATATCCAGGTAGTCATCAGTTTCCTAGGAAGAGGCAAACCTAGGAGGGAGAGTCCTAAATAATTTTTCGTGTTGCTTTTTCAGGTTTCTCTTTTTCTCCTTCTTTTAAAAGGAAAAAAGAAACTCTTATCTTCAGTTTCAATCCTTATCACCCGTGTGAAGATTCAGAGTTAAGAGAGAACAAGGACAGTACCCGAGGTCTTCAAACACTCTAATTAAGTTATCAAAGACCTTGTGTTTGGTCATACATAACTCAATAGACTTCAACTCTCAGGAGACTTCCTCTGTACGAGAGTAATTTGCACCATCGAAGAGCAAAAATTGGCTGCAAATGGCAACTTGAAAAATTAACCCAACATCTGGGACTGCACCCTATGGGTTGTGGGACAGTTGACTAGTTCAGTAAATTGTGTTCAAAGGGCAGCAAACTCCAGCAGGCAGTCTGGCCATGCAGTTTCAGAACCCCAGCAGGTGATGGCATCCTTGTTCTAGATCTGAGGTAGCAATAACTGTAACTCATACTGTCTCTCTAACTTCTGTGCTCTTGGTAGATTTAGCTAGCTGATCACAGAACTATTTTTTGCTAGATCCATGTATTGCTTCAGATTTGTCTCATCTACCCGGAGTTAACCCTTGAGAAGAATTACATCTTGTGGGCAGGAGAAGCAGAATTCCCAATAGCAGAGAACCACTGGATTTATAGGCCTCCAGTTCTTATTGTTGTTATCATTCAATTGCTAAGTCATGTCCAACCCTTTGCGACCCTGTGGACTGAACTCGCCAGGCTTCCCTGTTCTCCAGTATCTCCTTGAGTTTGCTCAGGTTCATGTCCATTGACATTCCATTCACGTTCAGTTCTTATAAGGAACTAGAAATAAAGCCAGAGGATGTTTTGGATCAACATTGTAGTGAGAAGAAAAGTTATAAATGAGACAGGTTAGGCTCAAACTTATGTAACCCACACTGATATGCTTAAATAGCAAGATTTGCACTCAAGCACCTTTCAGAGGGTTGTATACTTACCCCTGTCTTAGAATGAGTTCATCCTAGAGCTGGAGGCCAACCTTGATATGAGCACCTGGAGCAGGCAAGGAAGGTGAAGTGAGGCATGAGCTAACACTGATACCGGAGAGAGAATACACAGAGCTCTAAGCCCATGCTCAGCCCACCATGGACTCCTGGATCTCAAAAAAAGAGTTTGAAAGCTTAGTTTTCAATTGTTAAAATATCCTGTTGTGGGAAAAGGAGTAGGTTGATGTTCACCTTGACCCCTGGGAACATCTTTATTTAGCAATCTTTTGGGGGTGTCAAGAAGCACAAGACTGGGAGCAGCACCTGATATTTGCTACTGGTCACCCAGCCTCAGTTCCCAAATGTTTGGCTGTTGACAAAGACAGGAGGCCTTTGGTCCTGTTGTCACTCTGGACACTCGTCCTATTTCTCACTTCTTTTCATAGCTGAGTGCTTATAATCTTAGAGCCATGGTCAACCAAATGGGCAAAAAAGAAAAGTAGATTTCTATGAAATTTGGGTAGACCTTTTCTTGCATGCGTGTTCATTCACTTCAATCATGTATAACCCTTTGCATTCCTATGGACAGTAAACCACCAGGCTCCTCTGTCCATGGGATTTCCCAGGCAAGAATACTGGAATGGGTTGCCACAGTCTCCTCCCGGGATTCTTCCTGACCCAGGGATCTAACTCATGTCTCTTGCATCTCTTGCATTGTAGGAAGATTCTTCACCGTTGAAACACTGGGAAAGACCAGCCCTTCTCTTACAGAGGTAAGAAGTGAAGTTCTTTCTAAGCCTATGGGGGATATTTATTTAGTAACTAAGAGCATGGTTTCAGTTTGATCCTGTTTCTGCCACTGACAAGCTTGTAGCTTAGGCAACCTCTCTAAGCCTTAGCTTTATCATTTATAAAACAAAGAATTCTGAAATCTAATCTTAGGATGGTTGTGAACCCTAAATAAAAAAATGATGAAAAATGGTTAATAATTTTGTTTAGTAATGCACACATGGTAAGTGTTCAATTGTTTTTTTATCAGTGAAGAGTTTATAAGGGAAAAAGGTAGTGAGATAATGTGTGCATTTGTGTTGGGCATTTACTATTCATATACAGTGCATCTCAAACATTATTCTAAGTATTTTCCATCCATTAAAATATTTAATTCTCACAATAACTAAGGAAATTGATTGCATTGATGGCACCTATTAACAGATTCCTCTTATCCTCTCTCTTTGCAATAAGACTTTCCTCCCCTCCCTCAAAATAGATTGAGTCTATTTGCCCTTCTCTTGAATCTTATACTTTCTTTGACCAGAATAGTCTGGTAGAAATGATGTTGTGCTAATTCTGAGCCTTCCACACATCTGTCTCTTGGAATCTTGCCATGTAAACAAGCCTAAACCATCTGGAATAAGCTTCTAGCCCAGTTGTTCTGACTGAGGCCACTAGACAAGCCTGAATCCAGGACATGTGTGAGAGGCTCCTCTAAGATCAGCAGAGCTGATTCCCTGTCCACAGATACAGCAGTGAGACCATATCTACCCAGCTGGGCCCAGATTTGTGAGCAATAATAAACACTTACACATCTTAAGCTATGGAGTTCTGAGGCAGTCTGTTACACAAAAATCACTAACTGATACAATAACTTTATGAAGTAAAGGTGAGAAAAATGAGGAACAGGAAGGTTAAGCAGCTTGCCTCAGGTCACACAGCAAGTAAGGGTTGAAAAGAGGATACAACCATTGATGATACCAGGAGATCTCACCCTGGCTGGATATTATCTACTCTATATTTAATAGTAGCATTTAGAAATAGAGTTTCACTGTGTTTCATCTGAAGCTTGAAGAGTTACATTACTCAGAGACATCTAGGCCTGTCAATGGCAACATACAAACTTCACTGGCTTAGCACAACAAAAATTTATTTCTACTTGATATCACATACAACTATGCCTTAAGATCACCAAGAAATTAAGAAAATATATGTTAGGGTCAGACTTAGGGAAGCCTTGAATTAATGCCTTGCCCACATCCTCTTGGCCAGAAAGTAGACCCAATCTAACTTCAAGGGAGCCTGGGAAATGTAGTTTTCTGTGTGTACAGGAAAAGGAAGCAGTATATAAACCTACAGCATTGTCTCTACCAAAGTGTTAAGGAGAAAGTAGATATTAATATTGCTGATTCTCAAGACAGAGGGACTTCCCCTGTCTGCCTGGGTGCTGCCCTGTGTCCCAACTGCACCTATTGCTCAACTTCTGTTGGTTCTCCCTTGAAACAGACCCAGAATCTCCCTTTGCTAAACTTCGAGGGTGCAAGTCAGAGTTAATTGCTGACTGCCCCCAACTCCTCCAACTCTCATCCCATTGATCTATATGGATCTTCCTCCAATGCTGAGACTTTTGAGCGAAATGACCTGATGAGGCCATGGACTTTCCCCTCCCTCCACTTTGTATGACTAAACAAACGCCAAAAAATGATGCACAGAATTCCAAGGGACTCCCTATTTTTCTGAGAGCCACCAGGTAATAATGTCCTGCATGAGAAGACCCTTAGCCCATCTTCGTCATCTTCAGAGTGCAGAATCTGAAGCCTGGGCTAGTTCATGAACCCAAAGGCAGACCACCAGTGTTGTGGCAGGAGTGACACACAGGTCTATCCTAGAACTGTGAGATTTTTTTGTTGTTGTTTGTTTTTATTGTTTCCATTTTTTGTTTCAGCCATAAAGCGTGGCATATGGGATCTTAGTTTCTTGACCAGGGATTAAAGCTATGCCTCTTGAATTGGGAGTCCAGAGTCTTAACCACTGGACCTCCAGGGGGGTCCTGGTCTATCCTAGAGTTGAAGGACAGGTTATTCTGGATGTGCTTACCTGGGTTGGGAAGATGCCCTGATGGAGGGCATGGCCACTCACTCCAGTATTCTTGCTTGAAGAATCCCCATGGACAGAGGAACCTGGTGGGCTATAATCCATAGGGTTGCAAAGAGTCACACACGACTGAAGCAGTTTAGCACGCAGCATGCCTGTGCCCTCCTCCAGGAGATCTTCCCTACCCAGGGATTGAACCTGGGCCTCTTACATCTCTTGCATTGACAGGTCTGTTACCACTAGCACCACCTGGGAAGCTCCTGTGGACAGGGAGGTCCAAAACATTGGGCCTCTGCATCACTCCCACTGATGCTAAGGGCCATAAAGTGCCCCCGGTGAGGACTGTAAGAGGGGGCCTGGAAAGGTGGGGCTCTATATGTGCAGGCACACACTTCCTGGTTCAAACTTGCATGGGAGTCCCTGACAACCTTTCCTTCCAAGTTCTGAGGTTTGTAAGCAACATTTCCTTCTAGAATTTGTCATGAGAATGTGATCTGATTGCTGCTGCCTAGAGGTAAGCATGGGGAGCTGTGCAGAGTGCTGGGTGGAGCCCAGTGGAGGTAGGGGAGGGGCTGTGATAGCACAGGGCCTTTCAATCAAGAAAATGAAGCATTCAGCAATGAACAATGGACAGTAACTAGGAGGAGGTAACAGGCTTGTTTCCCAGGAAACGGTCCCACTGCTCTCCTCCCTAAACCCCCTCTATCCATCATTCACCCTCCCCCTTCAGGCACTAGACATTCCATCCCCAGGACTACTGGGATGCTGTTCAAAGCCAGGAATGAGAGTTTCACTTTCATCTCCCTCTTAGCATCTCACTGGTCCCTTTCTCTGCCTCAGTGAGGCCTTAGTCAAGCACACCATGGGGACTCCAAGCTTGATGGGGGAGGGGAGGCCCAGGGCACAGCTCAGGACCTCTTCTGTAGGGGAGAGAATCAGGCTGAAACGAAATCTGGGATAACCAAAAAAAAAAAAAAGCCACATTTTTACTTAGCTGCAATGGTGATATCCATAAGGAGAAAAATGAAATGTTGAGTGTGATGTGAGCTTATATAGGTGTGGTGTGAATGTGTGTGTGAGTAATAGTGTGTGTATGAGTGTGGGGCATGGGGGAGCTTCCCTGATGGCTTAGTGGTAAAGAATCTGCCTGCAGGAGACTCAGGTTCGATCCCTCAGTCAGGAAGATCCCCTGGAGGAGGGCATGGCAACCCACTCCAGTATTCTTGCCTAGAGAATCCCATGGACAGAGGAGCCTGGTAGGCTACAGTCCACAGGGTTGCAGAGTCAGACATGTCTGAAGTGACTGAGCATGCAAGCGTGTGTGTGACTGTGTGTGTGTGTGTGTGTGTGTGTGTGT
>SJYW01029302.1:189808-206304 GCA_006410735.1 Raphicerus campestris
TATATGTAGATAGATATGTGTGTGTGAGTGTTCAGAGATTGGGGTGTTGCAGGAGAGAGAGGGGTATGGGTGTTTGTGGGGAGAGGGGTGTAAGTATGATTGTGTCGAGACTGGGTTGGGGTATGGAGCAAGAGATGTGGGTTTGGGGGGAGACAAAAGACGTGAGGGAAAGATGGGTGAGTGTATTTGTGTGAAGAGACTGAGATGTAAGTGTGGAAGGAAAAACAGGAATCTGGGTGCGGTTGTAAAGACTGGGGTGCGTGTGGAGGGAGACTTGTGTTTATGTGTTTGCATGTGTGTGTACATTAATTTGGAAAGTGAAAGTCTCTCAGTGGTGTCTGACTCTTTTATGACCCTTTGTGACTGCAACTTATACAGTCCAAGGAATTCTCCAGGCCAGAATACTGGAGTGGGTAGCCTTTCCCTTCCTCAGGGGATCTTTCCAATCCAGAGATCAAACCCAGGTCTCCCACATTGCAGGTGGGTTGTTTACCAGTTGAGCCACAAGGGAAGCCCAAAACTAGAACATTGTCAGAAGTGGGATGGAATGAGTTTGAGTAAACTCCAGGGGTTGGTGACGGACAGGGAGGCATGGTGTGCTGCAGTCCATGGGGTCGCAAAGAGTCAGACATGACTTAGCAACTGAACTATTGTGTCTGTAGGGAGAGAATGAGGTTGAGTGTGGAATTAAAGACATGGGTATGGATGTTTGGAAAGATGGAAGTAGTGTGTGTAGAGATTGGGTTTTGTGTAGAGAGATGGTTGTGTGCATGTCTGTGTGTGTGGAGATACTAGGGGGTATGTGTGGAGAGACTGTGGTATATATGCAGAGATGTTGTTTTGGAGAGAGGCTGTGTGTAGGTATAGACAGGTATATGTGTGTAGATTGTGTGTGTATGGGGACACTGAGGTGTGGGTGTAGAATCTGAGATGGGTATGAGTATAGATTTCTCTGGAGAGATGGATTTCTGTGTGTGTGTATATGTGGAGAGATGAGGTAGTGTGGAGAGAGTTAAGAGGGTGTTTGTTGGTAGAGATAGGTGTATAGGTGTAGAGGCAGGGGTGTGTTATAGAGGGAGAGATGGCTGTTTGGTATGGAGAAACAGGATGTGGGTGTGCAGGGGGAGGGCTGAGACTGAGGCGAGAAATGGGAAGAGTTTGGGCTGTGTGTTGGAATGAGAGATGTAGTGTGGGTACTTGTGTTTGAGAGACTGGGCTGTGTGTATGAGTGTGTGGAGAGACTGGTATGTGCATGTGTGTAGACAGAGACTAGGGTATGAGTGTGGAGGGAGAGAGGGGTGTGTACTTATGTATTTATGTTTATAGAGACTAGAGGTGGGTGTGGAGAGATACAGGCAAGTGTATTTGTGTTGAGGGAGAAGAGGCTGTGGAGGGTTAGATGGGTTTGTGTGAATGAGTGTGTGTGTGTATATGTGTAGACTAGGGAGTGTGTGGATGCAAACAGGTAGGGGTGTGTGTGTGTTTGTAGGGATGGGGTTGTCTGTGGAAGAAAAGTGTATCTGAACCTGTGTAAGTGTGAAAGGAGAATCAAGGGTATGCATATGTAGATAGACTGGGATATGTGTATAAAGGGAGAGATGGTTATGTGTGTGTTTGCATGTGGGTGTATGGAGAGACTGGGGTTGAGTGTAGAGTTAGAGATGTGAATGTGTGTGGAAAAATGAGTGTATCTGTATATGTCTTTGTGTAGCTACTGGGGTATGTGTGTGTGTGTGTGTGTAAAGAGACTATGGTCTGAGTGTAGAGGGAGAAACAGGATTGGGTGCGGTATGTGTGTATGTGTAGAGAGTTGGATGTGTGTGAGTGCTGAGGGTGAGACGAGGTTGTGGAGGGAGAGAAGGGGGTGTGTGTAAGGAGAGAGTTAAGTATGTGTATAGGTAGACGTGGTGTAGGTCTGTGTGTGTCTGTGTGTATGCCTATGGAGAGACTGGGATTTTTGTGTGGGGGTGTGTAGAGAAGCTGGGATTTGGATGTAGAAGGATAGGTGTGTCTAGGCAGAGATAAGTGTATGTGTGTAGAGATGCAGGTGTGTTTGTGTGTATGGAAAGACTCAGGTGAAGGTGTAGAGGGAGGAATGGTGTGGACATGTTTCTGTGTGTACAAAGTTGGGTTTGGGTGTGTATATTTGAGGATACACAGATATTTAGTCCATGGTAGTTACTGTAATCTCCTTCTGTGATCTAGCATTCTTATTGTGTTAGTCTTAAATAATTAATGCTATATTAACACTTTAATTATATTTTTGTTAGTTGCTTCCTTATTTTATGCAAGCAAGTAGTATATAGAATTAGATATACTCTTAGCTCTTATCTAAGTTCTTCAGTTTTATAGAGAAGAAGAATCAGATCTTGGCAGGACTTGATTGTCTTGAGTATTTTTCCAAGAAATCAGATGTGTTATAGATAAATGTAATTTATTAGACTTGTCTAGTACGCACTTTGTGTCATAACCTCTGGTTTAGAGGCAAAGCAGGGTTGAAAGGTGCATACCTACCCAAATTGAATAGTGCCATTACCTTTCCCAGCTCTAGCTCATTCCATTAAGAAGGCTTTTAGTCCTAAGAACTTATTGTCAAAATCAGTCAGCCCGTGTTTCTATTAGCTTAATGACTGGATATTTTCTGTTTTTATTTGAGTAGTATTGTTTTACAATGTTATGTTAGTTTCTGTTGTACAATGAAATGTCTAGCTATGTTTACATATATCCGCTCCTTGATTCTCTCTCCTCCAGCCCACTACATCTCTCTAGGACATCACAGAGCACTGAGCTGAGCTCTCCGTGTTATACAGCAGGTTCCTACTAGCTCTCTATTTTACATATGGTAGTATATATGTCAATGTATGGTTGAATATTTTCAATAGCAAAGACAAAGTGGCTTTATCTAGTGATTAAACAAATTAAATAGAAGAAATAAAAACTCATCTGTGTAGGATTATTTCTTACTTTCAGAAAATAGAGTATTAAAAATTTGCTGGTCAATCTGATATTTCAAGGAAAGTTAGATTTGCCAAATAATTCTGTGTGACTTTTCAATACATCACTGTCAAATAATAAAAGTACCTTTTTCTTTTGAAATGCTTTTGATTTTAAATAGTTTCCAGTATCTTAAGTAGATTAATAATTGTTGTTTAGTTGCTAAGTCCAACTCTTTGCAACCCTATGGACTGTAGCCTGCCAAGTTCCTCTGTCAATAGAATTTTTCCAGGCAAGAATACAGGAGTAGGTTGCCATTTCCTTCTCCAGAGGATCTTCCAGACCCAAGGGTTGAACACATGGCTTCTGTTGCATCTCTTGTATTGCAATATGAATGCCTATAAATTTTAAATTTAACATTTAATGCTGATTACCATATGAAACAATTGAATACACCTTTTCTTGTCCATTAATTTCTTGGATCTTTTCTAATTCTTATTTTATTCCATTTACAATTGTCTTTACCTTATAACTTTTCACAGGTTTCAGCAGACAGTAAATGTCTATTTATTCAAAGGTTCAGAAAAACTCCCAATCCTATTTGTGACTGGACATAATACATCTGAGTCCTTACTGCAGAAATTTCTCTCTCCAAACAAAATTTTGAGTATGTAACAGATGCAGTTATCTGTTCAGGCCACTATATAATTTTAATAGTCTCAAAGAGAGCACACAAACTCTTTCTAGTTNTGTGTGTGTGTGTGTGTAAAGAGACTATGGTCTGAGTGTAGAGGGAGAAACAGGATTGGGTGCGGTATGTGTGTATGTGTAGAGAGTTGGATGTGTGTGAGTGCTGAGGGTGAGACGAGGTTGTGGAGGGAGAGAAGGGGGTGTGTATAAGGAGAGAGTTAAGTATGTGTATAGGTAGACGTGGTGTAGGTCTGTGTGTGTCTGTGTGTATGCCTATGGAGAGACTGGGATTTTTGTGTGGGGGTGTGTAGAGAAGCTGGGATTTGGATGTAGAAGGATAGGTGTGTCTAGGCAGAGATAAGTGTATGTGTGTAGAGATGCTGGTGTGTTTGTGTGTATGGAAAGACTCAGGTGAAGGTGTAGAGGGAGGAATGGTGTGGACATGTTTCTGTGTGTACAAAGTTGGGTTTGGGTGTGTATATTTGAGGATACACAATTATTTAGTCCATGGTAGTTACTGTAATCTCCTTCTGTGATCTAGCATTCTTATTGTGTTAGTCTTAAATAATTAATGCTATATTAACACTTTAATTATATTTTTGTTAGTTGCTTCCTTATTTTATGCAAGCAAGTAGTATATAGAATTAGATATACTCTTAGCTCTTATCTAAGTTCTTCAATTTTATAGAGAAGAAGAATCAGATCTTGGCAGGACTTGATTGTCTTGAGTATTTTTCCAAGAAATCAGATGTGTTATAGATAAATGTAATTTATTAGACTTGTCTAGTACGCACTTTGTGTCATAACCTCTGGTTTAGAGGCGAAGCAGGGTTGAAAGGTGCATACCTACCCAAATTGAATAGTGCCATTACCTTTCCCAGCTCTAGCTCATTCCATTAAGAAGGCTTTTAGTCCTAAGAACTTATTGTCAAAATCAGTCAGCCCGTGTTTCTATTAGCTTAATGACTGGATATTTTCTGTTTTTATTTGAGTAGTATTGTTTTACAATGTTATGTTAGTTTCTGTTGTACAATGAAATGTCTAGCTATGTTTACATATATCCGCTCCTTGATTCTCTCTCCTCCAGCCCACTACATCTCTCTAGGACATCACAGAGCACTGAGCTGAGCTCTCCGTGTTATACAGCAGGTTCCTACTAGCTCTCTATTTTACATATGGTAGTATATATGTCAATGTATGGTTGAATATTTTCAATAGCAAAGACAAAGTGGCTTTATCTAGTGATTAAACAAATTAAATAGAAGAAATAAAAACTCATCTGTGTAGGATTATTTCTTACTTTCAGAAAATAGAGTATTAAAGATTTGCTGGTCAATCTGATATTTCAAGGAAAGTTAGATTTGCCAAATAATTCTGTGTGACTTTTCAATACATCACTGTCAAATAATAAAAGTACCTTTTTCTTTTGAAATGCTTTTGATTTTAAATAGTTTCCAGTATCTTAAGTAGATTAATAATTGTTGTTTAGTTGCTAAGTCCAACTCTTTGCAACCCTATGGACTGTAGCCTGCCAAGTTCCTCTGTCAATAGAATTTTTCCAGGCAAGAATACAGGAGTAGGTTGCCATTTCCTTCTCCAGAGGATCTTCCAGACCCAAGGGTTGAACACATGGCTTCTGTTGCATCTCTTGTATTGCAATATGAATGCCTATAAATTTTAAATTTAACATTTAATGCTGATTACCATATGAAACAATTGAATACACCTTTTCTTGTCCATTAATTTCTTGGATCTTTTCTAATTCTTATTTTATTTCATTTACAATTGTCTTTACCTTATAACTTTTCACAGGTTTCAGCAGACAGTAAATGTCTATTTATTCAAAGGTTCAGAAAAACTCCAAATCCTATTTGTGACTGGACATAATACATCTGAGTCCTTACTGCAGAAATTTCTCTCTCCAAACAAAATTTTGAGTATGTAACAGATGCAGTTATCTGTTCAGGCCACTATATAATTTTAATAGTCTCAAAGAGAGCACACAAACTCTTTCTAGTTTTTAGACCATTTATTTGGTACTGTTTCCTTCTGCTTAATAGACAAGAGGCCCCCAGTAACTCAATCTTCCCTCCTCTTCAGTTATTTAGAGATGTACATTTCTCTCTCAGGGTTCTAGGGACCACTTAGTATGCTGCAGTGAGTATTACCATTGAGAAAAACATTTACTTTAGATAAAGAGATCATACTCATACTGTGTGTGCATGTTCAGTCGCTCTTTCATGTCTGACTCTTTGTGATCCCATGGACTGTAGCCCACCAGACTCCTTTGTCCATGGAATTCTTGATGCAAGAATATTGAAGTGGGTAGCCACTCCCTTCTCTGGGGGATCTTCGTGCCCCAGCGATCGAACCTGGGTCTCCTGCATTGCGGGAAGATTCTTTACCATCTGAGCCATCAGGGAAGCCCCTCATACTCATACTACTAGACATTATGAATCTAAATTTTCACAAAAGTGATGTTTGCACATACTTTAAAAAACTACACTGAAGAAATCATAGAGGAAATAAAAAAATACTTAGAGACCAATGAAAGTACAGCAATCTAAAACCTGTGGGATATAGCCAAAGCAATTCTAAGAGGAACCCTCAGGAAACCAGAAAAACCTCAAACAACCTAGTCTTACACCTAGAGCAACTAGAGAAAGAAGAACAAACCCAAAGTTAGTAGAAGAAAAGAAATCATTAAATTCAGAGCAGAAATACAAATGAAGAAAATAGAGATTAGTGGAAGTAAAAACTGATTCTTTGAAAAGATAAACACTGATAAACCTTTAGTCAGACTCATCAAGGAAAAAGAGAACAATAAAATCTTAAATACAAAAAGAATTTAGAGCAGACACCATCGAAAATACAAAGACTCCTAAGAAGACTACTATAAGTAACTGTACGCCAATAAAATGGACAATTTAGAAGAAATGGACAAATTCTTAGAAAGGTATTATCTCCCCAGATTGAACCAGAAAGAAAGAGAAAATAGGAACAAAACTGAAAAACTAAATGTTAAAAGGATGTTATTAATAACAGCAATGCTCTATCTCATTCCTTCCCAACTCTATTGTTTTGTCTTCAGAATCAATTAGTTGAAATACTATCCTAGGATAACACTTATGTTCAGCTCAAATTCTGTTAATATTTGGAATTTCAACTCTTAAGAAAACAATCCCTTAAAGCTCCAAATAATATTTTTCTCATGTCATAAAATAATGCCCCTGCAGTTATCTACATGCCCCCTCTTTTGAAGTGAATTTTGTATAATTATTTTGAATAATTTATCTCAGTCCTAAACAAACAGAGCTTGTCGAGTGATTCTCTTACTATAGAAATCCCAAGAATCGATTGTTGCAGCCTTAAGACTGTTACGAAGCATTCTATAACTTAATGTAGATTTATCAACACACAGTCTGAAAATCGATTAATACAAGAGGGGTAATAAGTGTATTCAGAATATTCTTTAAATCAGTTTTAAAGGTTTTTTTTTTTTTTCCCTTTACATTAAAAGACATTTTAAAAGTCCAGACACTTAAAAACTCGGGACAACTAAAAGTTGTAGATTTTGAAATGATCACTATAGACAATTTACTTTTTTAAAGAGGAAAAATTGCAAAGGAGGTAAGAATATGCAATAAGTCTCTTCAGTAAGTAGTGCTGAGAGAACTGTACAGCTAAATATGACAATGAGACTAGAACATTCCCTCACATTGCATACAATAAACCCAAAGTGGATTAGAGATGCAAGTGTAAGAACTGAAACCATAACTCCTAAAGGAAAACAGGCAGAATACTGACAAATTGTAGGTGAAAAATATTACTGTTTCCTAAGGCAAAAGAATGGAGAAGGCGATGGCACCCCACTCCAGTACCCTTGCCTAGAAAATCCCACGGACAGAGGAGCCTGGTGGGCTGCAGTCCATGGGGTTGCTAAGAGTCAGAGACGACTGAGCAACTTCACTTTCACTTTTCACTTTCATGCTTTGGAGAAGGAAATGGCAACCCACTCCAGTGTTCTTCCCTGGAGAATCCCCGGGACGGGGGAGTCTGGTGGGGTGCTCTCTGTGGGGTCACACAGAGTCAGACATGACTGAAGTGACTTAGCAGCAGCAAGGCAAAAGAAAAACAAATGGGACCTAATTGAACTTAAGCTTTTGCACAGCAAAGGAAACCATCAGAAAGAACCTACAGAATGGGAGAAAATATTTTCAAATGATATGACCAACAAGGGGTTAATACCCAAAATATATCAGCTTACAGAACTCAAATATTAAAAAGCAGACCACCCAGTCAAACAATGAGCAGCAAATCTAAATAGACTTTTCCAAATATGACGTTCAGGTTGCCAACAGGCACATAAAAAGATTCTCAACATCACTAATCAGGGAGATGCAAATACAAATGAGATATCACCTCACACCTGTCAGAATGGCCATCAAAAAATCAGCAAATGCTGGCAAGAATGTGGAGAAAAGAGGGAACCCCTGTACACTGTGGGTGAGCATGTCCACTGATTCAGCCACTATGGAAAACAGTATGGAGGGTCCCCCAAACTAAAAGAACTACCACACGATGCACCAACTGATTCCTGGATGCATATCGGNGGGAGATGCAAATACAAATGAGATATCACCTCACACCTGTCAGAATGGCCATCAAAAAAAATCAACAAATGCTGGCAAGAATGTGGAGAAAAGAGGGAACCCCTGTACACTGTGGGTGAGCATGTCCACTGACTCAGCCACTATGGAAAACAGCATGGAGGGTCCCCCAGACTAAAAGAACTACCACACGATGCACCAACTGATTCCTGGATGCACATCTGNAGAGGGAACCCCTGTACACTGTGGGTGAGCATGTCCACTGATTCAGCCACTATGGAAAACAGTATGGAGGGTCCCCCAAACTAAAAGAACTACCACACGATGCACCAACTGATTCCTGGATGCATATCGGAAAAAATATGAGATCACTAATTCAAAATGATACATGTACCCCATATTTATAGCAGCACTATTTTCAATAGCCAGTACGTGGAAGCAACCCAGGTGTTCAGATGTATGGATTAAGTAATGTATATATCCACAATTTATTACTCAATTGTAAAAAAAAGAATGGAATTCAGCCATTTGCAGAAACATGGATAAACCTAGAGGACATTATACTTAGCGAAATAAGTCAGAGAAAAAGGCAAATACTGTTTATCACTTACATGTGGAAACTAAAAAAAAAAAATAATGTATATAACCAAACAGAAACAAACTCTACACAGGTAAAGAAAACAAATTAGTGTTTACCACTGGGGAGAGGAAAGGAGGGAAGGTGTTGGATTTCACTATGCAGGTGTGTAAGATTTGGAGTCGCCCAGCCTTGAAACAAAAGAGCCCACAGACAGTAACAGAGATATTAACAACTTATTGAATAAGAGATCTTACAAATTTGAAGCTAAACGTCTTGGAGTAACACCCCACATTGGCTGGCTGGCAAGCAGGCCTGCTATAGCAGCCATCTTCACTACTCAGGGGAGGAGGAGATAGCAGCTACCATTTATATTGGGAATTGACATCAGATTGGCTCATCAGTTACCTGGGAAATCAGTAAGGTGAGATGGGTCCCTCTCAGACTCTCAGGTTATGGAGCTTCACAAGGGCAGAGATTTCCCTTTAATAAATTGTAGGTGGAGCTGTTCTAGCTTAAAGATTAGAACAATCACTAGCTGGAGCAGGTGGCAAGCAGTTCATGTGAGTAGGATGTAGTGAAGCAGAGCCTGGTCTAGCAGGGGATATACACAGAGCAAGGAGTAGCCATCTTGAGTGGCCTGACTATAACACATCTCTAATTATCCTTCATGACCTTTTCCAGTCTTGGTCTACGCCTCTTCTGTAATATCCCTGGGTCAGGTATGTAGAGGTATATGGCAACAAATACAATACAAAAGCAAAATGCAATCCCAAGCCCCCAAAGTGGGCAAACTTTAGAGCCAGGTGCTTATTGGGTCAATTTTTCATGGAAGCTGAGAAGACAAAGATATCTCACTGTAAACCAAACAATCAAACTCAGCAGGGAGACCACCTTTGTCACCCAGTCGCTCAGACTAGGGATCAAATGTAAGCTGTATAACAGGCAAAATAAAGAAAATCAAGACCATCAAGCAAAATACAAGTGTTAATAGCATTCTGAGATAATACCATATCTGACTGCAGTTTTGTCCTGGCCTACAGTACTCGCGGCGATTCGACATGACTGAGTGACTGAACTGAATATTACCAAAACTACTTATCTATCCACCATCCCATAGTTGGTGCCAAATATTGGAGATTCAGTCTAAGAGACCACAACATTAATATAATGGTGCCTTTCTTCAGTAAGGAATCAGATTAATTACTTTAGTAGTCTTACCTGGGACAGGGCAGAATACAGGTGAAATCTATAAATTTTTTATTTTAAATTTTGCAAGCAATTATTTAATTGATAACATACAAGGGAGAAAGCATGCAAATCATGAATATAAAGATCAAAACAGTTTTTGCAAATTGAACATACACATGTAAGCAAAACTGGGTTCAAGAACCAAGACATCACTAGAGTGCCAGAGATTCCTCATAAGCTTCCCTTCAGTCATTACCCCTCTCCAAGGATAAGTGCACTTCTGACTTCTAACACTATAGATTAATTTTGCCTATTTTGAATTTTACGTAAATAGAATTATATGATACAGACAGTAATGTTATCTTTTACAGCATTAAGGTTGTGATAATTCATACCTGTTTTTAAATGTAGTTATAGTTCATTAATTTTTATTTCTGTGTAGTATCTGTTAGGTGATTATGCCATAATTTATTTTCCGATTTTCTTACTCTGAACACTTAGGTTATTCCATTTGTGGTATTATGAATAAGTTATACACATATTTTAATGAACATATGTAACCCATTTCTGTTTTATACATATATATAGCAACTTTCTTACTAGATTTTTCTTTTAATTTTTACTGCAGTGTAAGTAAGAGTTGCCTTACAATGTTGTATTAGTTTCTGCTGCACAGCAAAGTGAATCAGCTGTGTGTATACCCAGATCCTCTCTTTTTTGCATTTCCTTCCCATTTAGGTCACAACACATCATTGAGTAGAGTTCTCTGTGCTACGTAGCAGGTTCTCATTAGTTATCTACTTTATACACAATATCAATAGTGTATATATGTCAATCCCAATTATTCTTTTCTAATCCTATTCCTCATGTGGCAGCAACAAACCCAAAGCACCAGGGACTTACCTGTCAGCCCCAGGGTTTTCTCATGTGTGTTTCTGGGGATAGATCCTGCAGCAAGGGCTAAAACTGTTTCGCAAGGGCTAAAACAGTTGAATTCAGGTTGGGGTGACTTGTTATTTTTGGATTAATGTGGTGTAAGCACTGCAGTGATTGCTCCTGGGATATTTACACCTGTGGAGAGAACAAGCTTCTTGTCTCAGTTGTTAAGTAACCCAGTCATCTTTTCAATTATCCCTGCAGCAGACTGGTTGTAGGGCAGGGGGAAATGCCAGCATATGCCACTTTTGTCAGACACTCCTGAACTTTGTGTCTAGGTCACTATGGATGTCCATGGGGGTCCTGCATGTTCCTCACATCTGTTCCTGACCCTGAATATTGGGTTTGTGCATTGCCAATAACTTGAGTAGGTCTTATGTAATGTCTTCCACCTGCTGTAACATGCTGTGGATTGCACAGAGCTGCACTCTACAGCATGTTAGAGCTGCATTGTTCCATCACACTATATCACTGCCCTGCCCCTTCCATAGCTAGGACCAGAAGCCCAAGGGTACTCATTATTTTGCCATCACCACAGGTCCCAAACCAGACCCTCAGGGTAACTGGCCAAGCCCAATTCACATGCCTGTCACTAAGTTAATAAAGCCTGTTTCTATAATTACTTAAGGGAGGTGGGGTGTGTGTGTCAAGGATATGCTTATTTTACCCAAGCAGATAACATCCAAGTATTTGATAGATAATAGAGATCCTTGCATTTTGTCTGTATTCAGCAGCCATTCCCCCATTGCAGTCAAATGAGCCATGAGCATAGGGCTACTACCTTTAAACTGGAAAGAGACTCTGAAGATATCATCAGTATGACAGAATANTGCATTTTGTTAATTTCATGTCCAACTTTTTTGTGCCATCCTGTGGACCATAGTCCACCAGGCTCCTCTGTCCATGGGAATTTGCAGGCAAGAATACTGGAGTGGGTTGCCAGTTTCTTCTGCAAGGACTTTTCCTGACCCAGGGTTCAAATCTGTGTCTCCTGCATTGGCAGGTAGATTCTTTACCACTCCACCACCAGGGAAGTCCATCTACAATGTAGCCATGATTTAAAGTTAACTATAAATATTTTTGTGGGGTAATACTTTGAGTTTTTATAAATATCCTTTCTCACACAATGCATACCAACTAATTTATTTTGATTCTTGCATGAATCAGTTATTTTCATGATGTTTGATGGTGATTTTCTAATTATTTTTCTATTAGTTGACAGTCTTTTAACAATGTAGAATCTTTCTTTTTTTGATTCTTTATGTATGTTCCACCTTGTTTCTTTCTGCCTCCCCCTTTGGCTAATAAAGACTACTAAATTCCTTTTTTATTTAATTATTTATAATCTGTCACTCTTATTATTACTTATAATCAAAGTTTCCCAATTTTAGTAGTGTTCTATCCTCTTTTCAACTGTACCATTATTCTTAGAGCATTTTCTTTCTGCATATAAGATATTTCAGGGTTGCCCTACTNGAACTGCTACAGGCAGCAAGAGAAAAAACAGAGTCACATTTGAGGGAACCCTCATAAGACTATCAGTTGATTTTTTCTGCAAAAACTTTGCATGTCAGAGAGGAAGGGCATGACATATTTAAAACCCCAAAAGGGGAAAATTACAATCTAGCATACTCTACCCAGGAAGATTACCATTTAGAATACAAAAGATGAAGAATTTCTCAAAAAAAAAAAAAAAAAAACAACAACAAAAAGCCCTCTAATAAACAGCCTACCGTACACTTAAAGCAATTAGAGAAAGAAGAATAAACAAAATCCAAAATCAGTAGAAGGAAAAAAATCATAAAGTTTAGAAGAAACAAATGAAACAGAAATGAAGAAAGCAATAGCAAAGATCAATGAAATGGAAATCTGGTTCTTTGAGAAAATAAACAAAATTGACAACCGTTTAGTCAGATTCATTAAGGAAAAAAATGGTAGAAGACTCAAATCAATAAAATTAGAAATGAAAAGAGATGTTACAACTAACACCACAAAAATCCAAAGGATCTTATGAAATTACTACTAGCAACTGTATGCCAATAAAATTAGCAACCTGGAAGATATAGACAAATTCTTAAAAAGAGACAAACTTCCAAGACTAAATCAGGAATAAATATGAACAGACCAACCACAAGTAATGAAATTGAAAGTGTGATTAAAAATCTTCTAGCAAACAAAAGTCTCAGGACCAGACGGCTTCACAGGAGAATTTTGTCAAACGTTTACAGAAGTGCTAATACCAATCCTTCTTAAGCTCTTCCAAAAAAATTGCAGAGAAAGAAACACTCCCAAACTCATCCCACAAGGCTAAGATCACCCTGATAGGAAAACCAGACAAAGATATCATTACAGAAAAATTACCAGTCAGTGATGAACACAAATGCAAAAATTCTCAACAAAATACTAGTAAACAATCCAACACATTAAAAGGATTATAAGTAAAGACCAAGTAGGATTTATCCCAAGGATCTAAGGATACTTTAGTACACACAAATCAATCAATGTGATATACCATATTTTCAAATTGAAGAACAAAAGAATGTACAATCACCCCCAAAGACATAGAAAAAGATTTTGGCAAAATCCAACACACATTTATGGTAAAAACTCTCCAGAAACTGGGCATAGAGGGAATCTCATGATCGTGCTTCTGTTGCTTCAGTTGTGTCTGACTCTTTGAAACCTAATAGACCTTAGTGTGCCAAGTTCCTCTGTCCAATCTGTCCATGGGATTTCCTGGCAAGATTACTGGAAAGAGTTGCCATACCGTCCTCCAGGGGTTCTTCTCCACCTAGAGACTGAATCTGTGTCTCCTGCATCTCCTGCACTGCAGGTAGTTTCTTTTACTTCTGAACCACTGTGAAGCCCGATAAGGGGGACCTAGCTTAATATAATAAAGACCGTAACACCACAAAGCCACAGCTAACGTTGCTCTCAATGGTGAAAAACTGAAGGCATTCCTCTAACATCAGGAATGAGACAAGGATGTCTACTCTTGCCACTACCATTCAACATAGTTTTTGAAGTCCTAGCTATGGCAATCAGGGAAGGAAAAGAAATACAAATTGGAAAAGAAGTAAAATGATCATGTTAGCAGATGACATCATACATAGAAAATCCTAAAGACACTACCAGAAAACTATTAGAGTTCACCAACGAATTCAGTAAAGTTGCAGGTTATAACATTAATAGACAGAAATTTCTTGCCTTTCTACACACTGATAGTGAAAGACAAGAAAGAGGCATTAATGAAACAATTTCATTTACTATCATAAGGAGAAGAACAGAATACCTAGGAATAAACTTACCTGAGGAGGCAAAAGACCCTTACTCAGAAAACTACAAGATACTGAAAGAAATCAAAGATAATACAAACAGATGGAGAGATATTGGATACTGGAACAATTCATATTGTGAAAATGACTACAATGCCCAAAGCAATCTGCAGCTTTGATACAATCCCTATCAATTTACTAAAGTCAAATTTCACAGAACTATAACAAAACATAATTTGTATGAAAACATAAAAGACTTCAAATGGCCAAAGCAATCTTGAGAAAGAAAAATGGAACTGGAGGAATCAGGGTACATGACTTCAGGCTATACTACAAAGCTACAGTAGCAAACTCCTTCATGAATTACAGCTTTGTTGTGGCAAAGGGGCTGGCATAACTCAATGAAGCTATGAGCCAAGAGCCATGCTGTGCAGGGCCACTCAAAAAAGATGGATTCATACATAGTGAAGAGATCTGACAAAATGTGGTCCACTGGAGAAGGAAATGGCAACCCACTCCAGTATTCTTGCCTGGAGAACTCCATGGGCAGTATGAAAAAGCAAAAAGAGATCATTCCAGAAGATGAGCTCCCCAGGTCCAAATGTGTCTAGTATGCTACTAGGAAAGAGTGGAGGGCAATTACTAGTAATTCCAGAAAGAATGAAGTAACTGGGAGAAAGCATTACAGTGCTCAGCTGTGGATATGTCTGGTAGTGAACGTAAAGTCCAGCGCTGCCAAGAATAATATTGCAGAGGAGCGTAGGATATTAGGTCCATGAATCAAGGTAAATTGGACATGGTGAAGTAGGAGATGGCAAGACTGAACATAGACATCTTATGGACCAGTGAACTAATAACGTGGACTAGTTCAGTTCAGTTCAGTTTAGTCGTGTCCGATTCTTTGCGACCCCATGAATCGCAGCACGCCAGGTCTCCCTGTTTATTACCATCTCTAGGAGTTCATTCAGACTCACGTCCATCGAGTCCGTGATGCCATCCAGCCATCTCATCCTCGGTCGTCCCCTTGTCCTCCTGCCCCCAATCCCTCCCAGCATCAGTCTTTTCCAATGAGTCAACTCTTCGCATGAGGTGGCCAAAGTACTGGAGTTTCAGCTTTAGCATCATTCCTTCCAAAGAAATATTGCTGGAATTAAACATGTGGCAAATTATTTTGATATAATTATTGATGAATATAAATAAAATATTTTAAAGTTTTGCATATTTAAAACAATATGATCTCTTATTATGCAAATGATATCATTTACATATTTTATTTTAATTTATATTAAATATAAATTACCTATAACACCTGTAACACTGTGAGATGAAAGTAAGGTACACCTTTTTTGATATATGCACGGGAAGCTAAGCATAGTTGGCAAAAACTAAATTTTTGATCCATGGGTCTATTTTTAATTCCAGTAGATAAATCTATAATCTGAAAAACAGGTTTTTAGAAATTTTCTATATGCTTATGATATGCAAATATGTGTGTGAATGATGAATAGTTAAAGGAATGCATCTGATCACATTGGGTTAAATATTTTTATAAAGAAAAAAGCTATTAAAATTAGTCCAAACAGCCAACATAGCAGTTTAGAAGAAACATGTGCTATAATTTGTTAAGTTCTAACCTTTTCTGTATTAGAAAAATACTTTGACACAAACACTTTACAAATGTCAGCAGAAAATCTATATTCCATTTCTTCACATTGGTTTTGTGACATTGTGTTTGCTGATATTCGACAAGGGATAAGTTGGGATTGATTTCTTCTGCCATCGCTCTTTTCTGTTGTATTATGGGAAATTAAAGGACTGAAATGAACTGAGTCCCTCACAACCCCATAGTCAGTCATGTGGGCAAACCTACAAAAGGTAAACCTCTGTACTCTCTGGCTCTTAAGGATCAATAGAAACTTTCAGAATAGCACACATTAAGGAATTATCCAGATTTAAAAATCTGTGAAGAAGAGAGGTGCTTCAAATACTTTATAAAAATGATTTCAAATCTAAATGGTTTTTAATTAAATTTCTTATTCTTACCCTACAAATAAATGTTCGTGTCTCTTACTGGCAGTGGAAAACCACAAATCACTTTAGCGTTAGAACTCAGCCATCTTTTGTTTCATGTCCATAAAGGAAAGGATGTGGAGAGGCATTTCTTTGAAGACTGAGATGTGTGAGTCAGAAGAATGGATGTTTAGGGCCAGGATCATGCTGTACTCGCTGTACTCTGGATACTCTGGATATATACTCTCTCTATAGAGTGTATATATATATATA
>SJYW01029302.1:206718-226538 GCA_006410735.1 Raphicerus campestris
TCAATAGAAACTTTCAGAATAGCACACATTAAGGAATTATCCAGATTTAAAAATCTGTGAAGAAGAGAGGTGCTTCAAATACTTTATAAAAATGATTTCAAATCTAAATGGTTTTTAATTAAATTTCTTATTCTTACCCTACAAATAAATGTTCGTGTCTCTTACTGGCAGTGGAAAACCACAAATCACTTTAGCATTAGAACTCAGCCATCTTTTGTTTCATGTCCATAAAGGAAAGGATGTGGAGAGGCATTTCTTTGAAGACTGAGATGTGTGAGTCAGAAGAATGGATGTTTAGGGCCAGGATCATGCTGTACTCGCTGTACTCTGGATACTCTGGATATATACTCTCTCTATAGAGTGTATATATATATATATATATATACACACACACATATAGTACAGAATATACTCCCTATACTCTGGATCCTAAGTGATAGAGGATCATATGCTTTTTATAGTGATGATTGTGTGTGTGTGTGTGCTTAAACCACATTATAAATCATGGAGCTCATGGACCAGTTTCTTCTCCCCAGGTCTGAAGACATATATATTTTGAAAATCTGAACTTGAATTAGCATATTCTTCTTCTTCTTTATTTATGAATAATATGTACCTGATTAAATAATAACTTTAATATGTGTTTTTTGAACTACTACTTGATTTGAATTTTAGTGGTCTGCATATTAAGTATGTGCATCTTAAAGTCCTCAGAAATGGATCATTTGAATGTTGTAAATGCTCAGTTTAAAAATACCACCTCTTGTTAGGCTGCTGCCTTTTAAGAAAAAAATTTCTGGTTTATATGTTGATGTTAATTTTTAAAGTGACACGAATCAATGACCAAAGCGTTTAAGTATTTATTTCCCTGGATATATATTATCCTATTGCTGAGTAGATGTCAATGATATGATACTTACACCTTTCTGATTAAGCGCCTGTTGAACTTTAGATTGCAATAATCAAAGACTTGTTCAATTTAAATTTTAGATTATTTAAGAAGTCTTCAGCAAAAAAAGACATTATAATATGTGATGATTACTGTAGATGTTATGAGAGAGGCTCTTAAATCCAGTGGGAATGTTCATCAGCATACTTTAATCAGCAACTAGGAGAATGCTTAATTACAGTTATTTAGGTGACAAGTTGTAGTACTGGCATTGAAAGTATAAGAGGATGTCTGGATTAACACTTGCAACATGTAAGAGGGTATGAAAACACATAACTATCAGCTAGGATATCTCACTATATGACTATATTAAGTTGTCTTATTCTTCAAATTCCAAATTCAATCTTCACTATTACTTGCCAAAATATTTCTGAAAAAGAAACACAGTATTTTGTATGAAAAATAAAATCCTATTTGTTAAAGGAAGTTTATTTTATTTCATCTTGTGTAATTTATTTTAGTAACTTGTCAAGTGTTTATTATTATAATATAACATGGATTTGACTACACCTTTGCTTCAAATTTTTGGTAGCACATAAGACATACAATTATTTATAACTTATTAAATACAAATTATAACCTATTTGTTTAAAAGGAGATATCTTTGCAGGCCTTATCATTCATATTGTTTAAAAATAACTGATCTTGAAAAAAATCACCTTTTAAATACTGTTGTATTAGTTTCCTATGGTTGCTATAATGAAGTGGCTGAAAACAGCAGATATTTATTCTCTTACCATTCTGAAGGGAAAGAATCTGAAATCAAGATGTTGACAGGGCCTCATTCCCTTCAGAGATTCTAGGAGAGATCCCGTTCCTTGCCTTCCTGGTTTCTGTAGGCTGTGAGTTCCTGGGAATGTACTTAAATCACTCCAGCCTCCGATTTTGTAGTCATGCTGTCTCCTCCTCCTCTGTTCATCTATCTTCCCTGTTGTCTCTGATAGGACATTGACATTGAATGTCAAGACATCTGACTTGACATTGAATCTAGGGCTCACTGGATAATCCAGGATGATCTCCCCATTTCTGTGAATATTCTTTTATCCAGTAAGTTAACATTCACTGTTTCCAGGGATTAGGAGATGGATGTCTTTTTTGGGGGGGGAGGGTGCGGTCATCACTTACCCCATTACAACTGGTTTATCACTATATAATCAATATCATATTTCCTACTAGGAACAACTCAGTTTTTGAAAGCAGATTCTAATAAGATATGACAGATTAATTAAGTGACTATGATGTACATCTTAAGACTATATTAGTAATGCCACATGTTTTAGTATTGAGAATGAATGCTAATATGAAGTATATTACTGGGNTGCTATAATTTGTTAAGTTCTAACCTTTTCTGTATTAGAAAAATACTTTGACACAAACACTTTACAAATGTCAGCAGAAAATCTATATTCCATTTCTTCACATTGGTTTTGTGACATTGTGTTTGCTGATATTCGACAAGGGATAAGTTGGGATTGATTTCTTCTGCCATCGCTCTTTTCTGTTGTATTATGGGAAATTAAAGGACTGAAATGAACTGAGTCCCTCACAACCCCATAGTCAGTCATGTGGGCAAACCTACAAAAGGTAAACCTCTGTACTCTCTGGCTCTTAAGGATCAATAGAAACTTTCAGAATAGCACACATTAAGGAATTATCCAGATTTAAAAATCTGTGAAGAAGAGAGGTGCTTCAAATACTTTATAAAAATGATTTCAAATCTAAATGGTTTTTAATTAAATTTCTTATTCTTACCCTACAAATAAATGTTCGTGTCTCTTACTGGCAGTGGAAAACCACAAATCACTTTAGCGTTAGAACTCAGCCATCTTTTGTTTCATGTCCATAAAGGAAAGGATGTGGAGAGGCATTTCTTTGAAGACTGAGATGTGTGAGTCAGAAGAATGGATGTTTAGGGCCAGGATCATGCTGTACTCGCTGTACTCTGGATACTCTGGATATATACTCTCTCTATAGAGTGTATATATATATATATATATACACACACACATATAGTACAGAATATACTCCCTATACTCTGGATCCTAAGTGATAGAGGATCATATGCTTTTTATAGTGATGATTGTGTGTGTGTGTGTGCTTAAACCACATTATAAATCATGGAGCTCATGGACCAGTTTCTTCTCCCCAGGTCTGAAGACATATATATTTTGAAAATCTGAACTTGAATTAGCATATTCTTCTTCTTCTTTATTTATGAATAATATGTACCTGATTAAATAATAACTTTAATATGTGTTTTTTGAACTACTACTTGATTTGAATTTTAGTGGTCTGCATATTAAGTATGTGCATCTTAAAGTCCTCAGAAATGGATCATTTGAATGTTGTAAATGCTCAGTTTAAAAATACCACCTCTTGTTAGGCTGCTGCCTTTTAAGAAAAAAATTTCTGGTTTATATGTTGATGTTAATTTTTAAAGTGACACGAATCAATGACCAAAGCGTTTAAGTATTTATTTCCCTGGATATATATTATCCTATTGCTGAGTAGATGTCAATGATATGATACTTACACCTTTCTGATTAAGCGCCTGTTGAACTTTAGATTGCAATAATCAAAGACTTGTTCAATTTAAATTTTAGATTATTTAAGAAGTCTTCAGCAAAAAAAGACATTATAATATGTGATGATTACTGTAGATGTTATGAGAGAGGCTCTTAAATCCAGTGGGAATGTTCATCAGCATACTTTAATCAGCAACTAGGAGAATGCTTAATTACAGTTATTTAGGTGACAAGTTGTAGTACTGGCATTGAAAGTATAAGAGGATGTCTGGATTAACACTTGCAACATGTAAGAGGGTATGAAAACACATAACTATCAGCTAGGATATCTCACTATATGACTATATTAAGTTGTCTTATTCTTCAAATTCCAAATTCAATCTTCACTATTACTTGCCAAAATATTTCTGAAAAAGAAACACAGTATTTTGTATGAAAAATAAAATCCTATTTGTTAAAGGAAGTTTATTTTATTTCATCTTGTGTAATTTATTTTAGTAACTTGTCAAGTGTTTATTATTATAATATAACATGGATTTGACTACACCTTTGCTTCAAATTTTTGGTAGCACATAAGACATACAATTATTTATAACTTATTAAATACAAATTATAACCTATTTGTTTAAAAGGAGATATCTTTGCAGGCCTTATCATTCATATTGTTTAAAAATAACTGATCTTGAAAAAAATCACCTTTTAAATACTGTTGTATTAGTTTCCTATGGTTGCTATAATGAAGTGGCTGAAAACAGCAGATATTTATTCTCTTACCATTCTGAAGGGAAAGAATCTGAAATCAAGATGTTGACAGGGCCTCATTCCCTTCAGAGATTCTAGGAGAGATCCCGTTCCTTGCCTTCCTGGTTTCTGTAGGCTGTGAGTTCCTGGGAATGTACTTAAATCACTCCAGCCTCCGATTTTGTAGTCATGCTGTCTCCTCCTCCTCTGTTCATCTATCTTCCCTGTTGTCTCTGATAGGACATTGACATTGAATGTCAAGACATCTGACTTGACATTGAATCTAGGGCTCACTGGATAATCCAGGATGATCTCCCCATTTCTGTGAATATTCTTTTATCCAGTAAGTTAACATTCACTGTTTCCAGGGATTAGGAGATGGATGTCTTTTTTGGGGGGGGAGGGTGCGGTCATCACTTACCCCATTACAACTGGTTTATCACTATATAATCAATATCATATTTCCTACTAGGAACAACTCAGTTTTTGAAAGCAGATTCTAATAAAATATGACAGATTAATTAAGTGACTATGATGTACATCTTAAGACTATATTAGTAATGCCACATGTTTTAGTATTGAGAATGAATGCTAATATGAAGTATATTACTGGGTTACATTAAATTCCTTGTATATTGTTTTATTTTAAAAGAATATTGCTTGATAAAAAATCACTTTACTGCCTTTATGAGGTACATTGAAATATTTCATCTTACTAATATTAAAATGCCTTTTTATTTAAGGTGTAGAACATGACTTAAATGTATTAAGGACTGAGGTAAGGACGTATGCTTATTGATACATTCTAATAAGAGATAATAATGACCAGAATTTTTAAAAGTAAGATGGAAAAGAAAATATAGTCATCAAAACTGTCTGTGGTGTGTCAATAATAAGTTTTTAGACAACTACTGAAATAATTCTGAGAAAATTTTAAACTAGTAAATATCCACCATTTCAAATAACAATAAATACATGAGGCATATTCTCTCATTATAATAAAATTAAACAGAATTTATAAGCAAATATTTTCTAAAAACATATATCAGGTCAATAAGTAATACAGTCAATTATTTGTAGACAATAAAAGTAAGCACAGCAGATATAAAAAATATCAAGGGTCAACAAAGTTATACTTATAGAGATATTCATATTGTTAAGCATTTGTATTAGAAAATAAAGACTTTATAACTATTTCATATAAATAATTAAAAATGTATATCAGAAGAGCCTAAATTAAAAATAAAAATTTAAAAATAGGCAAACAGTGAAAAGTAGTAAACAGTGAAAAATGGTTTTTGAAGAGATAATTTTGTGTTATTTACAAGAATAATGTTAAAAATCACTGATAACAGATCACTATAATACATATGATAAAGATGAAAAAGTTTCAAATATGGCAGGGATTGCCAAAATGTGACACAGAGACAGAAAGTGAATAGATGTTGTTGGAAAAATGGCACTGATAAACCTTACTCACATGAATATCTATTTTGACTTCATTCAAGTAGCTGCACATTTTAAAATATTAGATAAACAAAACTTTCTATATACATTAAATAGAGTAACATCAAACAGTTCAAAGGAATGATAAATCCAACAATACACATGAATCGCAAAGGCAATCTATGAACTGACAAAGATTCAGATAGTAAAGGCTACATACTGTAGGAATCCCATCGTAGGAAACTGTAGAAAACATCATAGTGACAGAAAGCAGATCAGTCATTAATTTTAAGATGAAATCAACAACATACTATGAACATCAATAGTTTTAAGATAAAATTATAACTATGTTTAAAAACATCCCCATCGATAAATTCTAAAGAAGTCAATGATTCCTTTCAAAATTTAGCCATAAATGTGGGAACTCATTAGCTGAAATTCCTGCTGTGGTAAGTCTGACAATTCACTCTTCACCCTGCTCTGACTTTCATATTTAGACTAAACCATGGCAATATATGGAGAAGGAAATGGCAACCCACTCCGGTATTCTTGCCTGGAAAAGCCCATAGACAGAGGAGCCTGATGAGCAACAGTCCATGGGGTCACAAAGAGCTGGACACAACTGAGCAAGTAAACAACAATGGCAGCATAGGAGCAGCATTTTTTCCTACTTGTTTTTATCAGAGAAGTGGTCAGAAGAGTCTGTATGCCTTAAGGTAGATATTGATAGCTTGAATTTAAGAAACATAAACTCTTAGTTGTCTGCCAGTGATGAAATGGACCTACCATATAGCTAGATTTCAGAGACAGGTTATCAGGTCATCATTTTCAGTAAAATTACTTAATTCCTATCATCAAAATATTTTTTTCTGGCAATCACTATCTTTTCTCTATCTCAACTATTTTTTATTATTTCTGGATACATTTCAGAGTGATTTATATTCCAAATGAGGTCTTGGGTATTTGGATAGCTAGTTGCTTAAAGGTATAACATTAGATTAAATGATTAATTGCTTTATTTGTTACTTTCACTATGTAATTAAGCTATTCATTCTATCTACATACTATCAATACTTAAAATGTTCTGATGCACTAGTTCCTAACTCTCTGAAGAAGCTGTGAGTCTCAAGTACTAATTTAAATTGGTAGAATGTATAGGTTTATGAGAATAAATTGCAATGAAACTTTCTCTTTATTACATTACATATTATCTATAATCATAATACTGTTTTTTTTCTTCCAGTTTTAATGCAATACAATTGACATGCAGAATTGTATAAGCTTAAGGTGCATAAGCATAATAATTTGACTTACATATATCATGAAATAATCACCACTGTAAGTTTTGTGAACATTATCTCATATAGATACAAAAGAAAAAAAATGTTTCTCCTTGTTATGAGAACTTTTGTATTTTAACAACTTTCATAAATAACACACAGCAATATTAATTATACTGATCATGTTGAACATTATTACTTATAACTGTAAGTTTGTATGGTATAATATGGTGTGTTTCTGTCTCTGGGAGGCTCTCCATGATCAGCCAGTTGCTCTGACCCATGGTCTTTTCAAATGACTACTGCACAGCTGGCTTCTAGTGCTAATAAGCTAGAGAGAGGATTCCAAAATGGTTCTTGCCACTGCCAGTGTCCATATGGTACAGCAAGCTTCCCCAAATGCCTCCTGCCAGTGTCTTTGTCCCCCAGGTAAGCTCCAGTTGCCTTCTGTCTCTCTGGGAGACTCTCTGAGATCAGAAGGTGGATTTGCCCAGAGTTCTTTCAAATTATTGCCTCTGTCTTGTATCCTGGATCATGTCAAATTTTGTGTGAGCCCATTAGTAGTGGAATCTATTCTCCTCAGTTCTCTGGGTCTCCCAAAAGTAAGACCCCACTGGTCTTCAAAGCTCTACATCTGAGGTCTTGTGTTCCCAGTGCAGGACCCCTGAGTGGGAGTAGCCTGATGTGGGACTTGGTTACCTTTCTCCTTTGAGGAGAATCTCTGGGAGTGTAATTATCCCTCTTTTAGGGTTCACCAACCTGAAGGTATGGGTCTTGAGTATACTATGTTTCCTCTTACCTGTCTCATGTGGAAACATTCCTTCTTTGTATCTTTAGTTTAGATCTTTTCTACTAGTGTGTAGGCCATTCTAGTTGACAGTTGCTACGTAAATAGTTACAATTTTGGTGTGCTCACGGGAGGAGATGAGGTTAGGGTCTCCCTACTCTGCCATCTTGGCTACTTCTGTATATGCATTTTTCAACAACAAAACTTGGGTAGGAGAGTTAGATGGAACCCCTTAAGATATCTGCAATCAGTTACCAGTATAATAAAATATAGGTCCTCCAGGTACCTCTAAATATTTTATTCAAAAGAACAAATGAACACATGAGACAAGCTCTAGTTTGTGAAATGGTAAATTAGGTTTTATATATGTTTGTGCTCAGTTGCTCAACTGCATCTGACTTTCTGACCTCGTGGTTTGTAGTCCACCCACCAGGCTCCTTTGTCCATGGAATTTTCCTGTCAATAATACTGGAGTGGGTTGCCATTTTCTCCTACAGGAGATCTTCCCAACCGAGGGATGGAGCCCGAGTCTCCTGCATTGACAGGGAGATTCTTTACCATTGTGCCAACTTGGAAGCCCTTTGGCAAAAAATTTGAACTGAGTTTGGAAAATGAATTTTAATATGAAAATGACCTTTTGCTTAAGCAAGAAAGCTGATATTTTTGATACAAAATCGGTTTGCATTTTAAAAATTTTCTTAACAAAGTTTGTGTTGTGGACAACCTTCTCTTCTTGACCCCACAAAGAAAAAAACTCCTGAAACAAATAATTGTAGAGCAGTTGACACAAATATCCCTATGCCCTAATTTTAACATTTAAATCACTTATGTGGTCTCAATTTCCAATTCTTTCATTATTATTCAACTCAAACTGAAAGACAGATGATTAATTCTAGCTGAGCAGTCTTTTGACACAATAGGATGGTTTTTAGTAACTGTAGTAGAATTTAAGGTTGATATTCTAGCACTTTATCAACCAAAACATCAAGGCTTTTCTCATATATACGGACATTTCTTGGGAGTTTAAGAGGGTGAGAAATTGTTTTCTACTGGAAGCACATTTATTGCCTATCCACTGCTTTTTNTTTTTACTTTATTCTAGTTTACAATACTGTTTGGTTTTGGCATACATTGACATGAATCTGCCACAGGCGTATACGAGCTCCCAATCTTGAATCCCCCTCCCACCTCCCACCCCATATCATCTCTCTGGATTATCCCCGTGCACCAACCCCAAGCATCCTGTATCCTATATTGAACATAGACTGGCGCTTCATTTCTTACATGATAGTATACATGTTTCAATGCCATTCTCCCAAATCATCCCACTCCCTCTCCCTCAGAGGCCAAAGTCCGTTCTATACGTCTGTGTCTCTTTTGTTGTCTCACATACAGGGTCATCATTACTATCTTTCTAAATTCCATATATATGTGTCAGTATACTGTATTGGTGTGTTTCTTTCTGGCTTACTTCACTCTGTATTATCGGCTCCAATTTCATCCATCTCATTAGAATTGACTCAAATTTATTCTTTTTAAGGGCTGAGTAATATTCCATTGTGTATATGTACCACAGCTTTCCTATCTATTCATCTGCTGATGGACATCTAGGTTGTTTCCATGTCCTGGCTATTATAAACAGTGCTGCAATGAACGTTGGGGTACATGTGTCGTTGTGTAGGAACATCGAACTGTTTTGTCTGTAAAGCCATTATTTTTTTCTAGCCATTTTCTGCTTTTGTTCTAAGTTACTCTTATATTTTTCAATGACAAGTTGGCAGTATGAAAATGGGGTTATTTCTTATTCTTGTTTTTGCTATTATAATAAATTATTTGCCTATGGCTAGGGACCGTTTTCCAAAACTGAAGAACTAAGATTTCATCTGTTTCAGGACCAATTCTTGAATGCTTTGCAAAGATTTTATGAAGACCCTTCCTGATATCTGGGTGAGAGAGAACTTCAGGTATTGTATGATTCTATTTTAATTGATCTGTTCCTCTCTGTCCTTGAGTTGGATTTCACAAACATCTCTACTGTTGATGTATTTTTGGGAATTCTAGGTTTCAAAAAGAGAAGTGGGCACATACATCTAATATCACCTTTCTTTTGTTGTGTTGGCATTTTCTATTTTTTTAATCAATTTAATCTATAGAGTTAGGATGTATGATTTATTAAACTGTGAAAGTGAAAGTTGCTCAGTCGTGTCTGACTCCTTGCAACCCCATGGAGTAGTCTATGGAGTTCTCCAGGCCAGAATACTGGAGTGGTTAGCTGTTCTCTACTCGAAGGGAATCCTCCCAACCCAGGGATCAAACCCAGGTCTCCTGCATTGCAGGCAGATTCTTTACCAGCTGAGTCACCAGGGAAGCCTGGCTACATAATTGCTGAGTTCAGTGAAAAATAAACTTTGAGGTCTTGTGTTCAAAATTAAGAGTTGTGGTATGAGATCAGCTGTAGTCACACTTGAATATATATAATAAATTGAAATAAATTTTGTAGTGCCCAGCAGGCAGCCATTTATTGTGAACTGCTGGACTGATATATCTTATTATTTAAACATGAGTACTTATGATTAACTGGATAAGCAAATCAAGATTTCTTTTTCAGCAGCATGCTATATTAGAATCATCAATCCTGTATAGCTTCAGCTATTAGAGTGTGCTAAAAGAATGTCCTCTTACATCTACTTTCAATCAATGATATAGGTTTAGAAGTATCACCTTAACATATGGAGTTTTCTAGTCTTTAGACAAGAGTATAAGGAGAGTTTTATTCTGTATTTTATGTTCCTTTGTTTTGTTAGAAGAGACATATGATTATCACAAAAATATCATATAGCAAAATATAACAAAATTTATATATTTCCTCATTAAAGATATCTATCTTTATCTTAATTTTATATTATCTTCAATTTGAATCATCCTAAATACTCTTCTCTAGCTATCATCTATTCACCAATCAAACAAAATTTGATGACCCATAAGTTATTTGTCAGAGCTTTCCTTGATCATTATACAGTTTCTCCTACAGGGATAACTTCTATTAACATAGCTTTTTCAACTATTAGTCCATGAACATGAATATCAGATATAATTTGTACTTTTAATTCAAATGTCATTTAAAATTCAGTTTTCAAGACTTTATTATCTTCCTGCTTCTCTGTCTGCCTTGTCTGATTATGCTGCTCACACAATTCTTCAAAAATGTATATTGATTCATACAGATGCAATTACAGTCACACATAAGACACACACATAACATTAGCCTATTTTCACTGAAAGATGAAGAATATTTAATTCAGGAATGATCTAAGACAAAACATTTCCATTTGTTAAGTTTTTGTGTAGTTTAAGTCAAATATACTTATTTATAGTGGAAAGATAACTTGATATTGAATCAACTTGATTTGAACTGAATTTAGTATCTTTTACCCTTTGAAGTGCCTGTGCCTGTGCATGGGGTATGTGTTTACCCTTAGGTAACTTTGAAGTGGAAATTGCATGCATATGAATTGATATATAAATATTATTTGGATCAGATTATAAAAACTTTTCTGAACTAGCTTCAGAAACCTATTATAGTCTTCATTGTGGGATGATACAACTTTCCCAAACTTGCATTGTAGTCTTCATTGTGTGAAAACTATGAAAAGACAAAAAAAAAGGACACTGAAAGATGAACTCCCCAGGTCTGTAGGTGCCCAAAATGCTACTGGAGATAAGTGGAGAAATAAATAACTCCAGAAAGAATGAAGAGACAGAGCCAAAGCAAAACCAACACCCAGTTGTGGGTGTGACTGGTGATAGAAGTAAGGTCCAATGCCCTAAAGAGCAATATTGCACAGGAACTTGGAATGTTAGGTCCATGAATCGAGGCAAATTGGACGTGGTCAAACAGGAGATGGCAAGAGTGAACATCTACATTTTAGGAATCAGTGAACGAACTAAAATGGACTGCAATGGGTGAATTTAACTCAGATGCCCATTATATCTACTACTGTGGGTAAGAATCCCTCAGAAGAAATAGTAGCCTTCATAGTAAACAAAAGAGTGAAAGGCAATGCTTGGATGCAATCTCAAAATGACAAGGAATCTCTGTTCGTTTTCAAGGCAAACCATTCAATATCATAGTAATCCAAGTCTATGCCCCGAGCAGTAATGCTGAAGAAGCTGAAGTTGAATGGTTCTATGAAGACCTACAAAACCTTCTAAAACTAACACCCAATAAAGATGTTCTTTTCATGATAGGAGACTGGAATGCAAAAGTAGGAACTCAGGAAACACCTGGAGTAACAGGTAAATTTGGCCTTGGAGTACAGAATGAAGCAGGGCAAATGCTAAAAAGAATTTTGCCAAGAGAACTCACAGGTCATACAAGTACCCTCTTCCAACAACATAAAAGAAGACTCTAACACATGGACATCACCAGATGGCCAACACTGACATCAGATTGATTATATTCTTGGCAGCCAAAAATGGAGAAGCTCTATACACTCAGCAAAAACAAGACCAGGATCTGATTATGGCTCAGATCATGAATTCCTTATTGCCAAATTCAGACTTAAATTGAAGAAAGTAGGGAAAACCACTAAACCATTCAGTTATGACCTAAGTCAAATCCCTTACAATTATACAGTGGAAGTGAGAAATAGATTTAAGGGACTAGATCTAATCAACAGAGAACCTGATGAACTATGGATGGAGGTTCATGACATTGTACAGGGGAGAGGGAGTAAGACCACCCCCAAGAAAAAGAAATGCAAAAAAGCAAAATGATTGTCTGGGGAGGCCTTACAAATAGCAGTGAAAAGAAGTGAAAAGGAAAGGAGAAAAGGAAAGATAGAGCCATTTGAATGCAAAGTTTCAAAGAATAGCAAGGAGAGATAAGAAAGCCTCCCTCAGTGATCAGTGTAAAGAAATAGAGGAAAACAATGAATGGGAAAGACTAGAGATCTCTTCAAGGAAATTAAAGATACCAGGGGAACATTTCATGTAAAGATGGGCTAATATCTTTGGTGTGGACCTAATAGAAGCAGAAGATATTAAGAAGAGGTGGCAAGAATACACAGAACTTATACAGAAAAGATCTTCATGACCCAGATAATCATGATGGTGTGATCACTCACCTAGATCCAGACATCCTGGAATGTGAAGTCAAGTGGGCCTTGGGAAGCATCACTACAAACAAAGCTAGTAGAGGTGATGGAATTCCAGCTGAGCTATTTCAAATCCTCAAAGATGATGTGCAGCCAAATTTGGAAAACTCAGCAGTGGCTACAGGACTGGAAAAGGTCAGTTTTCATTCCAATCCTAAAGGAAGGCAATGCCAAAGAATGTTCAAACTGCCACACAATTGCACTCATCTCACACACTAGTAAAGTAATGCTCAGAATTCTCCGAAACAGGCTTCAGTGGTATGTTAACCATGAAATTTCAGATGTTCAAGCTAGTTTTAGAAAAGGCAGAGGAACCAGAGATCAAATTGCCAACATCTGCTAGATCATGGAAAAAACAAGAGTTCCACAAAAACATGTATTTCTGATTTATTGACTATATCAAAGCCTTTGACTGTGTGTATCATAATAAACTGTGGAAAATTCTGAAAAAGGTGAGAATGCCAGACCACTTGTCCTGCCTTTGGGGAAATCTGTATGCAGGTCAGGAAGCAACAGCTAGAACTGGACATGGAACAACAGACTGGTTCCAAACAGGAAAAGGAATATATCAAGGCTGTATTTTAGCACACTGTTTATTTAACTTATATGCAGAGTACATCATGAGAAATGCTGGATGAAACACAAGCTGAAATCAAGATTTGAGGGAGAAATATCAGTAACCTCAGATATGCAGATGACACCACCCTTAAGGCAGAAAACGAAAAACTAAGGAGCCTCTTAATGAAAGTGCAAGAGGGGAATGAAAAAGTTGGCTTAAAGCTAAGCATCTGATCCCACCACTTCATGGGAAATAGATGGGGAAACAGTGGAAACAGTATCAGACTTTATTTTTTGGTCTCCAAAATCACTGCCTATGGTGATTGCAGCCGTGAAATTAAAAGACTCTTACTCCTTGGAAGGAATGTTATGACCAACCTAGATAACATATTCAAAAGCAGAGACATTACTTTGCCAACAAAGGTCCATCTAGTCAAGGCTATGGTTTTTCCAGTAGTCATATTCGAAAACTCGAATGTGAGAGTTGGACTGTGAAGAAAGCTGAGTGCCAAAGAATTGATGCTTTTGAACTGTGGTGTTGGAGAAGACTCTTGAAAGTCCCTTGGACTGCAAGGCAATCCAACCAATTCATTCTAAAGAAGATCAGTCCTGGAGATCAGTGTTCTTTGAAAGGAATGATGCTAAAGCTGAAACTCCAGTACTTTGGCCACCTGATGTGAAGAGTTGACTCATTGGAAAAGACTCTAATGCTGGGAGGGATTGGGGGCAGGAGGAAAAGGGGATGACAGAGGATGAAATGGCTGGATGGCATCACCAACTTGATGGACATGAGTTTGAATGAACTCTGGGAGTTGGTGATGGACAGGGAGGCCTGGCGTGCTGCAATTCATGGATTTGGACACGACTGAGCAACTGAACTCAACTGAACCGATACTGGTAAAAATTGAAGGCAGTAGGGGAAGGGGACTACAGAGGATTTGATGGTTGGATGGCATCACCTACTCAATGGAGATGAATCTGAGTAAGCTCCAGGAGTTGGTGATTGACAGGGAGGCCTGGCATGCTGCAGTCTATGGGGTTGTGAAGAGTCAGACACTTTGAAAAAATGAAGTGAACTGAACTGTGTGAAGTAAAAAATATTGCTTGAAACAATGTTAAATTCAATTCCAGAGCAGAATTTTAAAATATGGGTCTAAGATAGTCAAAATTATTTTTTTCTCTTTTTAAATATGTTGGCCTCTAATTTGATTTACAATTTTTTGTTTCTTAGATTAATTTTTTGTAGTATAGTTGCTTTACAATGTTGCATTAGCTTCTACTGTACAACAAAGTGAATCAGTTATACATATACATATATCCTCTCCTTTTCAGTGACATAGCTTCCCTGGCAGCTCAGTTGGTAAAGAATCTGCCTACCAATGCAGGAGACATGGGTTCGATTCCTGGGTCAAGAAGGTGCCCTGGAGAAGTTAATGGCAACCTATTCCAGTATTCTTGCCTGGAGAATCCCATGGACAGAGGAGCCTGGCAGGCTACAGCCCATGGGGTCTCAAAGAATCAGACAGGACTTACGCAACTGAGCATACTTGCACACATGCATTACTATGGATAAAACAGATGGCTTATGAGAACCTATTGTATACCAAAGGGAATTCTTCTTAGTGCTCTTTGGTGAATTATTCATGTTTTGTGACAGCTATCTACTCACACTTCTATATAATTTTTCTTCAGAAAGTGAGATTTATAGTTAGAGAATATTACTGAGGCAATTTAGATTATTTAAGAAGAAAACAATATTTTAAATAAGATTTAACATAATTTCTCATATTTCATTCTACCTTGTTACCATATAATTTCCAGTCCATTATTACACTTTTATATATTTAAAAGGAATAAAAGCTTGGAAATGTTATTTATATTTAGACTTTGAAGGAAAAAACTGTACATATATACTGGCTTCCTTTGGGATAAACTGTATGATTTTACCCAAAATATTTATTGCATAAGAAAATAAATTCAGATGTTTATAAGAAATTTAAAAAATAATAATATGGACACTAATTGTTTTTGTTTTGTTTTTTTCAATGACATCATTTACATTTAAACCATTTCAAAACAAAATATTTGCACTTTAAATATCTTATGATGCTATTTTATAAGGTATCATTTTCTTCTCTAGAAAAATCTGTGCAATTGTGTAGAAATGTTATTAATTGAACTGTAAAGTTAGGTTTTATTGGAAGGAAAATTGTATCATAGTTCTGGATCCATAGTTTGATATCCATCTGTTACTCTCTATGAATGTGATATCAAACACATTAATTACATTTCCTGAAACCATCTGAAGCATTCTAAAGTATTTAGTTGGAGAAGGAAACAGCAATCCACTCCAGTACTCTTCCCTGGAAAATCCCACAGATGGAGGAGCCTGGTAGGCTACAGTCCATGGGATTGCAAAGAGTCGGACATGACTGAGCGACTTCACTATTAGAAAATTTAATAAAATGTGTACTCATTCTCTGCCTATATATTCAGCAGCCACAAGTACTATGCTAAATACGTATTGATTTAAATATTGATTTGCAAAAATAAATCACTTTTATAATGTGAGAACTTGGGGGGAAGATAGCATGTTTTCCAAATAGGGGACATAATGTAAGAATCACTGATTATTAGTTAATATAATTGATTTTTCTAGAGACTAGGAAATAATTCCACAAGGAACTGAATTCTGAATTCTTGAAGAAAATGTTTGTTTTCTTTATGTTTTGATATAGTTGTATGGTGAGAGCACTGTCTTTTAGATAGAGGGGAAATCTTTGCAAAGAAATACAAAATATTTAACTTATATGCAGAGGACATCATGACAAATGTGGGGCTGGATGAAGAACAAGCTGAAATCAAGATTGCCAGTAGAAATATCAGTAACCTCAGATATGCGGATGACACCACCATTATGGCAGAAAGTGAAGAACTAAAAAGCCTGTTGATGAAAGTGAAAGAAGAGAGTGAAAAAGTTGGCTTAAGCTCAACATTCAGAAAACGAAGATCATGCCATCCGGTCCCGTCACTTCATTGCAAATAGATGGGGAAACAGTGGAAAACAGTGGCAGACTTTATTTTGGGGCGGCTCCAAAATCACTGCAGATGGTGATTGCAGCCATGAAATAAAAAGATGCTTACAGCTTGGAAGGAAAGTTGTGATCAACCTAGATAGCATATTAAAAAACAGAGATATTACATTGTCAACAAAGGTCTGTCTAGTAAATGCTATGGTTTTTCCAGTAATCAAAGAAAATTGAGCACCAAAGAACTGAAGAGTTTGAACTGTGGCATTAGAGAAAACTCTTGAGAGTCCCTTGGACTGCAAAGAGATCCAACCAGTCCATCCTAAAGGAGATCAGTCCTGGGTGTTCATTGGAAGGACTGATGTTGAAGCTGCAACTCCAATACTTTGGCCACCTGATGTGAAGAACTGACTCATNGTACACCTGTGGCTGATTCATGTCAATGTATGGCAAAACCAATACAGTATTGTAAAATGAATAAAGTATTAAAAAAAAACTGTGCATTATGCTTGGTAAAATATAAAGTGGTATTTAATATGAAGAGTTTCATTCACAATTCAGAAATCAAAATAATTTAGAAAACAGTTATATTGGTTTATTTTTGAAAAATGAGATACTATCTCAACTGATATAATTTTTTATAATNTGCTTGGTAAAATATAAAGTGGTATTTAATATGAAGAGTTTCATTCACAATTCAGAAATCAAAATAATTTAGAAAACAGTTATATTGGTTTATTTTTGAAAAATGAGATACTATCTCAACTGATATAATTTTTTATAATATTTTGGAAAAGACTCTAATGCTAGGAGGGGTTGGGGGCAGGAGGAATTGGGAACAACAGAGGATGAGATGGTTGGATGGCATCACCGACTCGAAGGACATGAGTTTGAGTGAACTCCGGGAGATGGTAATGGACAGGGAAGCCTGGCATGCTGCGATTCATGGGGTCACAAAGATTCGGACATGACTGAGTAACTGAACTGATACCACTAAATATTCATAAGATTTTAATACAGTGATTTTAATGTACTTCCTTGTGATGCTATTTCCAACTTCTCTTGTGATTATATAATAAAAGCATATACATTGTATTATGGTTCCAAAATCTGAAAATTGCTGAATTTTTAAATTTATTTGGTTGCAAGAATTTTGAAATTGGAATTATAGATTTCTGATATGCCACACCAATATAAAATTAAATGTGTATGAAGAAAAACTGTGATCCATAAATAGTAGTTGCCCCTATGGAATAGCAAGAGAATATAGTAGAAATGTAATAATCTTAAATTTATAACAGTAGTGTTGACTCTGTTAAGATGGTCAAAGTTTGGGAGAAAGAACAATCAATTTATACAACACTGTGACATGTGATAGGAATTTGAGATCAGAAGTATATTTTAATTTATGATGACTGAGTAAACAGAAAACCCACAGCCCTGAGTATTGGGAGGACTTTTGGTGAATGAAGTTACCCTGTAATATTTCTTCTGTCCAGAAACTTTCAGTCCTCTGGGACACAGGAACACAATAGTGTTTGTATTGGACTGAGGTTTAAGAATACAGACACACTTCATGCCCACCATTAGGTATTTCATGCCCACTATTAGGTACTCTGGGAGTACCTAGTTGTCTCCATGGACATATCCAACAGAAGTGAAGTCGCTCAGTCGTGTCCAACTCTTTGTGACCCCATGAGCTGTAGCCTACCAGGCTCCTCTGTCCATGGGATTTTCCAGGCAACAGTTCTGGAGTGCGTTGCCATTTTCTTCTCTAGGGGACCTTCCCAACCCAAGGATCGAACCCATCTCCCGCACTGTAGACAGACTCTTTACCGTCTGAGCCACCAGGGAAGTCAAGGATAACACAAAAGGAAAACCCATTCCAGGACTTCACCAGGTTATCTTGTCTGAATTATTCATTCCTGAGCCTGGCTCTGTCTGTTCCAAATAAGCAAATGTTTACATCACCCTGCACTTTATTAAGGGCTTCAGTTCGATTCAGTTCAGTCGCTCAGTCGTGTCCAATTCTTTGCGACCCCATGAATCACAGCACGCCAGGCCTCCCTGTTCATCACCAACTCCTGGAGATCACTCAGACTTACATCCATCGAGTCAGTGATGCCATCCAGCCATCTCATTCTTGGTCGTCCCCTTCTCCTCCGGCCCCCAGTGCCTCCCAGCATCAGAGTCTTTTCCAATGAGTCAACTCTTTGCATCAGGTGGCCAAAGTACTGGAGTTTCAGCTTCAGCATCATTCCTTCCAAAGAAACCCCAGGGCTGATCTTCAGAATGGACTGACTGGATCTCCTTGCAGTCCAAGGGACTCTCAAGAGTCTTCTCCAACACCACAGTTCAAAAGCATCAATTCTTCAGTGCTCAGCCTCCTTCACAGTCCAGCTCTCACATCCATACATGATCACAGGAAAAACCATAGCCTTCACTAGACAGATCTTAGTCGGCAAAGTAGTCTCTGCTTTTGAATATGATATCTAGGTTGGTCATAACTTTTCTTCCAAGGAGGAAGCATCTTTTAATTTCATGGCTGCAATCACCATCTGCAGTGATTTTGGAGCCCCCCAAAATAAAGTCTGACACTGTTTCCACTGTTTCCCCATTTATTTCCCATGAAGTGATGGGACCAGATGCCATGATCTTTGTTTTCTGAATGTTGAGCTTTAAGCCAACTTTTTCACTCTCCTCTTTCACTTTCATCAAGAGGCTTTTTAGTTCCTCTTCACTTTCTGCCATAGGGTGGTGTCATGTGCATATCTGAGGTTATTGATATTTCTCCCAGCAACCTTGATTCCAGCTTGTGCTTCTTCCAGCCCAGCGTTTCTCATTAGGGGCTTACCTATCCATAGATCATGGGCTGATTGGTTGTACTGTTACCTCAGCTCGTTGATGGGTTCACGAGAACCTGTGAATGTGCAGTTTGCCTTCTGCTCTGTTATTGTCGTAAAACTGTGACACTCACTCTTGTTCTTTTTTCTGGTATGTAGAAACACAATCCAATCAAGGTTAAGGTTCTAACATTTTATCCAGTGGTTAGGACTAATTTTCAGTGAGTGCTTTTGTATTAGTTGCTTTTTGATAACATGAAGAGGAAATTATATATCTCCTCTCACTTTATTGTTTGATTTTCTATAGACTCTTTTCATGTGAATTCTAATTTGTTTCTTCCTTTTTCAGGCATTCTCATCAATTTAAAAACATTTCCTCCCATTCATCTTGTTCGCAGGTTTCTTATTTGGTTCTTCATAAAAGGTATGGGGCATTTTGAAGTTATCATGTGTGTTTCCTCTGTGGCTATTTCTGTCTCTCTTTCTATCTCTGTGTCTCCAGGACT